>JAODJU010000114.1:1491182-1501573 GCA_026776725.1 Gnathonemus echidnorhynchus
CCCCACCCCATGCATTTATTGGTCCACAGCAGAGCTCTAATGACCTGACGTTTCCTCC
Organism: Gnathonemus echidnorhynchus; assembly: GCA_026776725.1. Taxonomy (NCBI): domain Eukaryota; kingdom Metazoa; phylum Chordata; class Actinopteri; order Osteoglossiformes; family Mormyridae; genus Gnathonemus; species Gnathonemus echidnorhynchus. Next base: position 1,491,241 of record JAODJU010000114.1, read on the forward strand.
ACCTCTGGGATTTGTCATAGTCAGACGTCTTCAGCTCTGTTACCCTCAGACCTTAGCGGGGGAGGGGTCTGTGCATGATACCCACCCATGTTTTTATAAATGAAGATGCCTGTGATTTATTCTGCTTCAAAAAAAAAAAGAAGAAAAAAACTCACTTTTTAAAAAAATCATGATTACAAAAGGCTGGGCCTCCTCTGGATCCTGCCAGCACACAGAGAAAAATGCATGAGCGGAGTCGAAATTGCAATTAATTGGAAAGACCAGCCTTGCTCTACGTTCTATGGTGGCACTTTGCACCTTTACATAAGCGGTTTGTTGTTACCCAATATATAGACAGTAGGTTGATAGGTTATGTTTGCATCAGATACCATACGGAAAGCAATCTCTCATTTTATTTCCCCCCACATGCAAACATCCAACTCAAATGTATATATTTGTGTGTGTTATATAGCACTCCAAATATAGGTTATAGATTACATTTGTTTTATTGTGTAATATTAGTCTTCATATGCAATTTTGTTAAATTAGCATCTGCATCCAGTGAGAGATAATATTGAAAATGCGGCATTGAACAAACGAAACGTTGAATTTTCTAGAAGAAACTTATCATGCTTCATTGCAAGTCAGGAAATGAGAACCAGGTATAAGTGTGATTTTTCTCTCCCTAATAAGGGGAGTGCAGTTTTTTTCCAAGGGGAATCTGTTTATTACAGTATGCAAAGCAGAAAATGAACAACGTTTATCCCTGGTAGAGCTGAAATACTTTCTTTTTTTCAAATATATAAAAACAGTTCGAACCAATCATAATTGTAGGAATAATGAAAGTTCTTTTTAAAAACAGGAATATATATATATTTATGATGTCTAGACATGGTCCTAAAATTCCGGAATGGTCCGGAAATTCCAAAATTGAGCTGTGTAATTGTGATTAGCCCCTCCTTCCTAATGAACGCCGTGCCTTTGACTGTGACCCTGCAGAGCAGACCTCCATCCATCTGTTCCGCTCACGTTTGCTGAAAACTCGCTTCTGTCTCCACAGCAGCAGAATCCAGACACGAACGGAAACCTGCGCAAACGAATGAACTTCGTCACCCAGACGTGCGTGAACAGCAGCCCGAGAACTGACCCCGGCGGCGGGAATTCGGGGGGGAGCACCAGCTCCTCAGGGGTGGGACAGGCGTCACTGGGAACCACGACGGCCGCGCCGTCCGCCGTGCCTCCTGCCGGCCTATCACACACCAGCCCCAACCCTTTCAGCCAATCCACCCTTACCGCCAAGAACACGCCGCCGGCCCCGCCCTCCACGCCCACGCTCATTGGCTGTGCCGCCACCAACGTTTATGTGAGCTCCTCCTCCCTCCAGACCCTGCTGGGGCCCAAGCTTGAGCACATCCAGACGACAGGAAACAAAGTGGACCTAATACAGGCCGCACCCCCACCTGCAGCAGGATCCAATGGGACCAGCAAAATTGACAAGTATGCACGCATTCTTTTCCCAGTGTCCTTTGGGGCTTTTAACATGGTCTACTGGGTGGTCTACCTATCAAAGGACACTATGGAGTCCAGAAATGGATAGTCTTTGCCTGGCACCCATATCGTTTATTTTTTTCTATCACATAATGCAAACTTTAAAACAAGAAGTCTAATTTCAAGTGGCTTACGTATTCTAGTTTGTGAGTACTATTAGACATTTCTTAACATTGAAAGTAAAGAATGCTTAAAAAAATAGATGAACCAAAAAAAGACCTACAACATCCATTCATATGTTGTCAAAATGTCATTGAAAATGAGCATGTAAAAGAAAATAATTCCCGAGACTGGAATTGTATTAATTACTGTAGGCTCTATGTTCTCAATGGATGTAGTTGGATGTAAGTGTGAAAATACTCAATTTAATCCAGCAATATTCCTTAATATTCCTTTTTGGGGTGTAAGACAGGATGGTTGGCATTTTAATATGGGGAAAAAACGTGCAGAAGTATGTTAATTTAGCAAAAATGTATTTCTAAGAAAATAAACATCAATTGATATGTATTTATACTGTAGGGAGGGTACATTTCATATAACCCAATAGAAAGTTACCTTTCAAGCAAATTCATGAGTGCTTTGTGTTGCATTTTTTATTTCAGTTTGCAATATACTTCTGAGAATGTGCAATGAACACTTTTGGACAAATTTTCCTATGTTTGACGTGATACTGTATTCTTGACCTATATAATGTTGTCCCATTCCCTGTTTGAGGTCATAAACCTCATTTTTAATTTTCATATTAAGGGCTTCGATTAAGCAGCTTCAGTAAAGCATATCAATACAGTCTGAAATGCATGTTCACTGAGCCACAAGTGAACATGGGTGGTGTCCTCCATATGACCTTGAGGGCCATTTGCATGGAAAATTTGTGTCTCGCCTGGTTCGGTGGCTGGAAATGGACCTCGGATACAGAGAACGCATCTCCTCAGCATCAGAGCCTTTTTCTGGGTTTTGACCTGCTTTGTACCAGCTTGTTCGAAGGTCGTGATTGGACCTCACGATGTAAACTCAATCACGGTGAAGAGGAACGGCTCCATACTCCTTTAGAGTGTCTTACTCATATCTTTCCACTCCACCAGCTCAGCACTAGACAGCTAAACCCTAGAACCAGACATACACTTGCAGTGATGATAATTGGTAAGATTCATAATTCAGGAAGTTGCATGGACTAGTCATGTCCCAATGATATGATGTACTACAGTGGCCACCAATATATGTCCTGGCCTTGACCAGGTACTAAGTATTCTTTATGGGCGGGGGGTGTAATGGTGTTTAACCTTGGTTAGTAGTTACTAAGACCTGCTGGCTAGCTTCTGAGGTATCTGTAGGTAGGATGAGTGATTCCAAAATTATGCTTTGTACTGGGGGAAAAAATCCATGTGTTTTGCTCTTTTCTTTTAAATGGAACTTCTCACTATGAGAAGTTATTACGCTCCACGTGACCCAAGTACAGAACATTGTAAAATCCTCAATTAAACAAATACTCGTGCCTGTCGTCAAAATGCGTAAAAATAGCGTGAAACATTTGATATGCTAACAGTGAAATATGCCATTCTGTAGCAAATACACTTGGAAAATGATGTTAGCTGATGCCACCGCAGTAGTCGCTAATTAGCTAGCTAGAAGAAGAGTTATCCAGAATTGCCATTGAGATGTTTTTATAGCCCCTGTATCAGCTATATTAGGGCCTAAGGCCAGTGAGACCCAAGGACCCATGACCTCAGATCGCTTGTTATGGGATCCCTTGCATTTTTCCCCAGTAGATGCTTAAAGAGGACGGTCTGGGGGGGGTAATGGGTGGTAGAATAGATGGGCTTAAGCAGTCACTGGGTCAGGCGGTCAGGAAGTCAGCGGGGGCATTTGTCTGTTTCGGGTAGCTGGCTCTTCATGGGGTGACCAAGTGTTTCTGAATCCATGCGTGCGTGAAATTGCTTTTTCCATTTTCGCACCCTCTCATACCTTGTCCCACTATTAGAGGACATTAAGCCATTTCTGCTCTTGTAGCTGTTTTAGATGGACTATACCTTATGGACTATAGTCTTGGTAGTACCACCCATGCATGGGGGCAGAGAAGTAATGACCGATTTCAGAGCCAGTGAACCCTCAGAGATGATGTATTTTCATAACTCGTTCAACCAATACTAACATCCCTGTTCGTTAAGGTCCTAATGTCATTCAGGCTGTTCATCCAGTTACTAATGTGCTTTTCATATAATGCTAATGTCCTTTACAGCTTTCACGTAATGCTAGCGTATCTCAGGATTTCCTTTTAAAGCTAATGCTAACGTATCTCTGGTTGTTCATCCAGTACTAATGTTGATCAGGCTGTTATTTAAGTGCCGGGGCTAATATGCATCCAGCTGTTTGTCTTGAATTAGCACCTTCATACTATAGGTCTAACACTAACTTCCCTCTGGCTAAGATCTGGCTCAGATCTAATGCTAACATGCGAACATTCCTCAGGCTGGTCATTCAATACTAATGGCTTCACGCTGTTCATATAATGCTCACTAACTTTAGGCCCTTCGTACAATGGTAAGTTGTTTCAGGATTTTCATTTGCAGCTAATGCTAACATTTCTCTGGCTCATCATCCGGTATTAAAGTCAATCGGGCTGTTATTTATATACCAGTGCTAATATCACTTGAGCCACTCATCGCTTATCAACTTCCACATGTGATACGTGTAACAGCAGCTTCTTTCAAAGCTAATGCTAACATTCCTCAGGCTGTTCATCCAAGTACTAATGTCCTTAGGCTGTTCATTAAGCCCTAGCGCTAATGTCACATGGGCTATTCATCTGACATTCAAGCCCTTATGTTGTCCATTTGACGCTAACTTTCCTCGGGCTGTTCATGCAATGCTAAAATAATGCAGGATCCATCCAGCATTAATTCTAACATCCCTCACACTGTTCATCCACACAGTTACATTGCAATGCTGTATTAGCCTTTTAGCAGAGTGTTAGTCAGCAGGTCTTCTATTGTAAGCCCAGTGGTCTTTTTTCTCCATAAGGTTCTCATTAGAATGTGTTAGTCCCACACAGTCTTATGTAACATGTTTCAGAAACGGTAACACAATCTATACAAGACACAGGCAGAAAAATCTTTGACCCGTCTAAATGTTTGACTCACACATACAAGGGAAAGTAACGGAATGATGACTTTTCTCTCCGACAGCTGTTAATCTGTCTTAATGTAGACTTCTTTGGATCATCTCGATGCATTCTTTCTCCTTTGAAGTAACGTTGTGAGAATGTTTTCTGACCAAGCATGTTTTCTATAAAGGTGTCAAGGAAATTGTTGCCCAAGTCAATAATGAAAAAGGTAATACAGACACATTTGTCATCTAACAGGTTCTCACTTTTCATCTTTGCAATCTAATAAGTAAAGAAAAAAAATTCTTTGTCTGCGCTGTTCCTTTGGTCATTTTTTAGGGTTGTTATTTTGTTTTGCTTTTAAAGCAAATTGCTCGGGTGTTTTTCTAGCACATGATGAGAGAACATGTCAAACGATATTTATTTAATTGTTCAACTCAACAGATGTTTGTTTGTTTTTGTTTGATGGAGCTCGTATATAAAGTTCAGGTAATCAGACTTTCTGCTAACCGCTCGTTGCTCCCTTTACCGCTGTGAGGAGACCGTACTGGTGGTTTCTACAGAACTTGTGTCACATTTTAAGCACAGAGGATGAGGGAGTTAATCAAGATCCGACTGTCCTGATGCCGCACAGACAAATATTTGTCCTATTCGCTTGCATGTTCAGCGTCTGTCTTCTCTTGGGCTGGCCCAAGGTCATGCGGCAGGGATGCGAGAGGGTGTTGCCTGGAAGGAGGCCCAATGTGAGAAGCCTTCAGACCTTCTCCTTTGTACATAATTAGCAATGACTGAAAGTCTCTGTAAGAAGTTGATATTTAGTGTTTTGTAGTTAAATGAAGGAACACGTAAGACTGCCCTATGCAAGATAGCCTCCTTGGGGTCATTGTGAAATGGAGACAGTACCTCCGGTGCATTTTTAACGGTGAACACAACCAAATAAAGGACTGGAGTTGTAACAAATCTACACTCGTCTGTTATTTAGACCAATTATCATTACATTAATTTATCTTTACCATTTGCATATGCTGGTCTTATATTCATTTTGTCAGCAAGCAATATACTATATATCCAGCATAATTTGTAACTTACCATCGTCACGAAGACCAGACTTTCTATCATCTTTACTTTTTAAGATACCACTGACAGCCAGGAGATCTATCAGAAATTAATCTGACATGAGTGACCATTCTCTAAATGCAATCGAACACGCCTTCACAAATAGCTTAGTAAAGTTTACGTAAAGTAAGAAAGAAATATTGATAAACTACAAATATCAAAACCAGCAATGGCTGAGTGTGGATGTCTATAGGTGCATAATCTGCTGCTTTTGATTGGTTTATCATCAAAGTGTCTGTCGCCTTACACACTCGTCAGCTTACTAAAGAGTAATCCATGGATGGATTGTACTTTAGTTATAAACGGTAAAGTACAATTTTTATTAATAAGAAAATTACTACCATGCTAATGCATAGAGTAGGTTTGCATGATTTCTGTAAAATACAGTTGTAAAGATATACTAGACTTTACTACTACTACTACTGCTACTAATTATTATTATTATTATTACTATTATTATTATGTACAGTATGATAACATAGCATGTAACAGTTTAAAATAAAATTATTGGTTTAAAATTATTATTGTTGCATAATAATTCCTATATATTGACAATATATAATATATGATGCCATAATTAAATAATAATACATATGCTATTATTATTGTTGTTATTATTATTGTTATTATATGTGGTGCTGTTACCACTGCTACTACTATTAATAATAATCATAATAATCATTATAATAAAACATAAGATCTAGATTGAAATTTTTATGTTATTTTTATGTTATTTGCTGCTGCAATTTAACCCCAAATAATAGTAAACGGTGTTTAAAATATTAAGACTAACACCATCCAAGACTGAACAACAATTACTGTAGTGTCACACGAAATGAAAACCTCTAACAACATCAAAACATTGACACTCACCAATAACACTTGCTCTGGAGTGACACTGTTGGATCTATTGAAACAGTTTAATCTATTGTTTGATTTTTCATTATGTTTCAGAACAAGTAATTATTCAGTGAAGCCTAGCTGGAGGCTGGCACTGTATGAGCCAAATCCATGGGTGTTGTATCATCTCAGTATCCTATGTCCATTTAATTTGTCCGCTTCACATCCCATACAGCACAATGCTATGTGTGTAAATACATTGTATGTGTGACTTTTATAGTACAATGCCCTATATCACTGAATAAAACTGCAAACTCTATCTTCAAAACTGTCTCCATTACCCTACCTTGTAAGATTTGTCCTATTATTATTATTATTATTATTATTATTTTAAATCTTTAGCAAGGATGTTATCCTAAACTGATCCAGAGCGCTGGATGATGTCACCTTTCCCCTGATCACATGGCACCTGATAACCAGGAAATGCTACCATGGTGTCTGGCACAGAAAGCCATGCCAGCAATCATTAAGAACGGAGAGGACACTTTACAGACAGACACATCTGCGTATCAATTAAGCACCAATTGAGAAGCAGTTCTTAATGCAGGGTCGGGCTTCTATGTCGCTTAAGTGATGACAGCAGCGGCTTTAATCCCTGGAATAACCCTGAACCTCATCTTATCCCATTGCTGCTCTGACATCTGCTGTATATCAGCAAAATATGTTTTTTTTCAATAAAGAAATTGTAACTTTATTTAATCATTACCTGCGTATAATGGCCCTGGAAAGTGTTATTAATCAGTGAAAACACTGTGCACATGGTAGACCGTCAACGCTACATTTAATTAAAGACAATATTGACATCGAGTTCCACTCCCGCTGAGGTGGAAAGCCATGTTTTAATTTGAACGGGATAATAACTTATTCCCACTAATATGCAAATCATAAAACTATCGTTAGCCCTTTCACGCTAGCGCCATTAATTTAGCAGCTAACTTTCTACTTGGGAGATTTCTCTATAGTCGCCTCTGTATTTTTCATTTCAAAGGGGTGGCGCGCTGGTTAGCACTGTCACCTCACACCTCAGGGACTAGGGTTTGATTCCCTGCCCCTGCTCCATGTGTGTGGAGCTGGAATGTTCTCCCATCGTGGAGAATAACTCTTTATGAGGACACAAATAATGTAGCATTATGCTATTAAGTATGTATCAATTAACCATTAACTAAGACTTACTTAGGCCAACATACTGATCTCGTTCGTTCATCACGTATGTATTGTTGCACATCTTTTATCCCAAGCAATTATTATATTTAATTCTGCAAACCTTTGTGAAGTACTGAAGGTACTACTAAGGAACTACTGAAGGAATTACTAAGGAACTACTGAAGGAATTACTAAGGAACTACTGAAGGAATTACTAAGGAACTACTGAAGGAACATGCAATAAACAGAAGTTAAATACTGATCTCATATTTGATCATTAATGAATCATGATGTATCTTATCTCAAGTAGTAGCTAATTTGTTCATGATTTGTACATCAATAGTAACTAAGTCACTAAGTATTTGTGTCCCCAGTAAAGTGTTAGTACCTCGTGGGGTTTCCTCTGGGTTCTCTGGATTCCCACCCACAGAAGTGGAGCTGCCAAATTGTCTGTGTGTGCATGTATGAGTCAGTGGTGTGTGCGTGTGTCCTGCGATGGGTTGGCAGTCCAACGCGGGTTATTCGCTGCCCTATACCCATTGCTTCTGGCATAGGTTCCGGAACCCCTGTGACCCTGAATAGGAAAAGCAGATACATAAAATGGATGGATACATATTAATAAAACTAATTCATTTATGCATTCGCCCATCATCCAGTGGGGGTCACTCTCAGACAGCATGCGGTACAAGGTAGAGGCATTGTTGTTAAAAAATAATTAATGACCATGAAATTAATTACACTCAAAAAACTTCTATAGAGTATCTACAAGTGCATGTGAATCTTGCCCAGATTCTGTTATAGATTGAGAGTAGCCTAATTTACACCTTGCTTATGTAACCAAGCATAATAATCCTAATTACATGCAAATTGCAATAACAATGTGCTTCTTGAAACCACAACCAAACACACAGTTAGCCAACAGAGCAAGGCATGCTGTCAGTCATCAATGGGAGCTTCAATAGAACTAAGAGTTGCGGCTCCTTAATACTTCCCATTATCTGTTTTGTTTTAGAGCAGGTTTATTCTCATTATTTCGCACCTATTTATATCGGTGCCATGCTGAACGGGAAGAAAAACTTCTCACAAGATTACAAAGGGTCAAGACATTATGTGGGAAGTATGGTAATGAGAGACTCGTGGGTGTTAATACACCATTTTCTGGTTTTATGTTTTTTCATTCTAACAATAATAGCATTCACTTGCTTAAAATTAAGGCTTTCTATATAGTTATAACGACCATCGGGAAATTCCTATTGCTTTTGCGATTAACAGGACGACCAAATATATTATCCGAATTTGATATAAATAAAAAGCTTCTGATCTCATATTTTTAGCATGTTGATAATGTGAATACATGTATCATAATTTTGATATATTTCTTTTTGATCAGCCAGTGGAATATGGAGGGTATTTTTTACTGTGCCATGACAACTGAGACGTTCCAGTATCCGCGTCCTTATCGACTTTTTAAAACCGACCCTGGATTTAAAAATACAGGGCGAAAGAGAGCCACCTTCTGGGACAGCGAGGTAATTACCAGCTGGAGCGTAGGATCTCTGATACAGTTAACAGTATTTGATTGCAGGTTGTTTCTTGTGTGTAAATAATCAAAAACAGACTTTAGAACCAGGTCCCTGTAGCAGAGCAAAAAACAGACAAAGACAAGACTTTGAGCTGACTTGGATGTTGTATTGATTCAACACAAATTGCCTTCTTCAAGAGTACATGACGGTCTTTTTCCGGGGCGCAAAACCCCTTTCAACAAAGACTCTTATGTTCCTTTCTCCTACTCCATCCCCATTCTGAAGACCAAGTGGCCCATGGATTTGGCCCTCTGAGATGTCTGGCTGGTTAGGAGACACTGCATGCAAACCACTGAGAACAGGGATGGTTAGAATCATGAACAGTGACCTCCTATTCCAGTGTTTCTGCTCCCCTTCAAGATACGCAGTATTTCTGCTCCCCTTCATGATACGCAGTATTTCTGCTCCCCTTCATGATATGCAGTGCTCTTATACCTTTCTAAATGTTACTAATATTTCAAATCTAACACAAAGACATTTATGTAAGACATGTCTAAGCAAATGTTTTTTTTTTATTGCTAAGGTTTTTGTTTAATTATTATTATTATTATTATTATTATTATTATTATTATTGTTAAACAATAATATTATTATTTTTATTATTACTTTGTTTACTAACAAACAAGCAAATGAATGATTGAAAATTCCACAAAGAATGTTTCCTGGCAACAATTCGGAATACTCTGCAAGAAAATGAGACAGGTGGTCCTGAAATCTGTCCCCCCATGTAGGCAATGACAGGCCGACATTTACCCATTATGCTGCACACACAAAGCCTGTATCTACCCACGTGACTTTTTTTTTATCAGATTGATTTTGCACTGCCTGAGGATTGCTGATAGACCAGATGAGTCCTTATGTTCCTGAAACGGAAAACAGGGGTGCGTGGGTTTAAAGCAGCAGGATTTTGGAGAGTCAGCCCTCTATTACCACGGTATGGTGATAAGCTTTACCACGTAGCCCA
>JAODJU010000114.1:1501617-1513161 GCA_026776725.1 Gnathonemus echidnorhynchus
TTTTGTAGATTTAAAGTGTATTTAACAATACACTTAGCTCTCCATATGATATTTGGCCAGTAAGTCTAATTATCCTCTCAGACAATTAAGAGGTGTGAAGCATATTCAGGCGGGAGCGTAATTAAAATGACGAATGGGTGAAGTCTTAGAGCCGTGCTGCATTGTGCTGCATTAGGGTGCATATGTTGCGAGTTGCTGCAGCCACAGGGGGCGCTGATTGCAGTTTTAATTATTCACAAGACCGGCGTACATCTTCATGATCTTCTCGTGAGGCTGATCTGCATGTTGACTCACGCCCAGCGCTCCGTTCTCCTGACAAACGCCGCGACCTACTTGCCTCCATCTGCCCGAGGCCTTGCGTCAGCCGCTCTGAGGGATCGTTTGTTGTACCGTTACACGCCTCCCACTGGGGCCACCCCCGGCGCACCTGCCAATAGATCCTCACGAAGCCATGTTGATTCTCGCTGCCTCTTCACTCAAAATGAGTAACTCCCTCAGGCCAGAAAAACGCAGAGCGCCGTATGCTGCAGCAGAGAATGCATTACCGCCAAGGCTGGGACGGAGTCCAAAGTTATGCGCCTCCTAGTGGTGGAGTGAAGAAGTACACCCCTCAGCCCCCCTACAATATCACAAAATCATTGCTATTTGGAACGCGGGCATCCTTCCACATGGCCCACAGACATCAGAAAAACACATAAAGTTTCCAACACTCCACCTTATTTTAATCACATTTTAATGGGGGCAGTGTGTGACTCACCAGGTTAAGGTGATGTACCTCTAATGGGATGGGTGTTGGTTTGAATCCCAGGGTTGGAAGAGTGATTTCACTGTTAGGCACTTAAGCAAGGTCCTTAATCACCAATTACTCTAGGGATTGCCTGACCCTTTCTCAAAACATTGTATGTGGTTAAATAAATACACGTCAAAGTTGTTTTTGGTACCTTGTATGGACAAAATCCTGTTAATAAATACAACACTGTGACATAAGGATTCAAGAAGAATCTTTGAAGCAAAGGGGCGACCTTAAAGAACATCAAACAGAGCTCCGTTTTAGCCACTGGCCTGAACTATCTCTGCTAACTTATTTAATATGCTGAGATTCAGCCTCAGCAAAAATAAAGAGAGATAAAAGAATCTATTAAGCAAAATTGAGAAAAAAAATGCTAAGTGTAATAAATTAAATTTTGTGGATGGCACAAAATGGAAATGACAGGATGCACGTCTGCACTGTTTCATTACATTCTACGAAATGTCCCAAATGGAATATCACTGCATAGCCATTCAGCATCTTAATGTGTGCTGTCAGAGTATAATTAGGATCCCATTTAGTCCACTTTTAGGGAAATTATTCATTGCGGGACGTACATTGATGGTAGATGCTTAATAAACAGGGCTGCAAACACTGGCCATGTAAGTGTTTCTAATGGGATCATAATTTATGTATTTTTATGTTATATAAAGACTAATTATTTATCCTCTGTTTTTTTCTCCTTCATCCATATCGTCCATGTCGCAAAATCAATAAAGGAAAGGTAAATGGTTTTTCTGACCTTTTGGTGTATGATATACTATGCATGTTAATGATGTGCCTACTGATTAATGCTTTACAGTGACGTTCCAGTGAGATTGTTCCAGTGAGATTGTCCCAGTGAGAAGGAAGGATCACGGCCGCCCCCTTCCATTTGCTTTCCAGTGACTTTTGAAGTGTAGCACCTGTTCCAGTTTCCCCTCAGGCACGCGTCCAGTCTTACTTCCTCTCATCCTTCACGATCCCCCTGGTGGCACTTCCCAAACACTGCATTTGTAGTTGGGGTCCTCTGCATTTCAGAATTTGCAGGTGCCTGGTATGCATGCCACAGGTGTTCTTAAGACGTTAGGAGAATTCCCAAGAAAATAATCTCTTCAAAGCCAAACAAGCACATGCAAAATTGTTTAATGCTTAGGAAGGTCTTCGTTTCTCAGATTTGGTGCGTAATTAAAGGGAGGGAGATCATCCAGATGTAAAATCTAATTTTTCTATGCATCCATCTGTTTCAACCCCTCATCCAGTCTCAGTCACAGTGATAACCTAATTTATCTTACAGTATTCTGTTCTAAAGCCCATTTCCTCGTCTCTGAACTTTCTGCGGCAGTCATCCTTCCAATGAAAAATGGGTGACTTTGGCCCTGATTCCAGGTTGAATACAGATGCTCTCCAAAGCTGCATTAAGAAGAGGTACATGCTTATAGACTTGTGCAAAGACTGCACACTACCCTATCCTTAACCCTAAACCTAACCCAAACCCCAACCATAACCCAAACAAAGTCAGTAAAAGGTTTTTTTTTTTCCCACATTATCAACACTGCAATTGATGTCTAATTTAAGGTACATAAATATCCATCCATCTATCTTCTAACCATTTATTCTGGGAGGGGTGGAGCCTATACCAGGCAGTATAGGGTAAGGGCACACAAAATCGCACAGCCATACACAAAATCGCACAGCCATACACAAAATCGCACAGCCATACACAAAATCACACACTTTGAACAAGACGCCAATTTGTCTGACCTTGGGAAGAGGAAAAGAGTAAGCTCATGTAACCCAGGGAGAAAATGCAAACTCCTCACCCACAGAGTGGAGGTAGGATGGGACCCCCCACCCCTGAAATGTTACTTCCATCTTTCTTCACTTTCATTTTCTTTCTTCTTCTTTTCAATGACAGGTCTTTCGTGATAAGCGTGTAGCTGAGTGCACTATCGTTGTCCGAGTGCAAGGGATATTCGGAAGACCTCCTTCTGGAGGCCATGCACTGCTGGAGGCTGGTCAGCCACACGGGCGCCTGCTAATTAAAGTGATCTGCGAGCCGGGAGGCTTGAGCCCCCGACAAAAAAATCTCCGTTGCCGTGAGATTCCCAGAGAGGTTCGCTCTGCGTTAAAGGGCCCGGCTAATTAAACGGCCTTTCACTCCGAGCTCTGACGGCGTTCCCCACGGGCTCTGAAGACGTTTCTGGCAGGAGGCGTGAAATCCGTGGAGCAGATATTTGGAGTCACGCTCCAAAGAGAGACTTTTCTTTGGGAAGTCGCTGAGAAAATGACATTTGGCTCACAGCTATTCTGCATCCATGCGCCAGTCACATGCTTCTTGGCATGAGCTTTGACATGCAGATTGTTGGAAGACAGGAGCCTCTCACTGCTAAATTCACCTTCTCAGAACTGTGTGCAGTAGGAGGGCTTTTATAAGCCTTTGTATTGCCTTGAATTGAACTCAATGAATTTTGAGTGTTGGGGTGCATTTGGGTGAAGCCAGTCCTTATGAGACTGTCAGAACTAAAGGGTTTAATAGAATATCTACGTTGATATGCCACAGGTCGAGTCTGCAGCCTTGCTAATGAATTGAATGTGTCTGAAAGAGACTCGAGCAATGAAAGTTAGGGAACAGTCAACCATTGCTGAACTCCTCTCTTGTTTTATTCAATAAGATCTAGGGTGTACCCTTGTGCAAATTAATTGAAACAAGTTCAGCATGTCAACATTTCAATATATAATATGATCACCTTGTTTTTTTAGTAGCATTTGGACGCGATTTGGCATAGAATCCAACAATTCTGAGCAGTCTTTGTAGATCTTGGGGTCCCAGTACCATACTTGAATTAACGCCTCCATAAGCTTATCTTTCGCGATACAGTCCATTGCACGAAGGTGCTGCTTGCAGATTGGCCACAGATTCTCTACATTCTCAGAAAAAAGGGTAAAATTTTTCAGCTTTGCTTGTCACCTGGGCTATTCCCTTGTGATTGTACCTTTTGAGGTACAGAAGTGGACTCTGAGTAGCAGTGGTACATAACTGTTCCTCAGAGTCCATTTCTGTACCTTAAAAGCTACATTTTCCTACAGCTAAGGGTACAATTGGCAGACCCTTGAGGGTGCAGCCCCAGTGACAAGCAAAGGTACAAATTTTAGTGTATAGGGTTTAAATCCTTGATTTTATTCTTGTTGATGAAACTCCTCACTGATTTCAACATATGGCCCAGGGCTAGATCATACTGAAAGATGCCTGACCCATCAAGAAATGTAACAATAATGAAAATTCCTACATTTGGGCTGGGTTGTACCAACATGGTTTAACTTTTAAACTGTATTAAATCAAGATTTATCTACTGCCCAACTGAAAATTTTAAAGCAATAGTAAGGTTTCCCAGCTGGTATAGATTCACAGAAGAGTGTGCCATATACCCCAGTGGGAAGGTTGGACCAGCTATCATGCATGGAAGTGAGAGTGAGAGTATAAGTAAAATATTAATAAAAGGCTTTGCCCAGTTTTGATTGCGATTAATCCTCCAATAACTAGCAAACTGAACCTAAATTAATACTATTTTAATAGTTTAGGGTTAAAACTATGATGTGCAACACATCTCTGATCAATCATAAACCAGTTTAAGCCTGGATTTACTAACCCTAGATTAAGTCTAAACCAGGATTAATTTAATTTATGCAGATGCAACCGAGCCATAATGATGTAACCCCAGCCTATTGAAAAAGTGACTAATGAAGGCATAATGTTGGCTTTCTAGAACGAAACTGAAAATCAGATTGGAAAAAAATTACAGTTTGTTTCAATTAATTTGTACAAGGGACTTACTTCAGGCTGGCTATCGTGGTATGTAACTGACGGTTGTCAGGGCATGTGGAAGCGGCACTTTGGTCCCCAACTTCTTCTTGGCAGGATGGCAGAGCCAATGATAAGTTTTGAATCAGTGAGTGACAGGGGAAGAAGCACTCCGGGGGCCAATCAGCTTTCAGCCGGGGCCAGTGCCCCGTGGCCCCTGCCCCTGTATATTTCCCTTCTCTTTTCACACTAACCCTCTCTGGCTTTTTCCCTCCTTTTTTATCCTCCAGCTACAACGCTTTTACGGTAAGCATCGAGTCAAACCCTGACAAATCCTCAAATGCGAGGAATCGGAAACAGAATCAGCGGGAAAGTTCTCCTCAGAAGCCAAACCAAACCCATGGCTTTGGGCAACGGGGAAACGGCAGTCCTTCGCTAAACAGGGCAGCTGCTGATTCCCGCCGGTTTTCTGGGTCTTTCATTGCACAGGGCTGGCTTGGAGTGATGAGAACGACCTACTTTTTAATTATCCTAATGGGGAGGGAGTTTGTTTCCAGAAGGTAATCAGCAGTCTCTGGAGATGCTAACCCCCAGAAACAGAAGGATGTTTGCAGCTGTAAATCAATAAATGTGATGCTACATATATTGAAATGAGGCACCAGACCTGTTAACACGGGTTATTGGAGGTTGTATAGTTTGTGATAATTATGTAAATTCGATTTTAGCCAAACAAGATTAAATTATAAGGGGACAGCGGAGCTCACAGAGATGGGCTGGATGATTCAGTCCATAAGTCAAATTTTAAAAACAATATTGAATGAGAAATAGAAAGAGAGATAAAGAGATTCTGGGGAGTAGAAGACTGAAGGGGTGAGTGAGGGCAGCAGAGCGTGGAGGAGAAAAAGAGAGGGAGAGAGAGAGAAAGAAACTTCCCCATCTGACTGGTTGTGTTATTTGCTTGTGCTTTGCCAATATGGATTCACATCTGTTGGCTGACTTAGCTTGTTTGCAGCACCCTGCTAGATTCACTGCAGGCTCAGGACAAGTAGAAATCACATTTAATTTATAGCTGTCGGACACCTTCTGCTTCCTCACTCACACACATGCTCCTTGCTGCTTCGCAGCATCCTGAGTGACCAATCACGTCAGGACGCGGTTAATTAGCCGGCGGAATGATTAGGCTGTAGTAATGAGCTTTAGTCCACCCCTGTAAAGTCCGCAACCAAAGTGTTCAGAAGGTAACTGCATGCATGGTGAGGTTCACGAATAACTTCCTCTGCTGATGCCTGAACTTCGAGACCCGAGTCTTTTAAACTGGTCAAAGAAGCGACGCTGTCCGCTGGCATCATTCACGACTGGTTGACTTGCCAAAGCTCATAGCTGGTTCCCGCAGTCATTGCAGGATTGGTCTGCGTGGCAGGTGTTTTCGCTGAGCCCCAGGGACCAGTGCATCCGTCGAGCCGCGTCCAGCCCCTCGAGCGCTGATTGGGCGGCTGGCAGTTGATGTTTGCGCTGTAATGACGGCTTCCCCTTGTGACTGCGAACATGCCGCTGGGCGTCTTGATGTTAATGCTCACGGACGGCATCTTCAAACAACTGGAATTGCACATAGACAGCAAGCTGGTTGGACTCAATGATCCCTGCTGTGACGGCTCTCTTCCTCCTGTTCTCACTAGAGGAGCATGCAGGCATCTGGCAGGCTGGAGAAGAAGAAAGGCTCCAAAAGCTTCTCTGGATCAATTTTGCGTGGATGGATTTCACTGAATTTGTTCTTAGAAATAATAGAGGAGTAAAACTCTCCTGTTCTCAACATGAAACTATTTCAAGTGGGGGAGACCTGCCAAAGCACCTTCTCAGGACTGCCCCACATCTTCTGTTTGAAGACCACTGTTGGCTGGGCATTGGAAGACCATGGTGTTCTCTTCAGAACATCTCAATGTTTCCATGAATGAGCCCAGACTAGCCCAGTGCAATTCATTTTTAAATCACCCAGTTCACAACAGAGTCGCTTCAGGGTGCCGACAGGCATGTGCTGTAATTTCTGCATCATTTATACAGAATAAAACATGAAACAAGGAATAAAGAAAGATAGAAACAAAGAATGAAGATAAGGAAGCCAGATGACGACGGAGGAGTGGAGCCAAAAAAGCCAAAGTTGGGAGTAAAAAACCTCTGAGGGTCCAAGGTCAACCGGCTGCCCAAGAGAGGCCCTGTTTGCTAAAAGCCAGGTGTAAACTGTGATTAAGGGCAAAGCCAACGTCCGACAGTTCTCCGTGTCGGCCTGTGTGAATCAGCAGACAGAAGGCCGCATCAACGATGTCACAGTTCGTAAGCCACATCCATGAAGTCATAATTAATTCCATGGGACTGAACCATGACTCCAGCTCAGATGCTACCCACCTCGGGCACTATCCGGACATGTGGGAAGGAAGGCAGAGAGCATCGGTGGTCAGAACATGCATTGACACATGAATGGGCAAACACAGTAGACCAAAATGGCATGTACAGCAGGAACAGCTGCTATAGTTACAGTGTGCTATGTGTTAAGGTATTTCAGTAGTGATTTACTTATCCTTCACTAAACCTAAACTAATCCTAAAGGGATGTGATGGCGTCCTAAGCACCACGCTGCCTACTTTCCCACGTTTCGGTTTCCAGAAGCTAGAAACGAGGATCGATCCATAAACCAGGGAGAGGCCAAATCTAAGGCCGTGTGCAGCATCGTGGAAAGCAGACACTGAGAAGCATGTCGTCATGGTAACCGACGTGCCGTAGATCCACCTCGAGACGAAAATGTTGCCATTTCAATCAACTAGTTGGAGCATCGCAGCATGAGACTTCCCTCGTTTCGACAGCAGACTGGATGAGTGACGTCCAAAAAGGGGCAAATTTAAACATTAAGTTTTGGAATCTTGTTATTGAAAGCTTTGCTTTTAAATCTGGTGCCCAGATGAACCGACAAATTACAATTTTCACACATTTACAGCTGCGATCATTGTAAAGTATGAGAGGAAGTTTGTTTTTAAATAAACGTGAATTACTACTTCAGTCCTCCACTGTAGGTCATGAAGATGCATAAATGTATATGTGTTTCTGGCCATTGGTCAGCATTCATGTAGATACAGACCAATCAAAGCGGGTTTTGGGATTTCTCAAAATAAGTGTCGCGGGGGTTGCAGTGTTATGATTTTAATGGACGCGCTGCCTGTACTTCTACATCTCACCAGCAGAGGCCGCCACAACCACATTTTGTCCTTCGTCACTCTAACCAGATCGTTTGATCGTTCCAAGCAACGCACTTATATTTTTTGCACACATGTTACCTTGCCAGTAGTCATCCGTTCCAAATGCTCCAATTCATTCTCCATTTGGAACAGAAAGTTATTTTAAGTTTTTTTGGGGGAATTCTGAGTTTTACTGTTTACTTCAAAGTTGCTAGTGGCGTTTTTTTACACTTTGAAATCTTATTTAAGATTCGCCGCTACTGATGGCCTCAGGAATCTGGAGTTTTTAAATACGGAACTGCCTTCCGGAGCATTTACATTTTCATATTAGTATGAAGCTGATTTCCAGTGGGAAATTTCAGTAGTCTTTAGACGAATCAACTTGATATATTAAAAATGGAGGTTAAATGCAGGAAAAACAACATTTTACCATGCATTCAAGGGATTGGGTACAAAAAATACTAATGTTCATTAACTGTCCCTGGGAGGTGAAGAAGGTGAGATAAAACTTTAGCAAGATCAGTTACCAATAAAATTTGAGAATTATAAAGTAATCACAAAACATCTTTCAAAATGAACTACTGTAAGCACCAAGACATGCCAGAAGACAGTAGATACATTAATTAGGGCAATGAGTAATGTGAGGACTGGTAACTGGGCATATTTGAGCTGTTTCTCCAGGGACGCCTGAAAAATGGCTGAGACTGCACTGAGAGCCCAAGCAGCAGACGCCCCCCTGTATACAGCTGCTTACTGGCAGGGGAGATAGCATGGTGACCAAGGTGCCTCACCCAAGGAGACAGTCAGCCAATGCACTGTGGCTATGCTGACCCCTGCAATTTACCTAAATGTGGGAATCTCGACTGCATCATTTCTGGTACTGGGGGCAAGGGCGTCAGAGGGGCATGGATACCCTGGAAGATTCAGGGGGCCCAGAACTTTACAGGGGCCACAGTAGGGGCATGGATACTCTGACAGATTCAGGAGGCCCAGCACTTCACAGGGGCCACAGTTGGGGCATGGATACCCTGGCAGATTCAGGAGGCCCAGCACTTCACAGGGGCCACAGTTGGGGCCTGGATACCCTGGCAGATTCAGGAGGCCCAGCACTTTACAGGGGCCACAGTAGGGGCCTGGATACCCTGGCAGATTTAGGGGGCCCAGGACATTATAGAGGCCCTTGATCTGGAAAACAAATAAACAAACGAAAGAACAACGAATGAATGAATAAATGATGAGTATATTCAGGAAACCATCTGCATGATAAATTATACCATGGGGACATTTTGACATGGACCCAGCATATCTAGCTGTCTCCTGATCGGGATGGGGCACTGATGCTCTCCCCTGGTATTTAGAGGGCCAGTGCGTGGCTCAGCTGGTCAGGCCTCTGTGCTTGTAATTGGAAGGTAACTGGTTTGAATAATGTCCACGGCAGAATAATCACTCATCCACTGGCCCCTTGAGCAAGACCCTTTACCCCCCACCCCCCACCCTGAAATGCTCCAGGATAAATGTGCTGGATAAATGGCTGACCTTGCACTGTGACCCCCAAGCCTTTTGTGTGTGTGTGTGTGTGTGTGTGGTTCAGATATACATCACATTCTTGGGACCGAATGTCCCCACAAAGTGATAAAAACTTTGACGTTGTGGGGACCATTTTTTTGGTCCCCACAATAGGAAATTCAGTTTTATGAAATTCTGTGACAATGAAAAAACTACAAATTGTTTGGTTTCTCATAGTTAAGGTTAGGGCTGTGTAGGGGTTAAGGTCGTCATGCTGGGATTAGGCTTTTCCCATTAGAAATGAATGACGAGTCCCCACAAAGATTTGAATACAGGGGACAGAAGGAGAAAAAGTAGAGAAGATGGGATCTGTGGAAATTCCAGTGTGCTTGTGCAAATAAAACATTTTTTCATATGTATGGGTGTCTCTCAGGAGAGCGAGATGCCATATGCTGGGAGGAAATGAAACTACTTCCTATGTGTTTGCAAAGTAAGTATCTTTATCATTATGGAGTCTATCCCCAGCCATGACAAAGCACACACACACACACACACACACACACTGTGGACAATTTAGAGATGCACTAAAGAATCACATGTCTTTGGACTGGGAGAAAGCTGGGGTACTCAGCCTAACACAGGGGGAGGGTGCAAACTCCGCACACAGGGTGGTGGGGGTCAGGCCCCCAACCCTGGAGATGTGATGCATCAGTTACCCACTGAGCCACCTATTTTAACACCATGTTAATTATTTCATTAACATGCAAAATACATCAACAGATACAATGTAACTATTTTTATTTGATACATTTCTTTGGTGTTATATAAAGTAATCCTTTGATGAAAGACTTTAATTATCTGGTCAGCTTTGTTGCGTCATATTGGCTCCTGGGTAATGAATCATCTCAGATGAGTGACCCGTCCATCACATGCGGGCATGTCGCCTTCAGTCCTCGTTGGCGAGTCTCGGAGCTGAGCCCCGTTGCAGTCTCAGCAGCCTCTAATGGCGCGTCCATCACACTAATCTGTGACAAAAGAGCAGTGACCCACGGCCGTCTCAGATGGGGTGGGGGGGGGGGGGGGGTGAAGTCAGCAGGGGGATGGAGTTTGCTGTCAAAGGGCTGGGGAATGGGCAGAGCGCGACGGCCTCGGAGTGGAATTCCGCGTGGACGTCGAGCAGATGGGCTCCAGCGAAGGCCGTGTGACCAGGAAGCGATGCCGTGCGGGTGGTGCTCAAATGAGCTGGCAGGAGGCGAACGGTCAAACCGATGCCTCCCTGTGGACCAGCATGGAGAGAAGGGGTCCCCCTTTTTACGAAAGCCCTTTGTATCTTGACCTCCCCCACATGGGCCAGTAGGGCGTCCATCCAAACCCTGGCACAAGGGCATTGGCTCTCGATCGCTTTTGTGAGATGGGCACCTCTGAGGTGCTCCGGCCCCCATAGGATGCAGGCCAAGCTTCCCATCAGCACCCATTGGTCAATCCCTCCGACCCCCACCCCCATCTGTCACCTGGAAAGACAAGACCTGACAGGCGCATCCACGACTAAAGAGGTGGAAGAGACATCTGAGACAGTAACAGATTGCCCCTATAAACCTACCTCTAGCTCAAAGGATGTTTCGAATTCTGTTTGGTCTGGTTCCCTCGCAGGTGTCAGTATATAACCAAACCCACCACAGAATCAGAGACTGTTACACTGAGCGATGCTTAACCTGCGGCCGCTGACAAATGACTACCGCCGGTGGCTCATTTAGAGAGACGCGGAGTGAAGCGCCTCTTAAGACTCCCAGCCACATCTGTTAGGCGCAAACCCTGCTGGTCGAAAGCGAGACCAGATGACGAATATCCCATCCCACCGCTGGTTTTAATGGGCCAGGACAGGGTCGGTGGAGTGTTACAGCAGTGAATCCTGCTAGAAACTCTGCCTGCAGGTATAACAATCATTCACCTAAAAGTGTGGGGTCCATGCTGGGACAGTGGGAAGGTTTTAATGAAAAGGACATTACCATATGGTTATTTAGCAGATGCTATTGCCCAAAGCGACACAGAAGAGAGGAGGGTCAATGTCCCTTGAGAAGCAGGGTGTTATCAGCCTTTCTCAAGGGTACGATGATGACAGCTGGGGCGTGGCTACAGGTTTGGGGCCTGCTGACCAGGCATCACCTTGGCATTTTCAGTTTTGATGAAATATGGATCCTATAGCTGAAGGGGGGTCCCAACGATTT
>JAODJU010000114.1:1513261-1536775 GCA_026776725.1 Gnathonemus echidnorhynchus
GGGGGGGTGGGGGGGGGCTTATAAAATGCTGGGCCCCCTGGATTTTGTGAGGGTATCTATCTAGCGCCCCTGGGCGACATCACGCTGTCGGCTACAGGATTTGAACCGGTGACCACGGAGTCCTGGTCGGGGGAGAGTGACACACATTTTTTATGGATGCAACAAACACAATGGTCCAGTCAGGAAGGTGAGGTGGGTGACCGGTGGAGAAAGGTTTGGAAAAAAAAAGCAGACAGAGAAATGAAAAGCAATAAAATAGGCCAATGGATGGAGGGTTTGAGAAGGGATATGGTTGAGGCCTGGTTGGGATGGTTGACCATCAGGTTATGTATTCTGTGCATAAATGCGTTCCTGGGACAGGCTCCCGGCCCCCTGGTGGCCCAGTACTGCATAACCAGTTAGAAGATGGAGGGATGCTGGATATGTATACATACATAGTGTGGTACCACAGGGATCATCTGAGGAACAGAAAACAAAAAACGATGAAAATCCTTAAGGTCACATGACACACTCTCCTGGGACTGGCAGTCAATGTCTCTGTACCCACATTTATGTATTTGGAAGTTATTCATTCCATCTTCATCTGCAGCCTGCATTTGCCTGCAGTTTACACGCCTATCAATGCAGGCATAGACACGGTACGTGTGTCAGAGCATCCCGGCAGCCTGGAAGCTGCGCAAGTAGGGAAATGATGCAGTGATGGTTTACTGAGAGAAGACAGTGAGCGCAGTTTGCTGTTCATGGTCTGTGGTCTGCACCTATAAAGTGCTGGCGTGTATGAAATGCTGGTTAAAGAAATAAATGTAATCGAAAGAAAGAAAGAAAGAAAGAAAGAAAGCCAATATTGAGCAAGAAAGAATTTATTTCAATATCCTGGGATGTGACCCTGCATGTGAGGTTTGACCTTTTCAAGGGTCATATGCAGATGTACGGAGCGGGGGGGGATGGTGTTTATTTGAGCACACTAGCATCACCCACAGCATTGGGGAGAGACTCAGACCATGTTCATTTAGCGCCGAGCGAATTAAAACAGATCATAAATTTTATTTTATTCATATGATTCGCTAAGACAATAACAAGCACAAGTACAACCAATTCCATTTGACATAAATGGATAAATGAAGGACTAAAGAAGTTTACCTGGTGTGTTAAGGAAATATATTTACTGTTTTCCTAGATGGTTCATAAAAAAAAAAAAACCACACACATCTTTACCATCGATTTATCTAATGGAACGGTATGCATTGCATAAAATCCCTTTGGAGAAAGCAAAACTTATAATACGAACATGTATGTCACATACAGTATGCAGTCTCTCCTCACTGTTATTATGGAAAATGAAATGCATGTACAGAAGTTATAATAAATTATGCAGCATATAGCGATGAGTCTCTCGCCATTGTTATTCTGGAGAATGTAATATAATAATATTCTATGTAAAATATAACGTAGTATCACTCTTCATTGTTATTATAGACAATGTAATATACACCATATGGATAAAATACATACCTCCCATGGGAGCTTTTATGACATTCCATTCTAAATCTATAGGCATCAATATGTTGGACCCCCCTTTGCAGCTATAACAGCTGCCACTCTTCTGTTAAGGCTCTCCACAGGACTTTGGAGTTTGTCAGGTCAGGCACTGATGTTGGACGTGAAGGTCTGGCTCGCCATCTCCGTTCTGGTTCATCCCAATGGCGTTCGATGGGGTTGAGGTCAGGGCTCTGCGTGGGCCAGTCAAGTTCTTCCACATCAAACTCACCCAACCATGTATTTAGGGACCTTGCTTTGTGCACTGGGGCACAGTCATGCTGGAACAGAGAAGGGCCTTCCCCAAACTGTTCCCACAAAGATGGAATGACTGAATTGTCCAAAATGTCTTGGTATGCTGAAGCATTAAGAGTTCCCTTCACAAGGGGTCTAGCCCAACCCCTGACAAACAACCCCATACCATTATCCCTCCTCCACCAAACTTTACAGTTGACACAATGCACTCAGGCATGTAGCGTTCTTGTGACATCCACCAAACCCGGACTCCTCCGTCAGACAGACAGATAAATGTGATTCATCACTCCACAGAACATGTTTCCACTGCTCCAGAGTCCAGTGGTACCGTGCTTTACACCACTCCATCCGACGCTTGGTATTGCACTTGGTGATGTGAGGCTTGCATGCAGCTGCTTGGCCATGGAAGCCCATTCCATGAAGCTCCCGGCACACGGGTTTTATGCTGGAGTTAATGCCAGAAGGAGTTTGGAACTCTGCAGTTATTGAGTCAACAGAGCGTTGGTCACTTTTACACACTTTTTTCAGAGACCCAGTTCTGTTACTTTACGTGGTCTGTCACTACATGACTGAGTTCCTGTTGTTCCTAAATGCTTCCACTTTGCAATAATACCACTTACAAGTTGACTATGGAATATCTAGCAGGGAAGAAATTTCACAAACTGACTTATTGCCAAGGTGGCATCCTGTAACGATACCATGCATGAATTCGCTAAGGCCTGATTTTATACACCTGTGGCAATGGGTCTGAATGAATCACCTGAATTCAATGATTAAGAGGTGTGTCCCAGTACAGTATGTAGTAATTGTTTACTTATGTAACATATAGCATAAAGGCTCTTATCATTGTTACAATGTTTACAATGTTACAATGAATTCCAGTATAGAGTCCTTCTTCATTGTTATATTGGAGGTAGTAATGTTTGTAGCAATGATATAGTGTGTAACACAGAGCATAGTGATTCTTGTCACTGATATTTTTAAGTATGTGATATTGATAGTAATAATATACTCTAACATAGAGCACAGTGTTTCTCATAATTGGATTTTGAAGTATGTAATATTGATAGTAATATACTCTGTAACATACAGCATGGTGTTTCTCGTCACTGGTATTTTTCAGCGTGTAATATTGATAGTAATATACTCTGTAACATACAGCATAATATTTCTCCTCACTGGTATTTTTTAGTATGTAATATTGATAGTAATATACTCTGTAACATACAGCATGGTGTTTCTCATCACTGGTATTTTTCAGCATGTAATACTGATAATAATATACTTTGTAACATACAGCATAGTATTTCTCATCACTGGTATTTTTTAGTATGTAATATTGATAGTAATATACTCTGTAACATACAGCATGGTGTTTCTCGTCATTGTTCTTCTGGAGAATGTATGTAATGCTCCTTTGTGCATTCATTGGCATCGTCGTGTATAAATAGTGACTGTCACGCTGTGCCTGCCATCAGCACCTGTCATCTCACCATCAGAGTCATGGGGGCTTTGTGGACCAGCCACTTGACAGCTGTGGTAAAAGGCGAGACAGACGGGGTGCTGGTGGACGGGACCCCCCGGAGAGCCGGCTTCACGCGTGCCTTCACTCTTAAAGAGGACCACCAGGCATTGTGAAGCCACCCGTAAACACCAGACTGCGAACTAGTGAGTCGATGTATGTGCGAACCGCCTGTGGTCGCATGGTCACGCACAAACGCGGCCCATCGCAACGATGCTGAGTGCTCTCATGAGGTCACATCACCCTCACGCACAAACGCGGCCCATCGCAACGATGCTGAGTGCTCTCATGTGGTCACATGGTTGTGGGCCGGAAATTTTATCGAACGATCCAGTTTTCAGCATTGCCATTGGTCACGCTAATGTGCATTAATACATACAAAAGGGAACTTACTATGAAAAAGTATCTGATGGAAGACCTAACACGTATTATTAACTTAATAAGACTAATGCCTGTCCTCAAGCATGTTTCCATGATTAAATTACATCTCTCTTTATAGAATTTTCCTTTTAAGTGAGTCACCAGAAGCATTTTGAAATTCACCATGTCATATCTCATAATCACTTCAGTAATAATAATAATAATAATAATAATAATAACAATAACAATATTTTAGCGGATAAAAGTTATCGACTTTGTGTGAGATCATTTGTTGGTGATTTCCCACAATGTGTCAATAGAGAACAGAGAATGATCAGGATTCACGAGTCACAGACTGAAACGGTATACTGGTCCGCTTAGCTCCAGAAAGTAAAAATCAAGTCCAAGATTTTGTTTCAACCAACCATTCGAGCATAAAGAGTCACAGACACAGAGTACTCTGCTGCTTGGTTGAAACAAAATCTTGGACTGGATTTTTACTTTCTGGGCCTGAAATTTCCACCGCTAGAAGGTTATGAGTATGCATCCCATGCATGCCAGAATAATAACACCATCATTGGACCCTTGAGCAAATCTCCAGCTGCTCCAGGCTGACCGTTCTTTCTCTCTCAGATCACGCTTTCTTATCTTTGGGCAAAACCTTCTGCTATATAAATACAAGCATCTGACATTCATATTTGGTGACTCTAGAACTCGATTACACTAAACTGCTGATCATTTCTCGTTATAGAATTTCAGCTAACTGAGCATCAAATGACATGCATTGGATATTTTGAGACATAATAATGAGACATCGTGCAGCTGGACATGAGCCAATAGCTTTTCGGTGATAGTTTCAGGTACTTAACCCTGCTAGTGATACCTTCCTTCTGCGCTTCTCCTTGCCTGAATGCACCCCACAGGTCTCGCTGAATATTTACTCCCTGGACATTTTCATCACGCACCTCTGATTTGCTCTGCCTGTGCGTGTAGAGCGATAAAAACCAAGGTGCACGGGGGAACCGACCTAAGACAGACGTCTTCATTGAGGTGGAAGTGGGATAAAATACCCGCCAAACACCTGCTGATGGAGGTGGCCAACCTTCCCATCATTTGGCATGAGCGCTTAGCGTGGCCGTCCGCTATCCTGCCATAAATTTTATCACCAGCTATATACAGTCATAATGACTCCTTTATGATTTGCCATAAATATCCCTACCAGCTCACCATAGTGACCGACGCCTCATCTAGAGGCATTGACTCCCAACCACGCCACCCCATAATATGCAGCACAGCTGATTACTCACACATAAATCAATAGCAGCTAGTTTGTAATATCAAGAGTCACACTTATAGACAGCAAAAGGAATACCAATGGGAAATACATGATTGCAATATGAATTGAAATATTTTGCCAATTACATTTGTCTATAAGCTGTTTGGGATGAACGTGCTTCTCAGCTGGCTGGCATGGTTGTGAGGTGGAGAACGATCACAGCACCAGTGTTGGGAGTTTGACTCTGCTGTTTGATAAATGTGGAGATTCCACCTTCATCCCGTGCTGTACTGGTTTATTCTGGATTCCCTGGTTTCCTCCAACACAATCAAAAGAGACATTTCAGTGTTTCGGTGAACTGCTGTCCCGATGGTACTGTACCCATAGTGTACGTCTTGCAATCCATCCAAGATGTGCCTAGTGCTAGCTAGCATGTGCTTCATGACTCTAAAGACTCTTTAATGAATATGTGGTTGGAAGAAATGGATGAATAACTCTGGATGATGAATGGATGAATAACTCTGGAATATGAATGGATGAATAACTCTGGAAGATAAATAATTCTAGAGCCCTATTATTCAAATCACGGTCCTCGAGGTCCGAGCACTGCAGGTTTCCAGCCTCCCTTTACCTGTGAGCCAGGTGTGAAGCCTCTGACCAATCAGAATCCGTAACTATTAAACTAACTGAAGAAAAGGCCTGCTTTTGGAATCGAGTTCCAGATTTAAAGAACCCTGCTCAGAAGATGAATGGATGAATAACTTTGGAAGATAAATAACTCTGGAAGATGAATGGATGAATAACTCTGGAAGATAAATAACTCTGGAATATGAATGGATGAATAACTCTGGAAGATAAATAGCTCTAGAAGATGAATGAATGAATAACTCTGGAAGATGAATGGATGAATAACTCGGGCTACATCTTCTGCATATTGCATGAAAGTGCTTTCCGTCACTTCAAACTGAATTCTTTGGCCTCATTCCACCATTTATGTCTTCATGTAACTTCCCAGCCCTGATTTCTAACATCTACAATAATTACATATGTACCAGAATCGAACTGGTCCTTAACTCATTAAGTGTTCACTGGTTAAAATGCTAAAATGGGGAGCTGGTGACCGTGCCTTTTGATAGGTCCTTCTTGTGGTTGCCTGTGAATGATTGGCTGCATGTCTGTAGTTCCTTTTCTCTAGTGTTTCATGACCTGCACTGCATAAAGATAGCAATGAACTTGACAGATAAGCTGTTTTAGGAAAAACAACCTACAGATGAGGCTCTGGGGCGGGTGTTAGGGGACCAACATATATTATTTATAAGTAGATGTAAATTGATAAAAAATAAGCCACAATTACCATAGCAGGAAATTAACTTTTATTTGTTGGGAGCCTAAGCAGTTTTTATTGCCCCTATACCTCTGCCATTACGGTAATTTTGAACTCATGCATTAAATGAAATGGGATTTCAGAGTTATTTCTACTCAAAACCCACAGGCAAAGGTTGATGAAATAGGTTTTTTAATGTCACACTGTAAAAAAATGACTGGATTAAAACAAAAAGTAAAACAAAAAAAGGAGCCCCTACGACCCAAAGCATCAATTTCTATACATGGTCATTTAAGCTCTCGCTGTTTCTAAACGTTTCCATTTACAGACAAGAATAAATCACATGTAAATCAATACGGTTCAAAGCACAAGGGATACAGGGCAATCGAAAACCCCATCAAACGTGCAAAAGTGTTCCCTGAAGGCTAAGGGGGGGAAGCATGGATGACAACTTTGCCGGAAAAAGTAATAAAAGAGAAGATTATTATAACAGATGTTGCCTATGATCATGATTTATGAGGATTGTGGGCAGAGCTGAGATGTTGTATTTGCCTTGTGAGTGACTTTTCATTGTTTTCGGATGTATGACAGTGAGCCACTAGTGTGAGTCTGAAGTCCATCTGTATCTGTGACTTGGAGGCCGGAAAAAAGATGATAAACCTCGTCACTGGGGGGGATGATTCCAAGGGCCCTTAAGTGACAGGGTCCCTAAGAACGTGGAACATAATTGGATTTGTCTGTATTGAGGGCCAAATACCATGAACTTTCTTGGGACCTCAAACATCCAACGGCATCCCAGCTTGAACCTAACATCTTCTGCTCTGCCCATTAAGTCTTATTTCTTACCAAACCAAATGATGTCCATCCATATTCGAAAACCTCTTGTCCTACTCAGGATTGCAGGGGGGTCCAGAGCCTATCTCAGAGGATACAAACACAAGGCAGGGAACCAATGTTTCACAGGGCATACTCACAGCTATGGGCTATTTGGTAACTCCAATTAGCCTCAGTATGTTTTAGGATCATGAGGAGAAACTGGACGAAACCCCACAACAACATGCAACATGCAAACTCCACACACATGGAACACTGGCACAGACTTGAACCTAGATCCCAGAGGTGTGAGGCAACAGTGCTAAACACTGCACCCCCATGCACCCCCCCCCCATGCCAAACATTAGGCAGGAGTCTATCATAAAACTAAGAACAATTTTTTATTTGTTTCCACAACCCTCTAAAGAATAAGTAGTTAGAAGATGGATGAATGAACGGATAGTTTTAATACATGCCTTATGCAGACAATGTTAGTCAAAGTCTGAATTTCACTATGTGATTAGATGCAAACCATGTGACTGTAGTTCGACATCACAGTTTTTGGCATGTCAAAGGTTTTGTTTTCCTAAAGCAGGCTTGAGAGGAAGTTTAGGTTTGTCCACAGCCAGAAAGTTTACTCCACCTTTATGCTGGGATTGCTGGCTGATGCAAAACTTAAATAGCCTTCCGGGGCCGCAACAAAAAATAAATGTATAATCAATTATACTGCAGGGAAGGTTCTTGACTCTGCAGAACTGCTTTCACAAATCCTTGTAAAAGTCTCTGGGAAGTCTTGAGTGGAGCAAAAACTGCGACTGCATCAAAAAAGCAAAGTTTAACAATTGCAATTAATGGAGATGGAATTGAATCAATAGGCATTTAAATCATCCTCTCCAATTTGGAACCATTCTATGCATATTCCTCACTTTAAATGGTGAAGTCAGAGGCATCGATTATACAGTATGTGAGTTTTTCTTGGAATGGTTTTGGCAAATGGCTTAAGGATTCATAACTGTATAGACATCATGTGCTGAAAAAGCGGCAGAAAAAAATAACTGGTAATAAATAATGGAAAGATCATGTGGCTACTTACGATATCGATCTGAATAGAAACAATATGCATTACATACGTATGAAGGATGTATGAAACAATATGCATTACATATGTATGAAGGATCTATGAAACAACATGCATTACATATGTATGAAGGACATTCTTCTGTGATATATGAAAGTCCATTATACCAACAAAATGACTTTGACTCTGATCTTGGGGACAGTATCTGTTTAGAAGACATTCAAAGGTAATCGTTGGATCTCTTCATCTGATTGGACACCAAGAGGTTCTGAATTAACGATCTACCTATCCAACATAGAGTGATGAGGAAGTCTGGAGCCTATCTCAGGCAGCATAGGGCACAAGAGATTCCAATCAGTTAGCAAGCTGATAATATGTGCTGATAATATCCACTGGCGTGCATTTCAATGGTGCTGGTGCCATTAGAGTAGATCAATTTCCAATCTTTATCTGAGCATTCGACATGTGATACTACTGACAGATTGCAGCTCTTGGTTTCAGAAAAGTAGCGACCAGTTAATGTGTAATGCAGTGAAGGGGCAGTAACCTATTAGTGCAAGTAAATAAGAGTTATGGATGTCCATATTGGTAAATGTGACCAGTAATGCATGTTCTGGGAAGTACACTGCATCAGCGTTCTAAGAGGGAAGCGCATTTTCCTATTTATGGATTGGGGTTCAAATCCACCCCCGGCATAGAATTTGTGGAATTGGCATGTTCTCCCTGTGTTGCAGAAGTTCCCTGCAGGAATTAGCCAGCTCCGCATCTCTAACTTGACTGTGTGTGTGTATCCGTGCCCAGAGATGGACTGACATCACGTCCTGGGTGGTCCCTGTAATGGGCTTTAGGCTCACTGTAATGCTATACTGGTAGCTGCAAGACGGACAGATAATAACCTATTGGGGACGGGCAAAGTCTGGTTAATCCATATAGACTTTACCTTTATAGCTTGAAAGGAATAAAAATATGCCTGTTACACATGTAACATTTTACAAATTTACCTTGCGCACCAATAACAAGCTCTTCTGCTCTGTAGCCAGATTGGAGACCTGATTCCATAAATCATGTTAAATTAATTTAAACAAACATAACATTTTGCCATAACAGGGGCAGTAAAAGGTCATCAGTCCAAAAATGACAAATGACAAAAATACTGACTGTTAAATGAAGTTAACTCCTCCTGTGCTGCATTCCGCTACTACATCTCGTTCATGTGGTACATTTCTATTGAAGGGGTGTTTGCTATAATCAGTTTTAATTTTATTTACTGATGGTGTTAAAATGAAGAGACGATTTCAAAGCATACTGGCTCAGTGTTTGGCACAGTAATCTTGATTAAATCCCAGGCTATGTTCGAGTTTGAGGAACTTGCATCTTCTCCCCATATTTCCGTTTACTCTTGCTCGTGGACATACCACACATACTGTGAGTGTGCTCCCTGCGACGGACTGGCACGCCACCCCTGTCTCATGACCCGCGTGTCCTCAAATAGGCTCCCGGCTCACCGTGACCCAGTGTCAGTAAAAGATAGATGCAAAAATATTTTGAGGAAAAAGGAAAATAAATATGAATCGGTACAGTGCCGTGGGAATCCACTCTGATGGCCAGGCTAGAACATTTACCACCAAAATCAAATGTCATGGCAACCTTTTTACAAGTAGCTTATATTCCAGGAAAAATACAGACAATACCAGCAAATAACACGCAGCCAGCTGTTTGTCGTGCAACATTTTACAGGAGCGCAGGCTATTATAACTCTGTTTTCGCTGTTTCTCACTGTAAATGGGAGAGCAGGTTTCTGTTTTCAGAAAAAAAAATGATCACTTTGTTTCTCTGTGTCCGATCAATCAGGACAATCAGTGAATTCAGTAACATTCTGGAGTTTCAGGGTAAATGTTAGGGAGAGAGGAAAGCCACGTCTGCAGAGAAAATAGAAAAGACATTGTAAAAAAAAACTACTCATCACCATTATATAACCCAAGTAATCACCCATTCAGAAACTGCTACATAATTGCTCTTTGCAAGCCAGGCCTCATAATGGGTGAACGTGCTTCTGGCTGTTTTCTACACACCTCCATGCAGCCTCAGCTGGGGATCCAGCCCTAACACCTGAGCCGTGGATCTCAGGTGCTGCTGTCCAGATCATGGCTACTGAAACCTGCTCATGTCAATTACCTCTGCAGTCTCAAGAACAATAGCATTTTAATTTAAGCACAAGTACACAAGTAAAGATGATTTGTGCTGACACAAGCGTCCGACGACATGGCGAATTAGAAAACAACGTGCAATTGATTATTTTGCGTTGAGCTTATTTTGAATATGTTACTCTATTATGAACAATAACTATACCGACCGTAATTTACGGTGGATAAATCATCTTCTATTTGCCAGAAAATAAATCATGTATTTTGCAGGATAATTAATGACCTACTGAATCATTAACCCTTTGCAGTACACAGTGCATATGTGAGTTTGCATGTGTGTATATTACCTAAGTTTTCCTTGATCGTAAGAAGAATACAATGAGGTTTCTATAGTTTCCGTGTCAGCATGATGGAGCAGGGAGGACAGCTTGGTCATAGAACTTTACCATCAGTCATCTTAATTATGCCAGGGTAAGAGAGCAGATGTTTCAGAGAGAGAAAAAAATGTGGGAAAAAAAACTATTAAATAGTTAGTTGCAATGCTCTAAACTTTGTGAGTGTGGAAGAGCACCAATCTTGGCTGAGGTGACCGAGAGCTTAAACCCAGATTAATATACCGATTTATGATTCCTGTCTCCTTTTTTAAATGAGTCTTTGAGTCTTTTTTCACATGCTTTTGCTTCACGAACTGATTTCAGCAAGATGATTTACAGGGAACAGGACAACTTATTGGAACAAAGTTGCTTTCACTTTTACACTCGATGTTTCATTTAAGCACATGATAATCATGGCCGCCAGCCTTCATTCTGAGCGCCTGGCACAGGGTTAGCTAACGGTCTCTGAAGGGCTCATTCATTCTACATCACAGACACGCTGAAGGACGATTTGGGTGCATAAGCGCTCTCTCAAGCATAGATCTTATGGCAAGCTAAAGAACCAGCAACTGGAGGTGACTCCTCACAGCACCGTTAGTTATTCTGCATTGACTAACAAGACTGAAAAGCCATCTGGCATTTCGAGTCCTCGTTGGCAGGGATCTCCGCCTTTCGAAAGACTAATTTTACAGTTATCTGAGATTCGGTCCTTTGTTTAAAATCTTCAGCCGTAACCCCCCCCCCCCCCCAACTTGGTTTTCCATTTCGATTTCCAGGGTATTTCATCCAAGAAATTTATGAAATCGCACTTATTGAGATTCGAGGACTATGCAATCTAATTTTAGTGTCATGTCACATGAGTATCCGACATTTAATAACAATTGATACTTTATTGATCCTCATGGGGAAATTCTCTTCACACCTCCCCCAGCTTACTCTCTGTAAGTAAAAGCAAGCTGCCCACAAAGGGCAGCCGGCCATAGCAGCATCCAGGGGGCCGGGGGTTAAGGGCCTTGCTCAAGGACCCACAGACGTGGGGAGGCTGGGCTCAAACTGGCAACCATGAGGTCACAGGCACAGAGGCCACGCCCACTGAGCCACACACAGGCCCAATTCGACATAATCTGCCTTTAGACCTGACTTTCTCTGTTAGCCTTGAGAATGAATGCAGATTCATGTCTGCTCAAATACTATGGAGACCACGCTTTGCAACATCCAATCAGCAGCAGATGCAGAAGATAATAATCTTGCTGTTTTCTCCCCTCTCAGATACTTTTTTTTTTTCCTTCCTTGCCCTGATCGCTAAGGTGTCCGTGCAGCTCTGCGATGTTCGGGAAAATCAGCCTCGACGGCGTGAAACGGAAATATATAAAGAAAAACACAGATTTGCGGCGGCAGCGGTCCAACGAGGCCACGATTCGATTAGAAGGGCTGGGGATAGCATGAGGTGTAATCAGTGGAAAACAGGAAGGAATGAAAGACGCCTGGACAGCCCTTGGGGTGCAGGACCGGCCAGCTGGCCAGAGGCGGAGGCAAGCGTTGTGGCCTAACCTAGAGAAACCCAAAGAAGAAGCGGAGAACCTCAGGGTGCCTGCAGGGATCGGACACACGGCGATGGGCCAGAACGTTTGACAGCCGACGGGTCCGAGCTCTGAGGCACGAGGCAACGTGATCTTCTCTGGCTTCCTGAGGAGCCAGAAGTCATTTTTATTCATATCCTCCATTTATCATAAGCATTTATCATAACCAGTTGCCTAGTACAGGGTATTAGTGAGCCAAGCAGGAAACAATCCCATAGCGGACGGGCTGAGGACGACCTGCATGGGATAATGTGCCAGGACAAATTATGATGAGGTCAATCCCAAAACACAATAGGAATGGTGACTGTGAATTTTACAGTGAGAGGGGGTGCTCCTGTCAAAAGTCAAAGTCAAAAGTCAAAGTCAAAAGTCCCCAAGCCTCATTAACACCTAGCATAACATCCGGAGGACCTTGTTGTGTGTGTGTGTTCCTCTGTCTGACACTTTGTTAGATATTGTTGTCCTACCGTCTTGTAGCGAATTGATTTATTTATTTATAAGCACAGACCATTGAGTTTGTACATATAACTGACTAGCACTTCTGATGCTCCGTAGAACACAAAGATGTTTGCAACTAACACTTCTCTAACAATCAAGCTATAGACACTTTTTTTCAGTGTTTAGTCAACAGAATTGAGAGCAGTACGGTCTTTAATGGGCCCTCTATACCTCCGCAGCACGATCACGAGGTGCTTTCAAGGCCTTGTGGGGCCGTTTATTGGAAGTGTTACATAATTTCAGAATAAACGCTATAGGAAGACTACCTTCATTTTTTTTTTCATTGCATATTGGAATGATGTGGACTTTAATCCAGAATGGTGAGCCAGTGACATAATTAAATCCATTAAATCTCATTAAGAAAAAGGAGGAGAGTCACAAGCCGTTAAATTGTAAATGCATTGTGCAAAAAAAAAAAACGTTCAAAACAAACTCTTAATGTGTACAGATGTCGAAAGAAAAAAATTAAAACAAAAAAGTAACATAATATACAATATAAATGAGGCCCGCCATTTTTCTGCCAAAAATGTTATAATTCATAATAATGATAATAATTATGATGCTTTTGATAATGACAGATGCTGTATGGCTGCAAGTAACATTCCCACGTCGTTTTCCGCTAAAAAACAGGGAATCGTGATCTCGCTCCTGTTCTCACTCCCTCTAAGCGATTCAGTCGCATCTTTCCTTTCATTTTAGTTTCTTTTCCGGTTATTTTGAGGTTTTGCGTATCACCAAAAATTTCAAATACTCCTTCATTAGCATACGTCGCCTATTTATGGTCTAGCGTTCATAAAAAAATGCCATTGTAATAGATTGTGCGAACCTGGTGTATGAAATGAATATTGCATGCTTTTTCTGATTAAGATCTAAAGGTAAAGTGTGGAAGGGAGTAAAGGTGGTTCCTGTCTGATGAGTGTAACGGCAAATATTTTGTTTCTAACAAACTCTGAAAGTGGAGAATGAAATACAAATTTACCTGAGCGAAGGACTCTCATTATGCACATTGTATGAAATTTTGGCGCACAGTAGTTTGCGGTCGTATGTTAATACTGAGCTGATCCCGCGTTAAGGGCTGTTGTCTGGAAGGCGGTTGCCTTGCATTTCAATTGAATTTGTGCCTCTGGTCATAATGAATTTTAACCACGATGAACTCCTCCCGCAGTGAACCAAGCTACTTGCAACGTATCCCAATAACATCGAAGCTTTTGAACACCCAAAACAGTAAATACCACCGACACTGTTACTATAAAAGATGCCATGCTAGGATCCTCAATAACATTAATAACAAGTGGATAATTCACATACTCAACACGACTAGCTGTCACTGCTAGATTGTGTAAAACACTACAATATGCATCGTTTTTAAATGACGGAGAATCCTAGCCTAAACCAGAACTACATACACGTCGTATTTAATCTTTAATTAAATATGGGTCTTTCTTTATGCCTTCTGGCGCACGATCTTCAGTTTGCGCTCAACAGTCAGCACACCGGCTGTAACTAGAATTGCACTCAATTGTACAGAAAACGCACTAGACATAGGTGGTGGGGGGAGTTATTTGCACTCCCTTAATAATTCACAGACTGTCACACCGGTATTTCATGGAACAGCACATAGTGTGCCTATTCCGCTACGGCGATCGCGCACCAGCGCAATACTTAAAGATTAGTGTAGCATGGCGTAGACATAAAAGCGGCCAGCGCTAGGACCCGGTATCCCCTTCCCCGGATTTCTTTTTTTTCTTTGTAGTTTTGTTTCGCCGGTTTGAGGTGCGCAAATTTTTTACCGACGGAGTGGGAAAGATGCAGTGATCGGGGACATCCAGGCGGAGATAGCGGCGCGGTCTGAGAGAGAGGCTCCGCGATGCGCAGACAGCAGCGGGGCTTTCACTGATTTCTTGGCACTTGATCCAGGCTCGCTCCCGACTGCTCCGCGCACGCCCCCCCGGGGCTTCGCCAGCACCGCGCTCAACGCCGCTTATTGCGCTACAGCGCTTCTGGGTTCAACTTTGGCATCTTCTTTGGATAACTATAAGGAAAAGGCGACCTTCCTCCAGGTAAGGCGGCAGCAGCACCTCGGCTACTGGGAAGCAGAACTAAGTAGCTTTGCTTTAAATTTCTCCTGCCACCTGTGTAAGACATTAATTTATTAATGCGTTGGAGAATGCCCTAAGCAACAACTGCGAGGGAGAGAAAAAACAATTGAAACGACAGATCCACATGTGCGCTGATGTTTTATAACGTCGGTGGGTGACGGAGAAGATCCTGCAAAGTTATCTTATGGAATTCCCTGTGTTTACAACAAAGCGACAGGCTTTAAGAATAACTATTGCCAAGATATATGTAATGTAGCAATTTATCCTGCTACAGATATTTAGAGCAACAGCTTTATTCTACGAAGCTGAAAACTGTACTTCCCCTTATATGGTGTATTGCATTTGCACTTTAATGCATTTTTCTGGGGGTGAATTGGATCGCTTTGTCTCTTGTGGTGTAACGCACGCATCTTTCTAATTTCATCTTTGTGTCTATTTGTGTAGGTGTAAATGCCAGCTATGAGGGAAAGAGTATTTGACACCCGCTGTTTATTCGTCTGCCTTTCTTTAATGGTGCTTTGGCATAAAAGGTAAGGGGTACACTTTGCTTTTTTGCTTCTTTTGTTAGTCGGTGTTAGTATGCCTGGCGAACACGGTGTACCGTGTCTGGTACCGGCCTCCTATTTACGCGGATGCTTTTAATTGGATTCAGCGCAACTGAAACTGTCTGAAGAAAGAGGGCTGGAGGCATCGAAATTCACATCATTGCAGATTTCACGGAGATGGGGGAAAGGGAGAGGGTCTGCCGTGGTTTATTTACAGGGGGAGATCCGTGTAGCATGCGCTCGGACGCAACTCCTCTAGGTGGAGATACCATTCAGCTCCACGGATCCGGATCGGAGCGCTCCGGGAGCCGACAAGCACTTCTTTGTTAAGTAAAATACAACAAGGTGGATCGGGCGTGCCGTGCTTTATATCTCCTCATCTCTAGTTCAAACCGCAAACTGCGTTGCTCAAATTAGAGCAATCTGATTTATCAACCCCCCCTTTTACCAAACCCTGACATGTTGCGATTACATTTTCAAATGAAGAGAGTGCAAGGATTTCGTTTCTTTTCGTTCGTGCGATTTCATCGGGTTTTTTTTTTTTTTTAATGAGGGGAGAGTGACGGTTCTGCCGCCTTGTTTAGCGGTATTTCTAAGTTATGCGGTTTTAGATGTAGTCCGCCTTGTTAATTGTGAGTGGGATGTGCTGTACACGTGAGGACAGGCGAGCCACAGCGTAGGAAACGTGTTCAGCAATTTTAATGTAGAAGACTGGCTACAATTAAGAGTAGCTGATCGATAAGGTTATCATTGATTGTAAAACGCAAATGTAAAAATGCACTCAGAGTTTATTTGAGATGAGAATACTGTCTTCTTTGTTAAAAACCACTCCACTACTCCGGAGTGGGACAGCTATGTGAAGAAAAATATTTTAATTTCCTGCTCAGTTATTTATTTATTTATTTACCTGGCTGCTTTGATCTGATACGGGGATGTTACGTCCATGTTCTGGGGGAATTGCAAATTAACTGACGTGACAGGAGCCACTCCTATGCCTTAAAACCAGACGCAGAAGCTTGATAACACGCTCATTTACCAGAAAATTACATAACTTCACTATTTTTAGGGCAAGTGGGCACAGCGGAGAATGGCGGAGGCACGTTATGCGCTGTCAGTAGCTGAGTAACAGTGACAAGCGCCGGATTTAGAGGGGAAGCCGGGCACGTGTTTCTCCGGCACCTGATGCGTCTGGCGGGAGGGGGGGGATCTCGACGCTTAAATACGACTCTAACTTTGACAGCTTGAGGGATTGTGTTCCCAGCTGTGTCTATTGCTGCCTTCCTTAAAAAAATAAATAAACGGCATATTCGATGGCATATTCAGCCTAAAAGGAAAATAGGTAATAATAGCAATAGTCAGGGGAAAAAAAAACGTTCTGCGCAGCTCCCCCACCGAGGAGAGTGTCAATCCTGTCCCTGAAAGCACCAGGTGTATGTCATGGCCTCACACAGTCATGTCTTAAGGCCAGTTTACACTCACCGGTTCACCTAGACAGCATGTCTTTGTTCTGTGGCAGGAGATCAGATCCCCTAAAAGGATTGGGAGTGAATACAAGGAGAAAATGCCCACTCTGCAGTGGTGTGGACTTCAGCCGGAACCTGCAATCTGGCCAACGTGACACCCCAAAGCTAATAGGAGTGTAACAGAAATAGTGATACTTCAGGGACTTAAATGGGTTTGTTAAAGGACTGATAGCTTTGGACTCACAACACCATAGCTAAATCAATTTATTTATTGCATGTTCTGCTTCAGTGCCAAACTTTTGTACCAATTTGCGCCAGCCATTCCAATCAATCAGGTGGTTAGCTGTATCCGTCTGTCTCTATCTTAATGTCTTGTCTTAAAATGTCATGTCTATATTACGTTTATGTCTTAGCATTTATTTTCTATTACGTAATGTTTTTCATTTGCACTATGAGCAACGAGAACAATATTTCAGCTCAGCGTGTGACTCGACGCATCGTGTATGTGAAGCTGACAGTAAAAGATAGGTTGACTTTTGAATTTTAGTGAATTATCTAGAAAGTTCTCTGGGTTGCTGTGGAGAGTTTATTTGTCAGAGCTGCAGCCAGCAGATGAATATTCATAAGAACATAAGAAATTTACAAATGAGATCTGGTCAGATAGGCAGAAAAAAAATTGCTAGAATGTAGGTGCGCTCTGTGGAAATGAAAGTGAAGCAAATTCTGATAAGCGTGGGCAGCGAAAAGTGCTGCCTTTGGGTTCAGCTCTGTCAGCCGTCTAGCAGTGCGTGACGGGAACCTGGATGCTCAACATGTGACAGGAACCAGGATGACATATATGACAGAGGAGGGAGACCCCACCAAGCTTGTCCTTGAACTAAAATGAAAGAGTTTGTTACAACTTATAAATCACCACGAGAACTTTAGGTGACAGTTAAAATGTGTCATTCCACTACGCTGAACAAGCCAGCTGACTGGGACAATTTGTATCTCATTATAGTGACTCAGTTGCCCATGATATCCCACAGAAGACAACATGAATTGCCGGAAAAATGCTCGGATAATGAATGTGTGTTTCAGAATTGCTGGTTATTTTTCCTTAGAGACTCTGTTGTTTGCATTCTTGAATTTGTGAAGCGTTTGCTCTAGAAGAACGTCATGGCTACATGTCTTGTCCTTGGTCTTTGCGCTAGAGGAACATCTCAGCTATGTGTTGTCCTTGCTCTTTGCTCTAGATCAGGGGTGCCCAATCTTATCCGCAAAGGGCCGGTGTGTATGCTGGTTTTCGCGGCCAACTCCCTAATTAGATTACTAATTAGAGTACTGATTGGTTGAAGAGTCCTCATATCTGGGTTTGAGCAGCTGACCTAAAGGTTATCCCAAAAACCTGCATACACACTGGGCCTTTCCAGATAAGATTGCCCAGCTCTGCTCTAGAGAAACATCTGAGCTACGTGTCTTGTCCTTGCTCCCCAGGTGTGCTGAGGCTGACCCTACCACAGATGCTTTCAAAAACAACATCACTCTCTTCACAAGAATCCTCGACAGACTTCTGGATGGTTACGATAACCGCCTAAGACCCGGATTAGGAGGTGAGGGAGCAATGCAGTGATAGCAGTAACTACTACTGCTAAGCACTACTCTGCTGTTATTCTTACCTAAGCTGCACACTGATAATCTTCCTAATATATGCAGGTAACTGCCAAAATAAAGCAATCAACTGAGTAAATGAGGGATACATAAAAAGAGATGCTTCCACACCAATGTGGTTCCTGAATTAATTAAGCAATTAGCAAACCACTCCGCTTAGGCTCCTGTCGCACAGTGCCGTGCGGGCTGAATAGCCCACACTTTGGTGCCACTTAAGCATGTGCTCTACTGCGGTTCAGCCCACATAATAACAATGTGACTTTTGGGTTGCCAGCTCTCCTGCACCTGGCGTGACACTCACTTTAAGACTCTCATGCTCACGCAAGAAATCTCGAGGCAAATATGTATTTTTCCATCATAAACATCAAAAGCTTTGGGATATTTTGCAATCTTTACAGATGATGTTTTTTAAAGATAAGATAAGTTAACTTTATGGATTGCCATCTCTCCCAACTTCTCTCTGTAAGTGAGAGCAAGCTGGCCACGAAGGGCAGCCACCCATAGCAGCGCTCAGAGATGCTGGGGGTTAAGGTCCTTGCTGAAGGACCTGCAGGCTCAATCCGGCAACCTTTCGATCACAGGCACAGAGGCTTAGCCCACTGATCCACATGCTTATTAAAAGGTAACAATACGGTTACATACATGTAAATGTGTGTGCATGTATGTGCAGACTTATCTGGAATGGAAGATCTTACTCCATCCAGCTGACCAAAGCTGGCCACCCTATGACTTTCTCCTTTAGCTATGCATTAAATAATAATATGCATACCTATGGAGGGTCCACACCTTGAGTTCGAAGGACATTGTCTCGTGCAATTGTGAGAGACTTGATTATTGGGGCACGTTTGGCAGGAGCGTTAGTAATGAAGACTGCTCAACTGATGTTTCATCAGCAGTAGCGGCTCGGGTAGCATGGAGATCTGAAGGAGGTGCATTTCTTTAAAATGCAAGGTGTAACAAACTAGTCTGTATCAGCAGATGGCTAATATCAGTCCATAGCGCAAACAAATAGTTTCCTTAATAGAAACCATATGGAGTTTTGGAGGAACACTTTATTTCGTCTGTAGTGTATAAACACCTTATTATGCCTAGCGATGCTCTTTGGTAACTAAATTGGGGAAAAAAAACAGAGGCATCAGTCTATTGAGATAGGAAAAAATCCAATGGACAGGTGATTCATCCTGTTCTAGATCATGTGGCACAAACCAGGAGAAACAACTAGGACTAAGTGCTTGTTTCCCGCAATGAATGGTTGTGGACGTTCTTGTAATGTGCGATGCAGCTTCTTGACACTGTTTACAGCTGCTCAACCCTTAAAAGTCATCCTTCCATCATATTGCGAAGTATTTCTACCCTATTGTGAGCAGAATCTTCCAAGAGCACAACGATAATCCCATCCACAGTTTACCGTCGGACCCTGAATGGTCTCATGTGTGAGCGAACAATGCAAGAAACCCTATACTGCACCAATCACTAGATCTCAACACGTTTGACAAGCCAAACTGGAGATGCTGGAACACCAGGGCCCAGCATGTTCCTCCGCCATCTTTTGGAAGCACATCGTCACATCCCTCCTACTTCACGTCGGTGTTT
The DNA here is from genome assembly GCA_026776725.1 of Gnathonemus echidnorhynchus. Classification (NCBI taxonomy): domain Eukaryota; kingdom Metazoa; phylum Chordata; class Actinopteri; order Osteoglossiformes; family Mormyridae; genus Gnathonemus; species Gnathonemus echidnorhynchus. Next base: position 1,533,372 of record JAODJU010000114.1, read on the forward strand.
ATTTTAGCAGTTACCTGAAGGTTTGCTGAGGAACTGCTGTTGGTGAACATGGATGGCATCTCAAACTCATTAGATCCCCTGTTCTGAATTGCTTTTTGTTTTGAGTTATGTCTTCATTAGTCCGTGTTCAGAATATCTCCAGTGTGTTTTCTGAAAACACTGCCTTTTCTTTCAATGCATTGTACAGGAAAGATTGCTGGATTGTAATTTCGCTGTTAATGGCGCCAAACTAATTGTACTATGATTTCCTTTATATTTTTTTTTTCTCCATGCTAAGCTTTGCTTGGGGGTCATCCTAAGGGCTTCGTTAATGAGAATGTCATTTAAACGCGTGAACATGTTTCAGTCCTATGGGTAAAGTCTGCTTGATGGCGATATACACAATTCCTGAAAGCCACACAGTTCCCGGCTGCTTATTTGATTAATTCAAATGCGTAATAAACATCTGAGAAAGACGTTGATTATTCGAAAACCACGAGTATCTGCTGTCAAGGACCAGCAAATTCTGCCAGTCTCATTGATGAAGGAGGCTTTGCTGCTTAGAGGAGTGTGTTTTGTTGTTGTCTGTGAGGATACCCTTTGACTGTTGCCACCTGGCAGTGGACTAAAATAAAAGCAGATCCGATGATGGGTTTCTGAAGCTATTAAATGCATTATTGTGGAAATAGTTGTGCAGGATTTTCAGTAGGCAGTGAATGTCACAGATATTTTTTTTTGTCAGTGGAAACCACTGCGAACACACCAGTTAGATGTTGTCAATGTCTCCGCTTTTTGTGTAAGTTTAGATCTCAGTTTGGTTATAACCGATGCTGTGCGCAGACTTTTTGGATGGCGGGGGTTCGTAGGAAAAAGGGAACAACACCCCCCACTCCACTCCACCCCACCCGCCCTTTGCTGTCAGATTTAAAAGGCATAAACAAATAGTTTGTACTCTGCTGGTACCTCAGAGCATGAAATAGTGACTTTGCTGGTTTCAGACTGGTTAAAAATAACCTAGAAGAAAGGAACAGTAGAGGAAAAACAACAGAATGCAGAAATATTACGACTGAACAGCAAATATTCCTGACAATCTGGACATTTGATGGTGTAGAGGAACTGAGAGCAATGGCAGGTATCACATGTTGCTATTGTTTCAAGCTTCTGAACTTCATAAATAATAATTAATGCTTCCTTTGTAGGTAATTGCTTTGGGGATAAAATAATGTCCCTGGAGGGAAAGAGCCGGCTGTTTAGATGCTGCAGTTAATATACTGAGCATGTCTGTGCCTTTGATAATTGCTACCTGAATGGTTTCAGCATGCGTGCTGTCCAGAATGCTTAAGATACAAGTCATTTGTGTGTGTGGTAGTAGATGGGAAAAATAGTGTGGGGGCAGGGGGGCTACTCTACACAGGAGCGGCGTTAGCGTTGGGCCTGCTGGGGGTGGGCTGGGCTGGCTTGCCCCCATGCTGTCCTGCTAGAGTGACCCACATTCGACCTTCGCCCTCTGGCCTGATCTGATGACAGGAACATGGTCCAGGGGCAGGAGAGGGCTGAGCTGATTGGGTAGAAGTCTCTAGATCTGATTGGCCGGGAGAGAAAATGCCTTTTCAAGGGCAGCGCCAATCAATCTGTGGTCATGTCAGCACCACACTTAATGCATATTTATTTAAATCAGTGTTTCCCAGTCTGGTCCTCGGGGACCCATAGACAGTCCATGTTTTTGCTCCAGGAGCTGGGAGGGAGCAAAAATGTGGACTGTCTGACAGGGAGATGGGAGGGAGCAAAAATGTGGACTGTCTGATAGGGAGCTGGGAGGGAGCAAAAATGTGGACTGTCTGACAGTGTGACAGGGAGCTTGGTGGGAATAAAATCATGGACCGGCTTTGGGTCCCCAAGGACTGGATTGGGAAACACTGACCTAAAGAGTAGCTGGTGACCAGTATAATATCTACATGCGGTGAGAATACAGCGACTTCTGGTATTTCAGGCTTGATTTAAACAGTGGATGTTTGGTCCCCGTTTAGAAAATGCGTGACTGACTAATCAAACGATGCCTCTGTAAGGAGATTCTCTGTTCGTTCCCTTGTAGAAGCAGGTGTTTTTCTGTTTTTAGTATCCGAAGTCACAATTATGCCCTGAAAGCTTCTAATTACCTCCTGACTGCCGGCTGCGGCAGGAACGGAACGGCTGTGTCTTTCGGTTTAATTTCGGAGCGCCTGAACCGAGCCCCGCGTGTGAATCCAGCCCTGCTGTCTGCTCCGCTGGGTGTTATTCTAGGCCAAGTAAACATCGCCGTTCAGCCCCTTTACTCAGGAAGAAATAAGTCTATTCTGACCCGTACTAAGATGCCTACAAATATACATTGAATTGTGAGTGCTTTGCTTTGCTTAAGACCCTTTGACATCTATATAAGGATAAAGAAGAATGCACTCAGTGTCTGTGATTCATCAGGAACATGTGCTATGCATTTAAAGCAGAGGTATAGCCGTTAATGTTGGGAATCGTTCATAATGGCTTTAGAAATGAGCTGATATCCAGTCATGGTACGTGCATCATTCTTTTGAAAAACGAAATGAACAAAAATGGTTCCTTAGCTTTGTGACTGTTCTAGGTGTTGATGCAAAATGGTGCTGAAACACTAATGAATATGTAGCTCTCCTGCTCCCGTGTGAGACAGGGACCTTATAGAATCTGTGTTTATTTGCAGCCCTTCCAGCTGGTTTTGACCGGTGCTCCCCAGGGACCGAGGTGACTCAGTGTCCCCCGGACACACATTGTGCAGCATCGCGCTACACGTAAACATTTACTCCGCCTGTCAGCAAATTACTTCCACTTTGCATCCACCGCTGGCATGGCTGCTCATTAGGGGCTGGTTTTTTATAGGGGTAGTGGCGGGTAATGGAGGCATGGGAGAAGAACCACCCCCCCAACCCCGCGGGAGAGGTGCTGTTTATTTAGCGGTAAGTGGCCAGATGGATGTTTGGGTTTGGAGGATATAGGGATAGATGTAGTTGAGTTTAGGGGGGAGAGTGATGTGGGGTTTGTGGGGGACCGGGGGAGCTTTGTCCCCCAGTAGCTGGGTACGTCCCAGGGTCCCAGGGTGGTACATTTGGAAGGCGGCAGTCCCCTTTGTATGGTCGTCCTCTGGGGGCTGTCTTGTAGTGAGGATAGAGGAAACTGAAGTGGGTCTCCCTTCCTTGGATCTCCCTTCATCGGGTCTCCCTTCATTGGATCTCTCTTCATCGGGTCTCCCTTCCTTGGATCTCCCTTCATCGGGTCTCCCTTCGTTGGATCTCCCTTCATCGGGTCTCCCTTCATTGGATCTTCCTTTAATCTGGTCTTCCTTCCTTGGGTCTCCCTTCATCGGGTCTCCCTTCCTTGGGTCTCCCTTCATCGGGCCTCCCTTCCTTGGGCCTCCCTTC
>JAODJU010000115.1:0-10241 GCA_026776725.1 Gnathonemus echidnorhynchus
TCATCGAAGCTTTTGTGCCGTAATGAGCCCTTTGTATTCTATACCTCTGATGTAGCTCAGATTCAGTCTCTCCTGAGGTTCAAGGATCCAGATGCCAGACAGCAATAACGTGAAGGGGTCTGGGGAAAAGCCAGACGTAATTATCACAGGACATCAGCATGTTAATCAGGCACATTGAAAATTAATCCCATATTCCCTGTCGATATTACTGTGTCAGTGCAGCAGAAAAAATAAAATAAACAGGCCACATGCCACGTACCATGAGGCATAGCCCAAGGAAACATCCAACCAGCCCCCTCCCCCCCCCCCCACAGCATGGCTGCCACCCACTGGATGGGATAAATTATAAATACAGCCTGAGACACCATCTTGCCTTCCTGAGATCTTTAATCACAAGAACCCAGTAGACCCGTGGCTGTTTTCTGTGGCAATCTTCATTCCGGTTTTGGTTCGTTCACTTTGTTTTTACGCTGAGCCCACTAACCATTTACACCATTGCCCCTGCCATGTGTCTATTGTGATTTTCAGCTCCATATCACGGGCCTCTCGCCACTTCTGGGAGGTTTAAAGTCGTTTTCTGAGATCTTGCTTGTGGGAGACATGGAGGAGGAGCAGCAGGTTGAGGTCCACGCTGTTCGCCTCTCCGCCACATCCGGACGCTGTCGGCACCAGGCCCAGGCGGAGCTCGCTCGTGGAGGATGGCGTGATGTGGCCCGGCTGCCAAGTAAGCGGGAACAGCGGGCTGAGGACGTGAGGGTCTCCCAATCTGGAGCGTCGTGCCAAGATGGCCGCCGAGAGAACCGGGGTGAGCCGGGATCCGGCCCCTGAAGGGCATCGGCAGGCTGACGCCTGTAGGACCCAGTTTGGTACTCGCCCCTTTCGCACCGCCGTCCCACAGAGGGCAATGCGGTGCGACGTGATGGCTAGCAGTCTAATAAGGCTGTCACTCACAGTAACAGAGAGCGCCCACTACTGGCAGACATATGCACTGCCCATCTCAGCTGTACGAGGAGGAGGTTCCGCATGATCCCTGCTCATCTGGTCGGGTTCGCAAGCCTGGCAAAAAGAATCCCAAACCGGTTAGGCCGGTCCTCTGGACCCAAGCTGGCCTGCCGTAATCAAACATGCTCGTCATTATCCCCACAAGACGGGGGCAGCTTTTGCTGTGCCATAAGGATGGTGACAGTCCCTCCCCCCAGGCACCCGCCCTTGCCAGTGAGTCACCTCGCGGTTTTTCCCCATTACATCGTTTTTCATTAGCTAAATTGAGGTAGGGTGAATGCGAGATGTAATTTAAACATGCATTCCGGCAGGCCGACGTCTTTGTCGCAGGTGCCAGGGTCCGTGCGTGAGGGCTGGCGAGATAAAGGGGGCGGGGGGCTCATCAAACACGACGCTGTTTGTGTCCTGCTGCCACCCATCAAAACAGCAGGCAGGCAACTCGTGTTTTATTAACGGTCACGGTTGTGTATGTGCGGTCATGCACACGTGACCGGCGTGTCATGGGTAGGAGGGCATGTTTTTAATCTCATAGGACTAAATAACATTTTTTTTTTATTTGCTTTTCAAGGTACTGCTGAAATCCATAACAGTTGATGTCAGATAATGAGCTAGATTTCGTCTGTGCGCTTTGGCATTGCGACTGGGGCCGACTCGAACCTACCGCCGTTTCCATGGACACTCAGGAACGAAATTCCAGCTGTATCACTTAGCAACGTGCTACTAGTAAATAAATATTTAAATTACTCCCGGGACAGAACTCTTGTGGGACAGTTGTTGTTTACATTATGTTGGGGTGGGAGAGGGGGAGCATCACAATCTAAATTGTTTGGAAGGGGAACTAATGATCGTTCCAGGGGGCTTTTATTCATTTATAAATGTCGCCGCTCCTATCTGAGTGTGTATGTAGCTGACTGTGTCGGGTGAGTTACCTGGGTATCTGTGACGGCCCCAAATTAAGGTCAGTGCAGTTTGATGTTTTCACCCAATACAACTAAATCGGTGTCAAGGTGACACTGGATTTCCGATCTTTGTCTGAATGTCGATATCCATGAGCTTCTCGCCTTCAGCGCCGTGCAGGAATCTTTGTGAATAACTGCTCTATACCAACAAGAAAAATTAAGGAACAGGAATGAAAGAGCAGTCCAATCCAAACAGGGCATTAATTTCGTCCAATTTGCTGTGCTAGACTGGGGAAACTGAGGGTCAGACCTGCCTCCATTGGGTTAAATAGGCGTGACACCTCTGATTATGGAGATGTTTAACAACTGCTCCCATCAAAGCGTCACCTGCTTTCACGTGGGGGGGTGTAATGGCAGGGAGGCCGGCTCGGCACCCGTGGGGACACCTCGGCCTGGGTGACTGAGCCCGGACAGAACGGGCTGCCAGCTACAGCTTGACCAAAAAGATACAAGGAGAAGGAGGCCCAGATTTTGTAGATTTGGGTCGACATGCTTTCATATGAGGTTTGAGAGCCAGAGTGCAATTGATCTTAGAATTATTTGCTGGAGGGCAGAGGGGGGCTGGAACCCCAACAGACCCAGTGCAGCTGATGGTCTGTTAGTCTCTGTGGGCCCAGATGCTGTTAATTACAGATTATTGTGTCCCTCAGCAGCGGTTTGCCGACCCTGATGACGGATGGCTCACAATCACCTGCAAGGCCTTAGCGGGGGGGGGGGGGGGAACCCGATCCACCTGGTGCCAGCAGGCCGCTGACCTGACCCACAGCCCGGCCCGCTATGAAACGGGAGCCCCGTGTGTGTCGGCGGCCGTCGCGGGGTCACGCCTCTTCGGCGACGCCCCCCCCACTTCACTCGTTCTCACTTACACAATGGATTATTATACACGCGCAGTATAATATTAAAAAGTGGAAAATTAAAACATGGCTGTGCATCGCCAATCGATCACCTGCGAGGCGCTCTTGCCGTGACCCCCCCTTCCGCATCGCCACTTCCATGCTGGTGTATCCAAGACCCCAGCTGGGCCCTAGCGATGAGCGTCCCCCCCCCCCCCCAACTCTGTAATCCTCAGAATCCTTTCTTGCTGCCACTGGCTGCTGACGGGGCAGAGTAGGTCTCTGACAGGATGAAAAATCAACCCCATCCCCCTAGCCCCCCGCCCTCGCCCATCGCCTTCATAATGACCCACTGCCAAATTTCCAACAGAGGATAAACAGACCCCTCCCCCACCCCATCTCCAGCCGACACCTGTCCAAACCACTCACGAATGTCAGATGGGGCCAGCGGAAGAAGAGGCCACACCACTCCTCAGCGGGATGCGAAGAAGCGCCGTGCCAAATGGGCGACACGGGCTTGGAACGCATGTAATCTGCCGAGGGGGGGTGGCACGGGTGAGTGTGTGTTTGCTCTGGGGGCGCCCAGCGTGAATGTGCAGGTGTGATCTATCCGTGGGTTATATAGTTGACTTGTCGTTCATTGGTTCTGGTGCACGCAGCTGCCCCAGGGGCCAGAGGGCTGATCTCATACCCGCCGAGATTCGGTCCCCCCCCGGGCTCGGTTCATGTCCCCACTCCCCACAGATTCCCACTCTGAAAAGTGTACGACCTGAGTGGCAGTCCACGGTGCCAGTCGAACAAAGGTGGCAGATCCCGGGAAGTCTGACCCCGTGCTCGTCTCTCCTGAGACTTCCTACCATCCGGAAACCTCCCTGTTTACAATCCCAGGTCTCCCAGTCACATGGGGAGCTGGGCAGCAAAAGATCCTGCAACATGCAAAAGTGGCTGCATGACTGGTTTGCATTGCCCCCGCCCCCACACACACACCCACAGGCGCTGCTCTCTGCATAGCCCCAACGGTGGCCAGGTGTGAGAGGCTCCCAGGCAGTCACACAGACACCCATCCCTAAATGGAAGGACCCAGATGCAGTGTGAGCGGTTAACCTTGTCGGTGCTGAGCTGTGGCATTCATTACCCGGCTCACTGGCCCTCTCACTAAACATGTTATGCTAATCCCCCCCCCCCGCTCTCATCTCATCATCTCATCACTGGTAAGTGGATAATGCCTTTAAACTGATTACCCCCGCCCCCACAGCCCAGGTGCTGGAACTCACCGGAAGGAAAGCGCCCTCGACTTAAGTTCTGTGTCTTGGGGTCGCCCAGCCTTATGGGTAATGGACACCTTGTTGTGTTTGGTAACACAGATTCGCCCCCCACTCCCCCCACCACTTCCACACGCCCCCATCCCCCACCTGGGCAGCGCTCTGCCTCAGAAGGACTCCTGCATCTCCGGGCCGCAGTGTTCCCGCAGACGCTGCCGTCGGGAAGCCAATGACAGATGTGCTTGAATGTCTCATGAATAATTCAGCCCGGCACTGAAAGCTTTCATCCCCCCGTTGCGCTATTGGCCACAGAAAACCTCAGATTCCTTTTTACTCACTAGGTCACTCATCCCAAAATAAAGCCCCCCCCCCACACACACACAGACACCCCACCCTGCAGAATTCAATTCCAGAAAGTGCCTTTCAAGAAAAGTTTGAGATGGGTATTTGTCACACTGAACATTTGCTCGCTGTCTGTGGCTCAGGTTCACCTCGATGGTGGAGAATGCCCCCCGACCAAAAAAACACACTTGCTCCTTGCTGCAAAGGCATTTCACATCCTCGTTTGGGAACAGCTCTAAGTGAACTATAGGCCTCTTCCTGTCCCAGGCCCTGTTGCTGAGTGATGGATGGGTGGGGGGCGGGGGGGTAAGCCCGTGGAGGATTCACTTTGCTTTCCTTCCATGGGGGGCTCTTCTCCGTTTTCCCAAAGTCCGACCCCGTGTCCATCTGCCGTGGGAGTCGCTGAAATGTGCTCCTTCAAACACTGTCATCCCCCGACCCCCCCCCAACCTCCCCCATCTCCGGTCCCGTCCACGGAAGGAAGTGAGGTCAGGGAGCAGTTCTCTTCAGGAACTCTTCACCGTATCGGGCCGGGGGGTCCTCTTCCGCAGATGGACCCTGTACCATGCAGGTGTGGGAAGTTCTGCCTCTTGGAACAAAAGCTCACCCATGTGATTTGTGGTGGGGTTATCCTGGGCCACATCCCAGTGCTGCTTTTAGTCCCACCCCCGCCAAAGTCCCCACCCGTGCACTGACCTCCAGCTGGAGCTGAAAGGTGAGATGCGCCGGTTGTCGCATCAACTTCAAGTCAGGGTGTCTGGGGTTTTGTACCATTTGCGGTCGAGCGGCAGGTGCGGGTAGTCTCCCAGCCGCCGGTACATGAACCGTCCTCTTTCATTGGCGGTAATTTAGGTAGCTTAAAATGTAAGCACTAATTTAATTATAGCTAATCGGTGTCTGGCTGATTAGTCAGATCCTGACAGATTTACCGCAGTAGCAGTAATGATGACTCAGCCTGTCAGGGTATCAAGCAGGTGTCTTTGATGTGGATTTAAGAAACAATAATGATCCTGCAGTTGTCTGAGTTCTTCCTACATGAAACTGACGTCTTTAATCAAGGTGTCTTTATAATTTCACCTGTAGCATCTACATATGTGCTGTTTGTGGGCATATGTAATACATATACCTTATACCACTGCGTATACCTTATACCACTGCGTATACCTTATACCACTGCGTATACCTTACAGCACAGCGCTGACGAATTCCCGAATCTGACTAGGCAGTAGGGTGTTGATTAACTTTCTATAACTGCACATGCCAGCCAGACGAAACACGGTGGTAAATCAATGCAGGATTGTGATCTTTAATTCTAACTAATGTTATTTAGCAGAAAACCATAAAAGCAAAGAAATTGATACAAATAACTTAACAACAGTGCTTCAGGCCGACGAGCAGGACTTGTGATTCTGTCATGTTTTACAGTCCAGTTTCATCTGCCTAAATGGGACGGTACACAAGTCCAGATTTAATAATCAGTATAGAATAAAAAAGTCAGGCTTTACCTGAGGACTGTCACCCTCCTTATGACATGACAACACAGCTGAATACCAGGAGGTACATAAAGCCAATTTAATACAATTAATAAAACAATGAATGAATATGTGTGTGTGTGTGTGTTGTGTGTATATATATATATATATATATATATCTGCCATTGTTTTATGAATTAATTCATAAAAAAAATTAATTTCGCTTATAAATGTGTATATGCACAGTCGCCCCTCCGTATCCATGGGTTACACATCTGCGGATTGAAAACATTCAAAATCTACAAAGTTCCAAAAAGCAAGACTTGAATTTGCTGAACACTTTACTGAATCCATGTGAATGAAGGGAGAGAAAGAAAATAAACTGACATTTTAATAAAATAATGTCTTTATGTTTTAACCCTCTCAAGGCAGGCGTTGCTGATTTGCAACAGGTAAAAACTAACTACCTTATTACCCCACATACATATTTTATGAGTTTTTTTTACTCATGATAATTTTCCCCAAATATCAGATTTTTCCTGTTACTAAAACTTAATTTGAGCCTGAAAGGGTTAACCCATCCATGCATCGTGTAAGCCAAATGAGTAGTGATACAAGCTGGTTATTGCACATCAAACTGTGCATTAGAAGGTTTCAAATGTACTCCGCAAAGGCAAGTTCCCTCCATCGGCTTGTCGTGCATTAATTCTTACATATGTAAGAATAATATGTAAGCGTGTTGCATATACCCATATGTATGTATTTTTTTGTCTAAGAATAATATGTAAAATGCATTCCGTTCCGGATCAGAGCCCTTTCGCCGCCCAGGCAACCCGTGCTGCTGTCAGTGGCTCTGTTCCCCACCACGGAGCAGGTAAGTGGTGGGCAAATGCATCGGTGTCACGTCTCCAGCCCTCTGCCCATAAATAGTGTCGTCTCCCTAGGGTCTCAGCTCGATTAACTCACCTTCTTCATTATTCAGGACCAACTGAGCTCCTCTGTCGGTCCCCATAGCCCTGGGCTCTCAAGGAGGGAGTTGGGGGGGGATAATTACTGCCATGTAACTAACCTCGTAGTGTTAAAATTTTTGGTTAAAATAATTACTAATTTTATTAATTACCGAATAATAATTTTTAAATAATTACACCCAGTGGGAAAAGGGAGCGTAAAGATGAGGGAAGGAGGCCTATGATGACCCTTGTTTATTAATTGTGTGCAGTTTTGAAGACGGCTCTCCTACAGCAGCACCCTTGTCACCAACGTCTTTTGTGATTGGTGGGGCTCCCGATGTGATGTCACGAAAGCCTTCAGGATACAGGATGTTCGGTTACACAGATAAACACTCTCATTGTTCCTGAGCAGGTTTGTTCGGGGAAAGGGAAGAGTTTTGCCTGTCAACAAATGCAGCCAATAGCTGCAGTGGCTATCGTTACATCAGCTGACTGAAAGCAGCCAATCATGTATTGCAAACCATTACTTGTCACTCATGCACCTCCATTAGTCAGGTGAATGTTTCTGATCAGGGTACTATGATGGGTCTGTGGGACGCCTCCAGGGCTGTGGGGTTGATTCCCACCATGGCCCTGAACGTGTGTACGCATGTTCTCCTCCTCTTTGTGTTGGTTTACTCCTGAGGTCTTTGCAGGGTTATTATAATTTGCATTAGATTTTATTTTTATTTAGTTTTCCATTTTGTTTTTCAGTTTTAGTTCAGTTTCTTTTAAGAATAGTTGTAGTTTAATTTTTATTTACTTTCAGTATTAATTTTAGTTTTTAGTACCACGTTTTGATACCTCAATGGAAGTGACTTACATGCTTTTACCCTGCACAAGAAACAGCTAAGGTGAAAGTGTGAAGCATTTAAGTTTAATTACACCAATTCCAAAATGCCAAAATCAGTAACTTTTCACTCAACACTGAATGTGTGAAATATTCTAAGTGATTTGCAATGCCACCAGCCTTGTATTAACCTTGACAATAGGTATGGGCATGTGCATAAATAAATGTAATTAATGAACGTGAATCCAATGGCAAACCATTAAACAAAGCTTAGCAACTGGTTTATTTATATAACCACTGCACACTGTAAAGTATGACATGCGAGTGTGTCTGTGAGACAGAGAATAGAGAAAACGTTTTATCTAGTGAGAGGCTCACAGGATAAAACTTAATTATTCCTCTATGTATCATGGTTTTTTACAATTATTCTGGAATCCTAAAGAATCCTCCTTTGTTGCGAACACTGTATACAGGAGTACCTCGTGTGTGTGTGCACACGTACAATCTGTTAATCAGTTGGCATTGATACTTGCTGACTGAAGGGGGGGGGTGCTGATTGGTGGTGGTGATCATTGTTTTTAATCTCTGGAAAACAATTGATCAGCGGGCTCTGATCTAACGAGCTCTGCGGTAAGCCTTAGCTGCATGCCACCATTACAACCGATGATTACACACTCTGATACGTTTGGGAACCATATAAAAAGTAAAAAATAATATCAGTGTCCGTGTGTGTTTGTTTCTGTTTTTGAAATTGCATCATAAATGGAAGCGAGACGGCTGAACTGATAGCTAAATTATAAAGCTTTGTTATCTTGCTTTCTCTGTGTGGTCTAAGCCCCCCACAAAGGCAGGCGATAATCACGAGTTACTGTCAGATACCGATACCGGGTCTCAGTATCATAGGTGTGGAATCACCGGGGTAGCCTAGACAGCAGGCCTGGTGAGATCACATGAGGGAAGGTCCACCAGTGGGAATAGAGAGAATTTGGGGGCCAAAGATTGCAGGAAGTCTTTTGTGTGGAATGTTGTACTCTGTGCTGGATGTTAGCATGTTCCAGCATTTACAAATCGCTTAGTATTAATGTAACGCAAAGCTCCTGCAGTCTGCTGCCGCCCCCCCCCCCGAGACCGTCACACGTGCGTTTCTGTTCTAGACTGCGTAACTCCGCGGCTGTGGGTCTGTGATTCCTGCTCGGTCCTCACGCTCACACGGCGTGTGGTTTATGTCCCGGAAAAGGGGGGGGGAGGTGGCTTCACAGCGGCCTCACCGCCAGCACGGGTACCGCGGCGCCAAGACATTCGCCCAGCGCGGTGATGAGCGACGAACGCTAGGCGAGACTCGCCGTAGCGCGGAGCCCCGTGCTGCCAGGAGTAGAGAGCGGCTCTCACGGTGAGCAATCTTTTAAAACCTCAGCCTGGGGTCAAACTCACACACTGTAACACTGCAGCCTGACATGTACAAGCAGCATGAATCATGTGACAGGCCCTAGGGACGATCTTTCTGAGCAGGAGCTGTTCAGACACCTCCTCAGACTGCGGGGGGCCTCTTAATCCAGCTGGTCCTACTTTCTAAGTGCTCTGTTTACAGGGTTTTGACGTTAGCAACCGTTTCTTTTTTTATTGTTTACTGATAACTAGAAGGGGACAGGAACAGAAACGGTTCATAAGTGTATCATACATAACACAGTAGCAACAACCTTGGCAACGTTTGTTAAGCTAATATTTCTGAACTGTGGTTTTTGTCCAGACATATTTGGGTCAAAGTGTGAAGCATTTTGTGTCTTGGGGGTGGGGGCAGGGAGGGGGGGCAGTGCATGTCCCCTCTGGGCCATCGGCTAAAGATTCTGCATATTTTCAGCTCTCCAGTCTTCCCATCCTCCCTAGGTGAAGTGCAGAATCCCGTTGCCCCAGCTGCAAAAGTCAAAGGCGGGTCAACCCGGAGGTTCACTCTGGGCCATCTTCTGGCCGCTGGTTCCACGTGGACCCTTGGGTCTGGGGAAGGTGCCAAGCCCCAGTTGATTCGCAGGCCAGGAAACGAAATACGCAATTATTGAACTGCTTCGGATTTTCCCTTGAAGGTGCGTGGGAAGATCCGGGCTTGTAATTGAGTCTGACGCCCCTGCTTGCTTCCTCTTGCACCCAGCATCTTCATGATGTTCCCAGGTGAGGTAGCACCCAACAAATCTGGGGTAGCTTGAGGCCAACATGGAGGAAAATCACCCATAAATCTGTCACACATGTGACAGTTTTGAAGGTCGTTTGGTGTCTCCATTTTCCTTCCAGAGCCTGAGGAACATGTAGGATGTGAGGACATACACAGAAGCGAATGCTCGTTTTGGGGGGGCTGGCGGGGGGCAGGGTGCTCTCCTTACTCCTTAGTCCCTGACAAGCCCAAATCTCCCAGTGATTCCTCTCAGCACAATCTGTGCACTGCATGTCCGGTTATGAGGTAAGTCTCTCAAGACGGTCCCAGAAAAGCTTCTGGATCATGTTACATTGTAAAAACTACCTGCAAGTCATTTTTAATATGCATTACCTGGAGGGATACACATCATTAGTCATTCTCTGATATTAAATCCGGCGTCCCCCCCC
>JAODJU010000115.1:70896-101352 GCA_026776725.1 Gnathonemus echidnorhynchus
GCAGATTGAACTGGATTGAACCCCCCCCCCCCCCCAAACACACACACACACAGTGTCTCCCTCATTTCCACATCCAGCTGACAAGCTACACTGTCAGTCTCCCCCCCACATCCACCCACCCCACTGTGTGTGTGTAATATCCTCTGACCTGTTGGTGCAAAGTCTGCTTGAATGTTCTGTACTACTGTGTACCAACTGATAGCCAGATGCAGTTCCAGCTCCTCCAAAAATCACAGCTGCTCCACAAACGCCCGACCCCCCCCCCCAACCTTGATGTCCTGCCAATTTGAAGGAAGGGGGTTGTCATTATTTAATGTGGCTGCACCAATAATGCGGAGGGGGCTGTGATTCTGCCGATTTTAATACGTACCTGATACTAATCTAAAGCCCCAGGCAGAAAATGGCCGCCGGCTCGATCCCGAAATCTCAGGCCTAGTTAGTCAATTAACCATCTGGTGGTCGGGTCTAATGAACGGCGAGGATGGCCAACTCCTTTGATGTCCGCTTCTGCAGTCGGGAACATCTCTGGCTGGCCAGATTGGAGGGGGGATACATATGCCTGTCAACACTTTAACTTTTTGCGACGACTTAATCAGCAGTACTGCTTTCAGTAGGATGATTGGAACAGCTGCACTGAAAGGCAGGTCCGCTTTTATGGAAGAGGTTATGAATAGGAAGGCAGCGGACTGTCTGCCGCACAGGTTTCCTGCGACGGACACGTGTGGCTGATTATCGCCAGCGTGTACAGAATTATATATGTGGGTGGCCAGCTGTCTGGGAATTAGGGCTGTTTGTAAGTGGCCCACGAAGATCCCATCGCCACAGGGAGACTCTGGATACCCGTGGAGTCTCTTCATGCTTTGCCTGCACCCCTTGGTAATTGACAATGCGGCATCCCAGCAGATGATTTCCTGACCAGAATGTTTCATTCATCAGAGAAACAGGGGGGGAGCCTGAATATTGCAGCTCGAGTATTCTCAAAGCATGTGAAGGTCAGGTTTTGCCTCAGTTTGCAAAATCAGTCGTTAGATACATGCGTAGCTATGAAATGTCAGTAATAATTGTTTTGCTGCACGTGCTCTCTGCCTGTATCCATTTTGTCCTGTATGTATCTCAGTCACCCCCCTTCCCAGTAAATTAATGTGGTTGCATATCCAAACTGATTGTAATTGGTAGCCTCCTGGAAGAGAGCAGGGGGAAAAAAAAGTTTGAATTTCCCAAGCACTTAATTAGGCTGGCTTGGTGTATTAAAAACAATGAAGTAACTCAATCCGGCCGCAGAGAATGTGCCCATCTCCTCTTACTGGGCTAATGTTTCTTACTTAATCTCTGCAGCCTGTGGTTTGGCTTGCCTCCGTTCGTTTATCAGAATTCTCAAATACTTGCCGGACCAGCTGATTTTATGATCCCGTCCAATTTGGCATTTCGACTGTCGATCACTGTATCACATTTCCGAATAAGAAAAGCTACACAAATGAAACGATTATCTTCTGAAATGGAGATTCACTGTGAATAGCTGAAAGATGGGATCAGGATTGTCGATTTGGCATATGAAACGGATGTGATTCTAATTTTCGGTTATAGCGCTAAGTGTTCTGCAAATCCATTACCATCAAGGTCTTAATGAAGTCAAGCTTAAGTACATCTTAAGTGACAAATGTTACAGAGAGGTGTATTAATGACAAGCCATCTGTGTGTCAGGTCTGATTAGGGAGATTAATGCAGTTCACGCATCATTGCGATAAAAGTTCCCTTAATTTCCGCCGACGAGCTGTCTGTATTAAAACTCCGGAACACGCATCAGTAAAATGCATGTATTAACGGGGTTACGACACAGTTATAAACCACGGTCCTCCCTGAACTTTGTCCGGGTTCAGCCAAGCCGGCTTAAATAGCGAACGTCTGGGTTGCCCCGCGGATTTTAACTCCATACTGCCACGGCTGACTGTATCGAGGAAATATTTACAGACCATGTGGCTGGTGACACGCCGTGACCTTCCTGTTTCAAGCAGAACCACAAAGTGCAGTAAAATCCTTGGCTACAGAAAGGGGCACAGATTCAGTGTTAGCACATAACTAATTTTTTGGGTTGCTTTAATAAAAACCTTTATCAGACATATAATCTCCAAAGCCACTAATGGAGATAATGAAGGAAAAATGCATGAAGTGACCTGTTGCTTTTCTATAAACTGAGACTTGATATAAAGAAGGAGACAACCGTGCCCCCCCCCCCCCCCCCCCCCAAGATAAAAATGAGCCATACAAGTTGTACAGATACCCAGTGGTTTCTGGAAATGTCCTAGGCTCTGTAGAAGTACACAGCTTGCCTAGTCACACATCAAATTGCTGGAAGCTCCCTCTCCAGGTGGAAATTAGCCTGCAAACATATAAACCGGCCAGCTTCTGAAAGAGTGGGGGAGGGAAATGCCCCATCTTTGCCCAAAACTCATCAGGGTCTGTATAGCCTGTAGTTCCAGGATGTGGGCAAGCATCACAATAGTGTATGTGTTCCCAGAATGGCCCAGATCCATTGTAATAATAATTGTACTCGGCTGCAAACCTAGTTTTTAAATTGACCCGTTCCTCTGAAAGTCCGTTGGCCATGTTGCACCCTTTTCCAACCAGGCTGGCATGTTGGATCCTTGGCCCAATCATAGATGACACTCAGCAGGCCAACCATAATTGTAATGAACACCTTTGCCGTCTTTATGAGTTAAAAGAAGGTTGGAAGTTTGTAAATGAGAAATAACCGAAAATAGACCTTGGATCTAAATCCTGAGGGTCGGCTTGATGGACACATCCCCGCTTGTGTCACTGCTGCCGAATTTACGGGAAGCTGATGAACCAAGCAAGGGAGCATAGTGCCCTATTGGGGAATTAAACGTGCCTGGAAGCTGGGCTTCCTCTACGTTACCATGGATTCAGGAATTCCCAATTCTCTTCTACAAAGTTCACCCGGAGGCACTTAGATGAGCCCGCTGGCGAAAAACTTTTCTTTAAGAGAAAACTGGATGTTTGCTTAAATCCAAACGTGATCTGACCAGGGTAGGTAGACCAGTCCATCTCCTATGACTGAAACATCCACAGCAAAGAGCAGAATCAGCACTTTGTCTCCCCTGGAGTGCTTTGCTGTTTGTCGTCCAGCTCAATAGGTCCACCGAGGTCCTCGAGATGTGAATCCTTCATCTAGAAAACTGTGTTTTTCCCAGATGTCCATGTAAGATATCTCACGTATGCTGAACTGTTCCTACATCATTAGTATGTCGTTATCTCCCCCTCCATAAAATGGCCAAGTCTGTCAGATTTATAAAGGAGCATATTTCGGAACTTGTTCTGAAATATTTAATCGCCTTATATATTACTGGGGCCTTATCAGTCTCTCAGCCCCAACTTTGGAAGTGCCTGATGAATAATTTCTGTATAATTCATTTAGTTATGTAAACACAGCAGCTAGCTCTGTCAAATCTTTAATTCTATGTTTACAAAGGCCATGTAATTAATCTCTGGGACTTGTATCAGCATGCAGTTTAGACAGTGTGCGAAGGCCTTATGCTGACTGGAGCCATTTCCTGCTTACTTTATAGTTAATTTTTTAGTGAAAACATTTTTTAAATCCCTTGTCATCTTGGCAAAACTACATGCTCTTATTCTGATATTGACATGATTCATAGGTCATCAGTTTGTTGTAAAGCAATGTTATTGGGCTTAGAGTCAATTTAATACAAATTTTGAACATACTTAACATGGTAGCATCCATAGATTATATTCTCCCATAGTCAGATGTTCTGCTGGAGCTCTGTCTTTCATTACTCTGGTACAGCTGATTTATGTATAGGAAAATTAGCTCATCGTACAGTTATCCATGCAGACTGAACAATATACTTCTAGGAGTATATTTTAAGATGTTTTGGAGCTAAAAATTGTCTTCAAACTTCAACCAATTTAGCGGAAAAAAGTTTTAAAAAGTAAAAAAATAAACTGAATTCAGAATACTCTAAATTGATTCTATTCTTTGATCATCTAAACCAGTTTGGGTGGCCATTTCAGAGACAGACAGCCTTTCATTTAAACGTTTATCCATCCATAATTATGCTCCCTGTTTGCCTGTTTGATGGCGTTGAACTTGCGCAAACCCTTTGAATAAACGGCGTTTGCAGACGACAAATAACAGATGAACTGCGAAAGAAGCGCACGTCAAGCAGCCCGTTTTACACCCATGAAACGACTTCTTAATGCGTAATGTGCCCCGGCGCTTATAAATCTTCATTTACAAATCCCCCGAGATGATCGCCGTAAAATGCCCACTCAATGGGCATTCTATTTTAACTGTTGTGTGTTTACTTTTTTCTTTCAACGACATCCGATCCGTCACTACGAAAGTGCATTGGTCCCTGGGCAATATTTGAGACGGCACGGCAGGGTGTTAACGAGAAGCCAGTACGTTTGCGCCGAAGCCTGAAGTAAAAACAGGACCGCCGCCTTGTGTGCCAGTCCTGCTCTCCCTTGAGGTCCCAGCCAAAGTCTCCCAGCCTTTTTTTCATGCCAGTCATCAGAGTAGTCGGAAAGTTTAATGCCTTGCCTATATGAATTGGGCATCGGTTAAGAATTTACAGCGCTCTTATTCACAGTATAACCACTAGGCCTAACTATCTACTTTCTGATTTTGGGGAAAAAACATAATTATACAACTTTTACAATTCGGGCCTAAAATGAATTTAAGATCAGTAACCGTCATCAGCTAAATAATTCATATCGCTTTCCCCAGTGTATAACCCAGCTTTAAGTGTAGATAGAGGAGTTGCTTTCATGTGACGTGGACAGTTGTAGTGCTATTTAGGTTACATAGACACTGGTAATCTATTATGATTAATACATTTTTGCTTTTAGTTTTGTCATTTTATTGAATGTAGAACAGGGGCACACAAATATTTTAGCTGCATGTTTTGTTAACTACGGATAGACAACAGGAAGTGCATTGAACAATTAAATTGGTGAATGTCTATACGAGTAAAAAGCTTTTCTTTGGTCTAATTCGTTGGTTGTTAACCGTGCTTAACCGATACAATTACAACATTCGTGGGGAGCTTGTTCGACTTTTCATATGCAGGTGAATACCTGAATTTCATTTTATTAACCAGAAAGATTTTTAACATCCTGATTATATAAATGTAGATGCCTGGACTGATATTATTATTATTAATAATAATAATAATAATAATAATAATAATAATAATAATAATCATAATAATAATAATAATAACGATGATTGTGCATTGTCACTAGGCAACACTATAGCAATTTTGTATACCATATACCATAATCACAACCTTTGAACTATTATAAATTCATTTCATTAAAGTAAATATTATCTGAAATATTTAGGACTACGTTCGTCTGGGTTATAGTCTTTAAACGACATTGAATTACAACCACAATAAATAATAGTATCGCCTGAAAAATGTTTCATATTAACCGTAATCTTTAAGATTCGGCCCTTTCACTGCAAAAGCATCACGGCTGCGAGGTGTTATACGGACGTTATGGACGGTATCTTAACGGTACCGAATAACGGCATAAATAAGGACCCGCTGTAATACTTATGCAATAACGGTTTCGGGAATTATTTGTGCTTTACCACTGGCCTCCATATCGACTAGTGCGTGCAATTCATTGGCTAACGTTTGTAGTACTTGGTTCTCTAATTGTAGCAACTTTCAGTAGTTGACTGAAATTAATAAGTCGCCATCGTAGAACTGGCTTTTCAAGGCATTGATTTAATTTTAAATCGGAATTTCGGTTTCATTTGGTTATTATACCGTTCTCGCAGTCTTCGTGTGCATTGTTTGCATTTTTGCAGACGAGCTATAAGGTAAAGTTTTTTAAACTATGGCTCTTAGTATGCAACGTTTTCTTTATGTTATTGAAGGAATTACTCGGGTAATAGACTTTTGCGTGTATTTTACAAAACACAATCACTAGAAAGTAGCAAAAATGTGCATTTTTGTAACTGAGGTCCATGTTGGCTCCTTTGGTTGCCACGTCGTGATATATTCGTTTGACGAGACACAGCTATGCGCAATATCACACTCAATCTATCTCTTGGGACATGCCTGTTACCCAGTCTCAACCATAACAGTAAACCCATAAGTGGCGAAGGAACATACGTTTAAATTCCGCTCATGGCATATATGATGTAGTAAATCATATATTCAATTATTTAAGAATAAATTAGTTAATGGATTTATCATCATTAGTGTAGCCTAGTCAGTAGCTTGTCGTAGATCTTGTTGCTCTTTCAGCCGCTGGGGGTCAAGGAATCCATCTGATGCATTTTTGGTAGCCCAGCCATCCACAAGGCTGAACAATTCCAGCGCTATAATTGAGAATTTTATTGTAGGCGCCAAGGATGGGTAAATTAATGCGCAATCGTCTTAATACACGTGTTTAACCGAGCGGTTGTGTGACGTCTCTGTAAACTGTTACACTTCGGTAGCCTATTTATCTGTATTTTTCTGTCTATTTGCCCTTATGTGCATGGTCGCACATGATTAAATTTTCATCATTTAAAAACCAATAAAAAGGATAAAGGGAAACCTTTAATTCTAATAATAGGTATTGCTTACTGTATTGCTTATAGTATGTACACCCAGAGAATTAAATGGCTGCTTATTCACTTGTTTCCATTTTGCTGTGATGGTTAATTCGGAGATGAACAACAGAATACGATCATTTAATGGATACATTCAGCAGTTCATTTAGTTCACTTTAAGTAATCACGTGTACAGGCGCTCTGATTATTCGGCCGTATTTCCCCGACTTTAAGAGATCAGACCCATCTTCGGAGTAGGCCCACCGAGAGCCCCCTTTTGCAACCACCATGCGCTCCCCGAAACATCTTGCAGTAATCAGTCCAATTAGTGGAGGTCGCGGCAGCGAGCTCTCTGGTAAGCGGCGGGAGGTTGTGAAAATAGCGGCCAGCTATTAGAGGCAACGCGATCCCCATTCATCAGTATTGTAATAATCATCGCTCGGGAGAGCCACGCGGGCCTGGCGAAGCTCTGATCAAAATGATCAGTGGAAACAAGAGGTTTACAAACACTGTCAGAGCAGAGCTGGTACCCTGATTCTCCCCGTCACTGCCGGGGTCTCCCCGTCTTTTGAGACAGATTGAGTCTGATAGCCACGCTGTTGTGACTCTCCCAGCTTACATGGCGCGACGGCCAGTGTGGTCGCCGGTCATTAGGAATTTATCACTAAAACACCGTAAGAGGATTTATACACAGTCATCACTAAATACGTGTGTTTATAGCCTAAACTGTGGGATTTCATTCGTCGGATACCATGCAACGATTATCGTGCAAAACAAAAATTAAGCGTTAGCTATCTTTTTATGGTTTTGATCTTCAGGTGTTTTTCCAATAATATATGCAAATAATTATTGTGCTAGGCGTATCAGTTGCAGACTAAATAATGTTAAAGACTGCATACCTAAATACAACTATTGTAAATAAGTCGTAGCTTCAGAATGGAAGCTTTTTTTAAAACTGGGTAACCCTTTAAAACCGTAATCTACAAAAACCCTTGTTAAAAAATACACGAAGAGTGTGCATGTGTAGGCTATATAAGATAAAATCTAATAAAGAGCTTGTTAATAAGTCCCCAATAGGAGATTATTGTTAGTGGCTCAGGAATATTTATCATACACATTTTAGGAACTATGTGTGTGTTCAAAAAGAACACCATTTGCTGTTTCTTTAAGATTGCAGAGGCAGATAAGCGAATTTAAAAGCCGCCCCTAAGTGATCAGTCTGTCAAACAGTTTTCAAGAGCTCATTCTTAAAACGTGTGCTTATTGCTTTTACCGCTTGCACAAATTGAGCAGCTCCATAAACCGATCAAGTGGAGATATTCAACAACGAATATCATGCACCGTATATAATAATTAATAACCTGACTTGAATAAATTATAATAATTCATTTCAGAGTAACTAAATTTAATAAACGCCTAAACATGTTAAAGTCCGTAATTCATTAAGATTAATATCGCGAAGTAATAATTTTTTCATATATTCATGCACGTTTATGAGATTAAATAGAATAATTGTTTTCTATGAATATCAATTTCTCCTGTCTGGTCCCCTAGCGATTAGCGCGAGACAAGATAATACCCGAGCACCATTCTGCTCGCTTAAGGCGAAACCCGAGTCATTTTTATTAAATTGTAAACACCCGTTTTCTCTCCTATTGATATCACGACATAGGGACGGATTAGGGTCCCCTTACAGGATTATTTGTTTAATTGACAGAATGGAACCTGGGCATTGCATTGCGGCCGTAGCTAGGGGAAAAAAAGTTTTATTTGCTATTCTGCTTATTTGAAGTACAAATATTTAAATAATAACAATAGGTCTGAAATTAATACCACGCTGTATTGGGCCCTTAGTTTAACTGTAATAATGCGTTTGAATATTGTTTTAAGAATTTTTCCAGTGTAGGCTATATACGTATTACAGTAGTATTAACAAGTTAAATTACGTTACTCCAAATTTATAGGATTATAATAAACCTAATTTATATAATTATGCATAACTCATTACGGTATAGGCAATCCTGACCGCTCGAAAAGAAATTTAAATGTGTAGTTCAACATGAAATTCTGTTCTGAGTATTCAGAGATGTCGTTGCTGGAGTCAAAGTATCAGTTCTGTGGAGTATAAAAATTCACACTTTCTGAACTAAAATTTATGTTTGAGAATCAGCCTACGGTGCATGCTGTTTTGTTATTCTTTTTCTGGGAGGTATTTGGTCCTAAAGGTCGTTATTTTATACAAGCTAAAGTCAATAGCAATAAAATTTTAAGTAGCCGTTGATCCTAATTATATTAATAGTCTTCTCTTATACACATGACGGGTCTAAGTGGGGGGAGTGTGTATAAAAGCAGGACGGCTGGTATTCGGGATATTACCGTAGTCTTTTGGAAATAGACGCATGTAAACAGAAGTGTTTTTGAGAGGCCAGCTGATTGACTGTAGGCAGTGAGTACCGAAGACGTGTGCTGAAGGTCGTGAGTCTCCCTTAGGGCGAAAACCAGTGGAGCAGCTGTCTCCTGATCCCTGGCTACAGGTTAAATCAGATCGCCTAGAATCAACGTAGTGTGGCTAATACGGAAATTCAAGTCAAAACGCAAAATTATATCTCCGGCCGTAATGCATCGCTGTCCAAAACAGTGGCTTTTTAGTATCGTACATAATGCGGTCCTGTTGACCGTAGCATCACTTATTAAGTGCTATAGACTTAGTTCGTGCTCGAGTGGGAGAACGTGACACACGTTTTCTCGTTTTTATATGATGTTTGCGGTGGAATATTTATAATCAAAAGTTTGTAGACAACTGTTCCGGAAAAATCAATCGGTAGTAAATAGCCCATAAATGACATTCAGGGAAGTGCTTTAACAAAGTATCATGAAGCAAAAACCGCTCGACCAACATAATCATTCTTCAGTAAACAAACAAAAAAAAACGCATCGGCTATTAAACAGACATCGATTGCAAAACAATGCAAATTAAATATCACCAATAATACTATCCACTTTTGATTCAGAATTTTTAATTTAACTAAACCAAGTACACATGTAAAATATCAATTCCTGAATAACGTTGCCTTACCGGGATGACAAGTAAAATTGAGATTTCAGATGAGAATCGATGAAACTGCTGTTGGCCCCACGCGTTTATCCGCCGTCAGTTTTGACAACGCCGATCCCCATATCGCCTTCTTTATTTAAAGCAAGTTTTTGCAAAACTTCAGCCTTCCGACCGCTTTCTTTGTGCGTGCTTGCGACGCTCCGTCTTTTTCTGAACATGTTTTGAAATAATCCACGGGAAAAGGGAATAAGGTTACCGTTCAGGCTATCAGTGCGCGTATTCACGCATGCATTTATTCATTGATAAGAACCTTGTCTGTTTTTAATGCCTGTACGGGTTAGTCATACGGTTTTATGTCCTGATTGTAATGCGACTTGTTAATGACCACACTTTCAACACCCTGGATAATCATACGGTGTAAATCTCACTTTATTGTTAAGCGTAAATTGGTAATGAAGAAAGGGAGACCACACAATTGAGCAAGTATACCGTATAAGCTGTGAACTGGGACCGCAAATGTTTAATTTAAACATTAGGCTACATTGTGTCCGAATAAATGCACGATTGCAATAAAGTAATAAATTCATTCGTGATGTAAAAAAGTGGATTGTTAATGTGAATATAGACGTTGCTCTCTGTTGAATGTTAGGTAGGTAGGTTATTACGAGTGAAAGGAGACTTAGGGTCATGTTTGAACGCGCACACCGAGCCAGTACACTGAGCTCTGGCGCCATCCTCCACACAGCAGAAAGATCGCAGCAAAGTAGCTCGGCGCTGTTTGGCTGCTCCGAATGTCTGTCAAAGCAAAGGGGGCAAAATCTATAACAGAAGGGTAAAAAATCTAAGTAATATTTCAATCGGTAGGCGGGCTGGAAATGGAGGGAACAATCTGTCAACGGAGCCAGGGAGCCACCTCAAAGCATATCGGGTTACTTTGAATGACAGCGTAACCATGGCAAATAATTTGACTAAAACTATTGTCTTATCCTCACCATCCCCGGGTCAGATAACCAACCAATCACAGTTCACATAATCTCTTTTCTTGCCAGCTTAGAATAATATTATTAAAACACGCGAACGAGTCTACTTTTTAAGAGTACGTTATGTTGAAACGGCATAGAAAAGGTGCTGATCGACTCTGGAAGGAGTAAAAACTTTGTTTCACAGCAGCTTCACTGGATTGCCATATGCGCAGTATATTACTGAACAGGACTAAACAAACTTTCTTTTTGCACTCAGACTGGATTTTATCTTTGCAATTTTGAGACACCGTTCATGCTCAGAGGGACTTACAGTGTCCGGGATTCTTTCATGTCTTAGTTTACGCGAAAAGTAAGAGGAAAATTAATCCGTGCTTTATTGACTAGAAAATCATGTCTATGCTTCCAACATTTGGTTTTACGCAGGAGCAAGTTGCGTGCGTCTGTGAAGTTCTCCAACAAGGGGGCAACATTGAACGTCTCGGTCGCTTTTTGTGGTCTTTACCTGCCTGCGAGCACCTCCACAAGAACGAGAGCGTCCTCAAAGCCAAGGCGGTGGTGGCTTTTCACAGGGGCAATTTCAGAGAACTGTATAAAATCCTCGAGAGCCACCAGTTTTCTCCGCACAACCATCCCAAGCTGCAGCAGCTGTGGCTCAAAGCGCACTACATCGAAGCGGAGAAGCTGAGAGGACGCCCTCTCGGGGCTGTGGGAAAGTACCGTGTCCGCAGAAAGTTCCCCCTGCCCCGGTCGATCTGGGACGGCGAAGAGACAAGTTATTGCTTTAAGGAGAAGAGCCGGAGTGTTCTGAGGGAGTGGTATACCCACAACCCGTACCCTTCCCCGCGAGAGAAGCGGGAGCTGGCCGAAGCCACAGGACTGACAACCACCCAAGTCAGCAACTGGTTCAAAAACAGACGGCAAAGGGACCGTGCAGCAGAGGCAAAGGAAAGGTACGTGTTAATGGAAGTTTGCTCGCACTACAGCAGCACTCGAACGTTTTCCTGTTTCTAAAGTACAATTTTGCTTCGTAGTCACATATAAAATATGTCTCCCGTTTTATGTTGCACGGAAAACAGGAAATATGTTTTCCAGAATCTTGGAGTAAGACAAAAGAAATGGAAAAGGGAATTCGATCCTTTCCCCCTGCAAAATAAATTCTGCCATATAGGCTGTTTTCTACCTAATCGGAATAATTTTCGTTGTGCAAACCGGTACGTTGGAATAGTACGGAATTAGTCCGTGTTTGTGTTTTACTGTGAAGGAAAAAAATGTGTATTACCTTTTGCTTTAGGCTAACTACAATCAATTTGTAAATACGTGTCTCAATCATGCATATACAGAGGAAATAAAATCACGACGATTGTTAATTTATATAGGCTAACAATTTAGAAAACACCGCAAATTCGAAACTTTGTACTAATTTTAAACAGCCCTTGCATTTGTAGTCATGCTTTCTTGTTTGTGTACCTGTGCAGAGACACAAAGAAGCGATTCTACTGACGTCTGATGAATCATTTCAAAACTTCAGACTAGTATTTGGTTAATTCTACATGTTCGATTTAAAAGCCAGACCGCTCCCCTGTCAGGTGTTCACCCGGGAGGGCGTCTTGTTTCACTCGGCAGCGGCTAATTCGGGCAGAAACGACGGCGGTAAATCATTGCGTTTCAACTTTAAGACCCTGAGTCACTACAGTTTATACTTACTAAAATACACGCACGCATTTAGACGTGATCGCTGTGGCCTTTTGGGATTTTCCATTTCAACAAGCTAAGGTTTGGTGTTCGCCCTTTTATTTTAGTAGGATATTTAAATTAGAACAGTGTTATTCGAAAACAGTACGTTTTTAGGCCGTGATCCATACCGGTTGAAGTATTTATTAAGAGTAACACATTTCATTGTGCGCTTGTTCACAGATCCACATAGATACGGTTAAATAAGGCAAAAGTAGGCCTAGGGGGCTCTTATAATTGTTTTTATACAAGTAATTTAAAGTACTGTTGCTTTGAGGCTATCTGTTTTAAATCTTAATTACAAAGACGTGTATATGACATGCTAACCTAAGAAATTCAGTGTAAGAATCGCTGAAGGCCTTTTGTCCAAACTGTCCCGTGTTTAATTCGTACTGGCCGTCTTAAAAGAAAAGAAAATATCCAAGCTGTATTCCATTTTTTCGATTGCGGACCTATAATGGTGATCTAGTACTTAATCCGAAATAAACAGAGACACTCTTTTCTGGGGAAACTGTGCAGTAATTATATTTGGTAATGCAATTTGTTTTAGAAAAAATCTTAAAGGGTCATTGAACGTTGCATTTCCTAAGATATACCTTTAAAATGATAATATAGTGTGTACCTGACGATATGCCGAAAATAAACCGGTGTGTTATTTTCCAAAGGTATATCAGCTTAAGTCCTATATTTGGTAATTATAAAGTGCACATTTTGTGTGCTCAGAGTGTGTAGCGTGTAATTAATCAGGGTCATAATTTAAATGTTCTGTTATGTGTTAACTGACATGCGTAAACTGACGTGGTTTACAAATTTCGTTTTGGTATAATTTACTATGAAAATGCAACATGTGGACTGAGAGGTTAATTCATGATAACATAACAGTCTGAATTTGACAATGTGAACTTTACACGCGACGTTTGTCTGGGGCAGGGAATTTCGGTCTCTGCCTTCCTTTAAATACACTCCTCTCTTTCGCAGGGAAAACAACGAGAATTCAAACACTAACAGCCATAACCCATTGACTTCTTCCATGAATGGAAATAAAACAATCTTGGGGAGTTCGGACGACGACAAAACACCTTCTGGGACGCCGGATCACACCTCGTCAAGCCCGGCTTTGCTCATGACTTCCAACTCGGGGCTTCCGCCGCTCCACGGCCTTGCGCCCCCCCCTGGTCCCAGCGCCATTCCCGTGCCCAGTACGGACACCGTACACCACCATCACTCTTTGCACGACACTATACTGAACCCTATGTCGTCCAACCTGGTCGACCTCGGCTCTTAAACGCAGGGACTGTTTTTAAAAGACATTAACGAGAACATGGACGATCGATTGAAACAGACGCCTGAAGCGATGTTCAAAATGTAAACGGACAGAATCCTTAGAGGATATTTTATCGACACGGGGGAGGTGACATGGTAGGCGTTTAAAGGTATTTTATTAGAATGTAATAACAGGTTATTTCGAAGAAAACAGAACGTCTTAATTCTTATTATCATCATCATCGTAATTATTATTTTAGAGGACAGAGTTACAACAGATCCGTCTGAGTCGGGTATACCCCAAGTCCTTTTCACATGCCGACACCCTGCAGATCTTCAAACACGTCATGTTCGGTTTTATTTTTTATGGGGTATCATATTAGATATGTTGTTAAGGGGAGCAGTCTTTAAAATAAAAATATAATCTCTTCTTTTTATTTGTATCTTATTTTGGAAAGCGACTGCATGTAAACTTGCGAATAATAAAATATTAAAATCGATCCCGCCATAGTTTCATATACCCTTTACAATAAAATTAAGTATTGAATACATTAAAGATATCAGGTGTCTCATTCATCTCATATGGTTTTTAATTGTGTTTCATAACAATATAGCGTCTCTCGTTGTAAAACTCCAATTGTCTAAAGGTAGATATGCCGTGTGCCGCCCGTAGAAAGCCGTAACATGTTAGGTGAAAAACATTAACTTAGTTCTAAGAAGAATGTTGCATAACCTATATGTCTTGCATGATAATGATCATGATTAGGCCCCGAATAACAGAATTTGGCAAGCTGGGTAAATTGCGTACAGTAATGTTTCCCTTAGGCTTGGCTTACTGCTATTTATGCGAAAGCCTCTGAAGTTTTGTAGACATTTAATTACTTAAACCTCGCCAGCATTTTCCCTCGTGTTTCCTGCTAGTTTATTTGCACATTGCTGAGGGTTATCAAGAAAATACTGTCGCAGCCACGTCGTTTCGTATTAATAGCTCGCAGTGCTCGTTTTAGTTTTCAAATTGTTCAAATCCCGAATTCCACGTAAGTATGTCTTAATTGCATATTTCCGTAGTCGTCGTAGATTTGTGCGGCATATATCTGCCTCTGGCTTTCCTCTGGGGGATCCATTTATTTCCGTGTGATGGTCATTTAAACTGTATGTGGCACGAGGGTATGCTGCTTTGTATTTGCATGAATTGCGTTTGGTAGATGTAGAATATAGGTCTGCCCCTTATGGCGAATTTGCTGGTTGGCAAAGCCTCCCCCTCGTCTTCGTCTGTAGAAGCGTACACGATGCCATTTTCGTGGTTGTTTTCGGTTTGCATCGCTTTCTCTGGGAAGTGAGGCTGCCCTACTCAGACACGTCTACAGCGTAACACAGGGAGGCAACTATACAGATTAATATCGCAAGTTGTTAAAATATTCGGAAACCTAAGACATGTAGTTTTCCCAACTGACCGTAAAGAACGGGGGACATTGTCTAGTATACAAGTACTGTCAGTTAGGGATTGAATAGACTTTTTCAGTAGGTCGCCACTCGAGTGTAGATAACCTAAGTTAAATTGCATATGCTCGGGTCGGAGGCCATTAAAGACGTACGGCTTTGCTGCTGTAGACACGAGCATATCTGGTATCCTGATTTAACGCACTTCCAATGCGGGCCGGTAATAAAAAAGTTTTATTAATGCGTTACGTCCTCTGATCAGCCTTACGTATGTTTCAAAATATGTTAATCAGACGCATAAAATTATTTCTTCCGCCGTTAATGCAGGTTATTTAGTATGCTGACTATTGTTTAAATGGATTTTTAAAAGTACATCTTTTTAGAGAAAGCGGCAGCCTACATAACAGTGAAATGCAGTGTTGCGTTTTTAATTAAATTCACCATTAACTGTAATCTTTACCCTGTATTTTCTACAATAGCCTATAGGCTACACTCTGCACGAATCACTTTAGCATCAATGAACCTGGCATCTAAAAAGATTAAATACTGATTGTCTCCGCAGCTGGGCGTTAAATATTTTCCCGCAAAGGTAAAAAATGGCCACAAGTATAATACAGATATTTTTGGAAAATATGAGAATCGGTGCCATTCCTGAAAAATTTTATGAACAGGAGAAAATAAGCCACTGATAAATGTAATAGGCCTACTTGATTTGTCTCGGAGGTGTCAGATGGAGTGTAAGCGCGGTGCCCTACAGACTCCAGCCGTCGTGATGAAAGCGCTCTGCTTAAACGACTTATCTGCTCTACGCCAAGGCCGCTGCAACCGTCACTTCTGATCGTCTGCTGTACTTGACGAGAGAGAGGTTACCATCCACATTCACTGCTTTATTTTACTTCTTAAATGTTTACATGTAGGCTATATTCCAACTAATCCGGTCGCATGTAACATATTGTTAGGTCAGCTTAAATTTTATATGTGTTAATGCTGTAGACGTACTGGTTTGATTTCTTGGAAAAATACCAATTTTACGCAGATGAATTAAGATGGGGTTTTCTGCTAAGGATGTTTGGGTTTTATAGGAGCTTGTTACAGTGTAGTAACACAAACAATTTAGGATGGTGGGGTAGCAAAGCCTTTTAAAACTAAATGAAGCTATTTTTTATTTTATCGAAAAACGATATATTTAAACGTCTAATTATATTACAATAGATTGCTTTATAATTTAATTGCACGCCCCCCACAGGAATGTTAGAGTCCCATCGGATACCAATATTAAAATTTTCAGCTTTTGCATTACTTCCCAATTTTGCAGTGGTTAATGCGTTTTTATGCCGTTTTACTCTATGAACAAAGTTTGTGCTCTCATTGGTCCCTGCTTCTAAGATGTCAAACATTTTTCCATCGCTTTAAAGCAAACAGGGCATTAATTACAATCTTTGGTCAGAGGGGAAAAACAATAAAGGAAGCGTACCCTGGAAACATACGAAACCTGTGACAAACTTGCAGGCTTAATTGAAATACGCGTGACAGTTTCCTCCAGACAAGGTGAAACTTTGTTCAGGCGGCCGTGCCCTAAGTTTTGAGGGGGCGGGGAGTCATTATATTTCTGATTATAGGATGCTTCATAGCACTCTGGACTTGTAACGCACAAAAAGCTGCCTGTATTTTTCTGTTCTTTACTAATACGCCGAGGTGCCTTGTAGAAACTTGCGTAAAAAGAAGCAAAACTAAAATAAAAAAAAAAAAAATGAAATGTGAACTAAGCAAGCAACACTGGATTTTTAACACCAGACTCAAATTCATCTAACTCCTCGTGTCTGTACACTCCTCAGTGCACTAATTTTTTTCGTTACGTCGTATTCAAAGGACATGGTCTGTCCACTTAGGAGTAGTGCGTGCACGTGCCTCATGTCTGCATATAAAATCATGTGGAAACAGGAGGCGTCTTATAAATGTATTAACAGTGCGCAGATATTAAAAGTAGATATGGCCAAAAATGTGATCATGGCGATGAGGCTTTCAGGTACCACCGAAATTAGCCACGAAAAATCAACTGAAAATGCCACTGATATTTTGAAGTTTCAATAAAGTCAAAGCAATCAAATGTGTTTAAAGATGTCCCCAGGTAATTTTAACTAGACAGTAAGATAAAATACAAAAATCAGTAAAATCCCATGATTTGAAAGAACAATTGAAAGAAAAATAATCGTGAGAATTTTTTTTTATCATGCATCTATACTAAGTACACGTATATGCTTTTTCGCTCTTTTCCTTTGTGCCATTCGTGCTTTTTGTCATATTCCACCTTTTAAATTAGTAGAATTTTTGCATCGCGCCTAATATGTCCCCTGTTGGTTAACATGGTCGCGTATCTTTATTGATTTTTCAGAATACAGTTAAATTAAGTAATGATCACCCAAAGAAAGTTAAATTTGTTAGTCAAATAAAATTACGGTATTCAACAGTAAACCACAGCCGACGGACCTGCCTAGGGCCACTTGAAGCTGCGACATGAAACGGGCTGTAAAAGTGTCACTTTAATTCTGTATTTCCAAGGCTTACAATACGTACTATTTAAAAATAATGAGCGCTCTCCGTTATTGTACTGCTTAACTTTTGTTTAAATGTTTAAATCTAAACTGCACGTTAAAGAAAAAAATTCGTTTCCATGAGCGTTTCGCTTACAGAACAAAACAATACATTACGTGGAATTATATGTATAATAAAATCTGCCTGCGATTTGTTATAACAATAATTCAAATGTTTTTCTATAAAGTAAATGTCTGATGAAACTTTGAAATGCATCTAATTGAAATTTATTCATCAGGATGCATAACTCGAGATACATAGGCTGCCTATCAAGTGAAATAAACACGTCTCTCCACGGCATAATATGTTTTAATGTTTTAATGTTTATAAACATCTTAGGCCTATTGATTACCCAGCTTGTGTCATTTAAGCGTTTTGTTCTTCTGGCTGGTCCCTGAATATGTTTATTTTTTGTAATTTCAGGTTGTATTAAAACCATGAAGTGTTTAAGATGACAAGTGAACCGTGTCTTTAATATAAAAATGCCTCAAAATAAACAAAACTTCGTGATGTTGGTTTCTTTTGGGATCCAAGTGACCCGTGGTAGTTTAAAAAAAGGGAAAAAACACGCCTTTGCTGAAGCAGCAGTCTCATCTTCGGATATACATCTGGCCGTGCTCGTGTCAACTTCTCGTGTGTCCCAATTTTTGTGAAATAGCTCAAGAAAATAACCTTCAATTTCAATAAATCCAAACTACTAAGTAATGGAGGAGATGCGCCGTAGTTTTGGTAAACTGGTTATGCAACTGATTTATGTGGTTTCGAGTTTAATGATATTTTCTAATTTAAAGCTGATTGTTGACTTAGCTGTACGAGGGGAATCCTAGCGTGCCGTCCAGTTCATGTTTGCCCTTAATTTGTCTGGCTTGTCGTTTAATAGTTATTTCTAGTTTGTATAACCTATACCAATTCTACACACCTTTGGGGGTTCATAGATTCCCGCAATATATGCTTATTTCCACAATAAAAAAGCACCAAGTGCGTTTTTCATTCTACGGAGAATAAATTACAGTCTCCCTGACAACTGTTAATTGACTCTTCTCACGACGCCAAAACTGGACCGTGCTTCACGGGTAAATCTTGGGTCAGGCGGTAACTGCTGTATGCGACATTACTAAAAGCCCAAGGCCGTCGCCTCTAGCACACTGGGATAAATAATGTTCACGTTTCCGTATTTATGTCGCAGTCCGTGTTTAGTCGGTCTTATTTGGTCTGTCAGGTAAACATGTGTCTTTGTAAATTGCCCTTGCTTCTGGTAGTAATGGCCTAAAGCAATTGCTACATTTTCCCCCATAACTTTAAAAATAATTATAAGAGATTTTCTTTAATCTCCAACAATTATCCCACTGTCAGTTTTCAATTGTACAAGACTTCACGTTAACAGAACCTTTTTTTTTTCTAAAGGGGCAGCTGTACATTTTAACAAGCAAGCGCTCCTAAACCGTGCTGTAAATACTTTAAAATACTCCTAGTTTGCCAGTGGGACAAGCCTGTTTGTGCAGATGGACAGTTACACGTCACTGTCCCGTAAATAGACCGTGATTTGTTATGGACCCCATCATCGCAGAGTTACGGCACAACCAGAAACTAATTTGGCTGTACGCGTACATTTATTAAATTAGACGGTGTTTGAAAAGGCCTTGCCTGGTATATCGTTTAGGAGTTTACGGCTTATAAAAGAAGACACACACACACGGGCACAATATGAAAGACAAGGGGGTGTCGCAAGGCACCGGGTGTACAAGACAGGTCTCACAGGTTGTTTCCCTCTCAAGCGTCTTAGGGCGCTAAAGTGTAGTTATAATTAAGAAATCTTTCTAACAACTAGACATCTTTTGTCAATTTATGAAACCAACAGAATTCATAATATCAGACCCTCGCTCGTTCAGGTAAAAGGCGACACTGACCCGCAGACGTCGTTAGATGGCCATGCGTGTGGGCGTGTCCAGGTGCTCTTGTCGCATTAAAACTACTTTTTTCAAACTTTTTTTCCCCCCTTGTCTTGTTAAGAGCCACATATGAGCCACTTGTCAGATTTTAGAGTTGAATACGGGTTGGTTTTCCTTGGCGCTTTTCGTAACGCCACGTTTAGTCAGTTTCCCCTCTCTTTAGCTTGAATATTTAACAGAATAATTTTACACAATATATAATAAAAATACGAAAGTGTTTACACACACAGTTTATTTTGATTAAGAATTATGAATTTACAGGGCACCTGGTCTTCTTGTCGCATAAAGACAAACGTAATGTATTAGCCTATAGTCATTTTGAAGGACTTTATTGCACATTTTAGATTAAAAAATACACCATATTCTGTAAAAAAGTGTAATTCATTCAGTGTTTAATAATCAATTTTAAAAGCTATTATAGATTTTTATTATTAATTTGTGATCTTCAACCGATAGGAAATCAGAAAATGGGCCCATTTAGTCCATGCCGAGATATCGGAAAACAAAGAAGTTTATGAATATCTGTCACAAAGCTGGCAGAGTTGATGGAGAAGATGATGCTGTAGTGAACTTTTTGTAACCTTCCGGACGACTGCCCTGGCAATGTTCCAAAAGGACTGGGTGTATAAATAATCGGCAGCATGTAAGCAGCCCTTAGCTTCTACGGCCAGGCGACGTCCCCGTCTCACGGCCTTTGCGCAGCCGCACGTGGGGTCTACGCCCTCTGACTCCGTATCTTTTGACCCTAATTGACCAGAACCGAGTCCAGTTTGTGCTAGACTAACTGAGCACCTGTCGCAGAACCTCATTACTAATTAGAGATGATTCTTGCCGCTTTACGCTAGAGACCATAATTAGAATTTTAAAATAATATTCCTACTGTAAACATTTGTCATCTGGCGCATGAATTTACAGGGATGCCAGCTCTCACGCATCTGGCGTGACACACGCTTTCAGACTCTCACGCTCACGCAAGAAATCTTATACTGCAAATTTATATTATTCCATTATGAACCTAAAATTAGCTACATCAAAAGCGTTGGGGCAGTTTGCAAACCCTACAGACTATTTACAAGGTAATAAAACTCTGACATGCATGTAAATGTGTGTGCAGACTGTAGTTTAGAATTGAAAATCTCACTTCAGCCAGCTGACCAAACTTGGCAAGCCTGCATTTATGCAAATAAAATTGAACAACCAGCCGTTTATTGATATTCTTCAAATTGTTGCTTCTTTTTTATGATTATTATAAACACCATTGTGTGGCTATAAAATGAACGCAAGTTTTAATAGTTTTATGGGATTATCTTCTATTTCGGTTCAATTCTGACCGTGTGTGGCTTAAAATAAATTCATAACCTACTCAATGGTAGGCTAATGTCCTGTTTCTTTAATCCACTATTGTCATCCGGGATGTGCAGCTGTTCCCATAAGTAGTGAAATGGGTTTAGCGGCGCTTTTGTCGTTGCATTTTGTCCTCAACCTGTTTGTTCATTTTTCGAAATCATTGCAGCACCTGCAGCTGCTGTTCGTGCGTTACCGCCAAATCTGTCTCATCCAAAGAAGGGTGATATACCTGCAATCAGCCCCCGGGATGGGAATCTCCCAGCACCCTGATTGCCAACAGAGAGTGAAAATGTCCCCAACTGATGATGTAACGACTCCTCTTCATTAAGAAGTGCTCTTGGTCTTTTAAAATGTGTTCCGAGCCACTGGAAGGCGATTGTTCATTAAGCGTCTGCTTAGTTCAGTTAGTATGTAATCCAAATCATGATTAACAGCGCTTTTCAGAAATAATTTGTTCTCAATCATGTTAATATTTTCACATAAAATTAGCTCAGAATTAGAAATATTTGGAATGGTAAGGCTTTGTAAGAGTGCGGTAAACAAAATCTGTCTATAGTGTTTTTCCTCTAGTGCTATTGCTGCGTCTCTTCGTAATCATCCTCATCCAGGTCAACCAGTCCTCGTTCTGCGGCACCGCAAGTTTTGGTGTCCTTGTGTGCCTCCGCTTTCCACCCCATCCACCCACCCCTTGGAGCCTCGATGTCACGGTGAGTCAGTCCTCTTTTGAGTAGCTTTGCAACTAAACCAGCAAGATACCTGGGATTACACATTCCTCGATTCCTTGATGCACAAGGGAAATCCAAAGGTTACGTTGCACAAAGCCTGGTTTTATCGCTGTGTACATCCCAGAGTTGTACAATTTGCAGTGCATCAGCAAGTAAAATTACCAATATTTATCTGTATTACAGTGACGCCACAGCATTGTGGAACTATTTGTTTTAAAAGACCTGTAAGCAATGACTAAGATGTTACGCTTTCTTGGACGAAATCAGTTTGTTTCCTGTTACAATAAAGATCAAGCTGATGCTCTTCAGCTGACCCACTGTTCTATCTGAAAATTTGCACAACATCGCCCTCTAGTGCCCGAATGGAGTGGTGGCGTACTAAATCCAGGAACCCCTATAATCGCAACAAGCAAGCAACACCAACCTAATAAAAAAAATTATGAGCCTAAATCTATGGAATGAGGGTACAAACTGAGTGTGGTTTTAATGTGTCGATTTAGTTTTTGGGTCCTGGTATGTTCCTTCTTATTTTCTCAGTGCTGGTCATGCTTGGACAGCTTTGTCAGGAATTATGGAGATGTGTTTTTCTTTTATACAGTTGCATTTTGGCTTTTGTACCCTGCTGAATAGCTACTAGAACAGTGTCCTCCCAAGGGGATTGAAATGGGAGCCATTTGCTCTCAGGTCCAGTTACTTACACAGTAAGCTGGTCGCTGCTGAAATTTCCACAAGACCTCATATGAAAAAGAAGTCAGTGATTACTGAGTCTCATCATCCAGCTCATCGACTGAAGGGGCAAGAGCCAAGACTCACGGCCCGTGGCCAGGTCCCCTGCCCTATTTCGTTTGGTTGGCTCAGTCCGGGGAGTGTTTGTGTGTGTGTGTGTGTGTGTGTGTGCGCGCGCGTGTGCTGGCACGAGAGAGAGAGAGAGAGGCAGAGGGCGAGAGATGCGATTGGGTTTCAGCAGAAGCGCCAGCTTTCTTGCAGGAAGTCTAACAAACAGGTGTGCGGTGGGAGAGAGTTCTGCACCACGCCCCCATTCTGTCTCTCTCTCTGACCCACACAAGTACACACACTCCCTCCTTGGTCCTACATAAATATCTGATAGGTTCACCCATGCTTGACTTTTCCCGGCTCGGCTGCTGCATGCCGTGACTCCTAGCTCAACCCCACGACTGTACTTCCTCTCTTCCGCTCTTCCTCCAGATCGCTTACACGCCGAATATCAGCCGTCCTCCATCGCCATTGTCTCTCCTGCTTTCCAGCTGCAGCGTGTTCCTTGCCTCATCAGCCTTCACAGTCCTGCTTGACTGGCCTTCTTCCAAACGCCTATTGCATCCCGCCACCAGCAGAGATGGCAGAAATTGCGCCGTGAGTGGCGCAGCAGATGCGCCACAGGTTCAGCACTCCCTGCAGACCGTAGAAGAAGGAGACGGTAGATGGGATAGCTGAGAGAGCACGCTTTGGTTGCCTCTTTGTCATTACATGCATGACTGGTCATGAGCCATCACTCCATGGTCGATGAGGCGTGGACAGTTTCACTTGACAGGCCTAGAAAGTGTCTGAGGGAAACCTCATCCCAGCCTGCAATAAGGAGAATCGGATTCCTGCTACCATGTATCAGATGTCATATTAATATTAAGTCATATCCATCGCTTAATTAGTAATGCGTCTCTTCATCTTTTAAACGCTTATCCAGTCAGATCGTAGTGAGCCAAGAGCCTGACCCAGGAACCATAAGGCATGAGACACCATGAATGAAATGTCAGTCGGAAGGTCACACTTTCACATACCATGGGCGATTTTGAGACATCCGTTCACTTTGTTGCTTTTTATTTTCAGACAGCAACAATTTGTGGAAAGTCACACAAATTAGGTTAGAAAAAACTCCTGGAAATGTGATAATTAATTTAATGGGAGCCGATGAATCGATAAAGTCTTTGCTACGCCACCTGGTGGTATTAAATGTCACAAAATACCCTACAATTTCGCGCTGGATAATTAAAATAACCGCGACGGTTTATCATTAGTACTCTGTCGCCATCTCGTGGTTTCACTTTGGAATCACAGTATACGTTTTTTACGTATTCCCTAATATTCATCCAACCGCCCATCCATTTGGTATATCTGATTGTCCTATTCAGGGTCGCGAGGGTCCACGGCAACGATATTTAACGATATTTAATTTGAATTACAGTTTTTTTTTATTTATATACTTTATTTTTTAGATCTTAAAACACTGAGGGGCTCAGTTTGTAGCATTGTTTTCTCACATTCCTGCTGGCTTAAATCTTGCCTGTGTGTGTGTGTGTGTGCGCGTGCATGGGTCTGTGTGTGTGTGTGAGTGCATGCGTGCACACACACGTGTGTGTGTGTGTGTGTGTGTAGAGTTTGCAGGTTTTCCTTATGCTACACAGATTTTCCCTGGGAATTCCAGTTTCCTTCAGGTTAAGGCCATGCAGTTAGGCTGATTGCTGTCTCTATACTGCCCATATGCCCCGTATGACTGTGCATGAGTGTGTCTGTGTATGCGCCCTGCCATGCACTGCCATCCCGTCCAGGGTGTATCCCAGCCTCGTGCCCCGTGCTGCCTGAGAAAGGCTCCAGGCCCTTGTTACTGTGACTGTAACCAAGATAAGCATATAGAAGAGGCTAGATGGATGTATTAAAATACCATGGTCTGGAAAATGTTCAGACAGCTGTTGTAATATTCAGATGTGAAAGGTTTACTGAAACGATCCTGTCATTCCAATTTTACTGCGTATGTATGTCTGTTAGTTGGTTTTGGGATTTATTACCCTTAATAGGATTAATTATTGAGAAAGCTAAATTATTTTAATAAACAATGTCTTACCATGCTACCTGATTACCTCTGAGGAAAATTTTTTTTCGGAACGTATCAGGAAGTCAAAATTGGATTGGTCAGCAGGGCATCGCGTTTTTTGAATGTATTTCTATGTTCATTTATTAATAATAACCAGGGGCAGATACAAAAAATTTCGTATGGGGTGGCAAGAGGGTGGCATGAAGATTTTAAGGGATTGCATCATGGAAACATTCTTTCAGATGCATAGGAACATATGTGTGAGGTACATATGATGTAAATACAATCGCTCATTATCAAGAGAGGTCCAGCTTGAGTGCAACAATCAGCAGTTTGTTTATAGGCGATCAACATATTTTAAACGTCTCGCCCCGAGCTGGAATACAAGCAACGACTGCAGACCAAACATTTTATAATTGAAAATTATGATTTTTAGTAGGAGTTATAATTAACAAAGTTGTGCTGACAAAAAACTTAATATATCCAGTGGCTCTACACTGTGGTGAAACTCATCCAAGTACACAGACACACACACACACAAACACACAGACACTCACAGACATACACACACACACACACAAACACACAGACACTCACAGACATACACACACAGACACACACTCACAGACACAAACACTCACAGACACACACACTCACAGACACAGACACTCACAGACCCAGACACACACACACAGACACTCACAGACACAGAGACACACACACAGACACTCACAGACATACACACACACAGACACACACACACGCACAGACACAAACACTCACAGACACAGACACTCACAGACATACATACTCACGCACAGACACAAACACTCACAGACACAAACACTCACAGACACACACACACTCACAGACACATACACAGAGTTATTTTTTTTAACTCCTCGTTTAGTATGCGAAGCCGCTGTTACACAGTCCGCCACAAGTTTTTAAATAATAATTAGTTCTGCCCACCGATTGATCCTTTTGTGCAGAAACTACAAACGATGATCAATTCCCCCTCCCCCACAAGTGTGTGTGTGTGGATTATGTTTACATCACATTGTGAGGACCAATTGTTCTCCATAACATAATAAAAAGTTATTTTGATGTTGTATCAGTATTCAGGTCCCCACAAAGATCTGTGAATGCAACCAAAAAACTAAAAATGCCAAAATTCTCATATTTTGTTTGGTTACTTATGTTTAGAGTTAGGGCTGGGTAGGGGTTAAAGTCGACATGTTAGGATTTGATTTTTCACCATAGAAATGAATGGAGTCTGAGTTTGGATAAATGTGGATTAACTGACTGTGAGTGACCGCGAAAGACCCTGCATTTCTGGTATTCCAAATAAAGCAGGTAACATATTTACCTATTATTACCATATTTTAAAGGTACTCATCCAATTTCAAACTGAGTATTATCAAAAAACTGAACTCATGGCTGCAAAAAGACTTGTGCTTCAAAGAGGAACTCTGCTCTCAGTGGCTGGAGGCCTGAAACTCTGCTCTCAGCGGCTGGAGGCCTGAAACTCTGCTCTCAGCGGCTGGAGGCCTGAAACTCTGCTCTCAGCGGCTGGAGGCCTGCCTAGGCCTTAGCATGGTGCACCTTCCCTGTAGGTTGCCGACTAATTAGCAAAGTAAATTGGTAAAATACTGTTACATTTTTAAATTTAATATTAAAACTCATTTTGTCAAGAGATCTGAATGTGGAGGGAAAAGGGTGACCTAAACTTTTTAGATTTCATAACACTAAGTAACACTTTTAAACTTTAAAAAAAAAAAAAAAACATAAAAGGGGATTTTCTTTTAAAAAAAAAAAAAAAAAAAAAACTGATTCTACTTAAAATATAATCCCCTTTTATGTTTTCCCAGAAGTAGGTGTCTTAAGGTTTCTGCTAGTGTGTAATTATGACATCATGAAAATCACTGTCAAATTATCAAATTATCATAAGCAGATGATACTGTTACTGATGTTACTGTCATAGTCCCTCATTTTTAACATAATTTCTCACGCAAATATGTGATCTGGAATAATAGGATTATTGTTTACAACACACAAGTCTATTTTTCTGAGAACTGGGTTAAAAATAATATTTTATTTGTTCATCAGCTGATTAATTCCAGTGGTCAGCTTTATTTCAATATCTCTAGAAGGATATGCTTGATTTTGCTACCCTCCTTTTCCATGTTATTAATCAGTGCTCCTTTGTCGATTGCTGTTGAACTGCTTATCGACTCCTGTAATTCTGCGGGGGTGATGTGACTGAATGTGTTCCTTAGAACAGGGTGTGGTCCACCTTTCAAATGCTTTGTCACAAGTTACAGAAGGTCACATTGAAAGTGCTCCAATACTTTTACCCAGTTAAAGAATGGCTTGCAAAATTTAGTAAGACTTTGATACCAAATGCTATTTTTGTAACTATGCCTGAATCTATTGTGTGTTTGTTATGTATTCACAATTTTGGTCAGGGGTAATTGACTTCAAATAATAATAATGTCTGCAGTTACTTTTTCTTTACCTTTATGTTGTTTTTTGGTGTTTTCAGTGATGAGAGGAAAAATCTAAAAAAATTCTCCATAATTTGTTTTTCCTGCTGGCGAATTTCTACATACATAAATGAAAATTTAATAAATCTTCTGCGTATTCCAAAAAGAACTCATTCAATACTTAAAATTAAGAATTCTGAGAATGTTAATGCACTCAAAACAATTTCTTTATGTTCTACTTTTTTGACTTCTTTGGATTTGGATGAAGTTATTTTTTTATAATGTGCTATATTACTTATAATTGATATATAAATGTATAGTTTGATTTTTGCTTTGACTGTACTTGTTGACAGCAAACAAGCACTATAAAAATCGAAGCGTATGTATCATGCGGTTTGTAAAAAGGAAAGGAATGACAGACTGCGCTAAAGTGGAACAAACCATCGCTGACTCGAGGGGTAGCCTACATGGCACCCTGAGCTATGACGTGCTTTAAGTCAGGAGAAATCTAATGAAACTTAATTATTACATATGTCGAGTATGATGGCAGCTGCTACCCCGTAGATCCGCCACTGCTAATACCTAACATCTGGAATCGTCAAAACCATTCCAAATTTGGATATTTAAATGGAATCACTGTTTCCCTCTAGTGGTGAGCTGTGGTATTAATAACAGAAAATGTTTAGCTTGTAGGTGCACGTAACCAAAGATCCCCTTCACATCTAGGGCTCCTAGCAAACCACACATTTCTACAGGGTCTCAGAAGTACACAAAT
This sequence comes from Gnathonemus echidnorhynchus, assembly GCA_026776725.1. Lineage (NCBI taxonomy): Eukaryota > Metazoa > Chordata > Actinopteri > Osteoglossiformes > Mormyridae > Gnathonemus > Gnathonemus echidnorhynchus. Next base: position 98,656 of record JAODJU010000115.1, read on the forward strand.
CCAGTGACTGTTGTCTTGAAACATTTTTGGGAGGGGTGGATGGGATGAAACAAAACATTTGCATGAAAATATTTGGAAAAGTACGATTGTCAGCACATTTCTAGAGAGGTACACATAGTCTCACTCATCGCCAGCTCCTGTCAGTCCTGGCTGGGCTTGTTTGGCATTGCTTTGGTTGAAAGAATACAGGATCGCAAAGATTACACAAAGACTGACACGCAGCACTGATGTAAACCAGGGAAAAGGTGCACTTAAACCTAACATATCTACCGTCAAAGTGGAGAGCAGTGATTTTAACAGGGAACCTCTGTCAGCAGGAGATGAAGAAGTGGCACATTTATATGAAGCGTGGCAGTTTCCTTAGATCACTGGTTTTGTATCCGAGACAAAGCACTTCACCTCAGTAAATAATAAGCAAATGTCCTAAAGGAAAGTAAGGGGTGTAAACAAGTTGTCTACCGTCAACATTTCTCTGTTCTCTCCATCTCTGTTTGTTCTTCAGTAAATAATCCCCTTTTTCCTTCACTCCTATCCTCCTCTTCCTCCCCATCCATCACTACTCCCCCATAAACTGCAAAACAGGCCCCACTGTACTTTTGGGTACTATTCAGTGGTCACCATTTGTGTGCTGTTGTGTAAATTGGCCAAATACCTCCATGTTTCTGGATATTGCATGAGGTATTTGACACATGCTACTTTTCTATAAACACATGCTTTTATTTTTTTATCTTTTATTTAACTTTTGATAGTTTTGCAATTAATTTGAATGAAGGCTGGAAGCACCATAGGCACTACAGCTGGCTCACACTTCCAGGGTTCAGGGTTAGATTTTTTTCTTGCCCTTTTTTAGAGTGTGTATGTGTGTGTGTGTGTGTGTGTGTGTGTGTGAGGGGGTTTTTATTTAGTACAATTTGGTAAAATCTGTTACTTTTTAGATTGTGGGGGCATTTTCCAGGTCCCCACAATATAAACCCCAATGTTATAAAAATCTGTAACTGCAGTCAAAAAAACTAAGACCATCTTGTGTCATGTTCGGCGGGCAAGCGAGCGGGTAAGCAGGCGAGAGGAGCCGGTCTGACAGGCAAACGGGGTTTATTACGAGCAGACATCGGGACAAGGCACAGCAGACGTCAATGCCGGATCTGGCAGACATGGGGAGACGCGGACTAATATACACAAGACAGGGCAAACTAACAAGGCACAGGCTAGAACAATCAGGTAAAAACACGAGGTAACGAGGTGGGCGTGGCACACAGGAGGATCGAACGGAGCGGGGCGTGACAGAACCCCCCCCCAAAGGCGCGCACACCGGGCGCGCCAGAGGAGAGGCGACAGACGAGACCGGGAAGACAGGACCTGGAAGACAAAGCAGAACGTTAACAGGGAACAGGAAACAGGACGGAAACACAGAACACGAACAGAGACGAGACGAAGGACAGGACCTGACACAAAACAGGGAAGGCAGACCGGCAGAGAAGGAAGGGAGACACCGGGGGAACACAGGCAGGCGGAACAGAAGGGCCAGGAGTGAACGGAGGAGGAACATAGGGACGAGGCGGAAGCAGAGGAGACACAGAGGGACGAGGAGCAAAGACAGGAGGGACAAACGGGAATGGAGAAGGAACAGAGGGACGAGGAGCAAAGACAGGAGGGACAAACGGGAATGGAGAAGGAACAGAGGGACGAGGAGCACGGGGAGCACGAGGGAGCCCAGACGGGCGATGGGCAGCGGCCGGAGGGGCCGCAGGCGAGAGAGAGGTAGGAGCAGGAGGGGACGACACAGGGGCCAAAGGAACGGGACGAGGGAGAGACGGAGGGGACACAGAGGGAGCAGGAGGGACCAGAGGCGTAGGCGGGCAGGAGGGGGCAGCTGCAGCTGGCGACGGCGCAGGCAGAGCCTGGGAAGGCGCCGTCCGACGCCCAGGCGAAGCAGGGGGCCCCAGAGGCGACCGACATAGAGCCGGAGGCGTGACCAAGGACCGGGACCGCGGAACCAGGGGGGAACCCGGAGGCGACCTCCGACCCCGAGCCGCCGGAAGCGCAGGCGACCCCGGAGCCCCAGCCAAGGCGAGCGAGGGCGAGCCAGGGAGCAGGGCGGGCGAGACCCGAGCCCTACGCCGATGTCCCCTCCCCTTGCGGGACACCGACAGGTGGGGTCCCGAGGGGTGTTTGTCCCGGCGGGGCAAGGGAGAAGAAGGAGTCCATAGGTAGATCCCCGAGGGGTCCCATTCGAGCTCCTCCTCCAAGTCCACCCCGGGAGGAGGAGTGATGTTGGCACAGTCCGGGACCTCCTCGGGGACAAGAGTCCCGGGCGTAGGACTCATGGGGCAAGGAGAGGCAGGCGGCGTGGCCGATGCGGCATGCAATGCAGGCGGAGCCGCGGGCGCTGCCTTAGCAGCGGGCTTGGCAGCAGGCGGTGCGGCTGGAGCCGCGGGCGTGGCCGCAGAAGGCAGGACAGGTGAGCCGGGCTGGACTTGCAGGACAGGCGAGCAGCCACCAGGGGCCGCTGCGGGTCGAGCAGCGGCAGGCGAGCCGGGCTGGACAGGCGAGACGGGCGAGCCGGGCTGGTCAGGCGAGACGGGCTGGACAGGCGAGACGGGCTGGTCAGGCGAGGCGGGCGAGACGGGCTGGGCAGGCGAGGCGGGCGAGACGGGCTGGTCAGGCGAGGCGGGCTCGTGGCCAGCAGGGGGCGCCGCG
>JAODJU010000115.1:106916-130814 GCA_026776725.1 Gnathonemus echidnorhynchus
TATATATATATCAGATTATGAGATTTTCGCTATTTCGATATTTGCGATTCTAAAACCACAATTAAATACATCATCTTGTTCTCACAAGTGCAAACGAGCCGTATTTTTATTTACCTTGTTTTCTTCGACTTATGTTATACAACCGCAAACACGATGCTAAGGGGAGGCCCAGCGCGAGAAAGATGTGCAAGTCCAGTCCTACCTGTCACAAGTAACATACACTCACAAATCCGCTCCTACAATGTTTCAAGAAGCAAAGAAAATGCTGTTGCAGGAGAATAAACCGCATTGCCTCTCTGTAAGAAAGATGCTTATCGGGGCGTCTTGTAAACTACATGTCTTAACTTCTCTGCATTCGAAGAGAAATAAAGAAGTAATCATTGCCTTCAATTGGCTGGCAATCTGTCGCTGGAAATTCGGCCTCGGGTGAGTGGGTTTGGGGTGTGTGGCCGGGTCCACCTCGGCGCTCTGAATGCTTGCAAAGGGACTCATTTCGGCTGGAACTCTCCTCCAGTCAGACAATGGCGCAGAGCGTTCACTGACTGAGCGCAAAACAATCGCCAATTCATATGGGAGATGTGTCACCAAAACGCCGAAGAAAAGCTAACATGACATCTGTTTAAATGGTTTCTTGCCAATAAACTCTTCTCGAATGGCGTCTTTGTTAGGACGTCAAAGATTATTTACAGAATGAGTCAATTTCTAAATGGTTTCCTGATTGTTGGGCAGAGTCGCTGTAGGTGGTGGTGAGGACTATTGGCGGCTCGGGGGGCGACCTCTCTCGCGCAGCGGGGCTCCAGCGGGAGCGGCGCTAATTGAGGAGGCCGAGCCGAAGCGGGCGGCAGTCGGGAGCGCAGGGAAACCAGGGGCAAGACAGATTTCAAACAGACAAGTTCCACATTTTGTTTAGGTATATGAGACGAGATGGAACTCGGTCCTCTTCTCTCGCTCTCTATGTCCACCCGAACCCCCTCCCTCTCCTTTGAGGCGCGCATTCTCCGCCTTTCTCCGTCTCTCTTCTGTGTGGCATTGACACTCTGGGCTGTAGGTGAAGGGGGTTAGCTGCTGTGTTTGCCGGGCTGTACAAATACCCACAATAACAGAACGAACCGCGTCCTGGGCGTACGATTTATATACTGTACGCTTTACTTTACGGTATCAACTCAATCTGTTTTCAAGACTCGCAGAAAATAATGTCTTGCTTAATTTTAAAGTTTTTTTTCATATATATAATTTATTCTCGAAGTGTACATGGACACTTTATGTGTGACAGGCACCTGCGATTGTTATTTACGGAAATACGTCAGGGCTGTTGTCACAACCTGAAACGATTATGAACAGTTCCTATAGCCTATTGCTGATTTAATTGTTGTGTAAAATAATCTATAAGTTCGAATAAAACTGTAGGTGGAATTTGAATTCATATATATTTGCTCTAGACATGACAGATTTATGGCACTACTTAATACTGCTCTATGTAAACATTATCTAAACGTAACTTATATAAACATTAGATACATCTATGTGGATGTAAGCTTAAAACTAACAAAACATAAATATGTGTATCCTAACATGACAAATTTGCCTTTATAACAGTGTTTTTCAAAGGCGTATGTGATTGTTTCCATTGTTTTGTTTCCATTGTTTTGTTTCCATAAGACGTCTCTTCGTCTTCGGGTTTTGCAGACATAACATTTCGCTAATAAAATTATTCGTACTGAAGATCGTGTGTGTAATCATAGTTTATAAATAGCAAGGGCACAGACACACGTAATACTTACGTGCACTGACGACTTATTTTATTTTCCGACTTACTTGCAAGAAAAAGGATATTAATTTTAGCCTATAGTTGTATACCCGGACATTAAGTGTCTGATGTTAAAGGGTTTGTTTATGTTATTTTGGAACGTGAACGTGTATTTATGTAGGCCAATTTGGTGTTTTTTCTGAATAAAAATGGTCTGTTTTAATAAATTCTTCATGACATCTAATTAATTGAGCCAATATTTGTGCGTCTAGTACCGAACTTGGTGTTTGGTCGCTAAAAATAGAAGCGACGTGTAAATCAGAGCGACGAGCTCTGAATACGGATCTTTATGAAAGGAATTGAAACTCGGTCGATTTTAGAATAGACTGTGGTATACACCTTTATTATGTCCGTACAACAAGTTTCTTAGATTTGTGAGTACTTGTCAGTGAGACATTCTGTAATCTATCCAAAAATGTCTTGTACAAAAGCGGTAACTTGCATTACTTAGATTCATTAGTCACATAAAACATTTACAACCTGCCACAAATGATATATGTCATTTCAAGACGTATAGCCATTGAACAACCATTAACCTGACCCCAAAATGGCAATGTCTGTATTGCGTAATAAATTCAAGGTTATTTCCTTACTGAATAGGTATCTAAAATGAACATAAGAAACATCATACAGCTTATGTTTATTCTTACTTCATTTGGATTTAATATTTTTACGTTAAACGTTAACAGTTGGAAATAGATCGTCCGTGTTTAATATCTGCCTAACAATTTTGTGTGGGCTAGATGCGCGTGACTTAATATATGCGAATAGATTACCAGGTGAGCCTCAACTCTTTAATACCATACTATAAGAATGTATATTGCCTTACTTGCTAAGGTGAGCAAGCTAAGTACTAGACGCCTTCGTTTTGTGCCTATAGTCAAGACAGTGTTGTTTAATGTTATTAATCTGCATTAGACGGTTTTCCCGTGTGCTGACCGATCTAAAATCGGTAGGCGGCCGAGACGCTCTATCATGCCATCTGCTTGGTCCCAAATTAACGTTAAAACGGCCGGCTTACTTTGTTCTGATCCGGTATCATTGGGGCTCGTGACCCTTCAATTGCTATTTAATAGAATTACAGTTTTAAATCCCACTGGTCTTAAAGGTTGTCTTCCATACAGTTCTTCGATACAGCAATTCATCCAACTAATGTGACATTAAATTTAAAGTTGAGGGTGTTTCTTCAAGTTTTTTGTTCAATATTCTACTGTTCCACATATTTTACTTTTTGTTGGTTGGAGAAATACGTTTGCACGCACGTTCACGCACATGCAAGTCTAGGAAATGATGTAAATATAACATAATGGTGTAGTAAAATTCAAAAAGAAAAAAAACCTAATGTATAGTTCGTAGTATTCAATGACTTTTTATTGAAGGACATGAGCAGAATAAAAGTATTATTTTAATAACTGAGTCAGGTTCCTCGCTATTGTTTTTCTAAGCAGCCATCACAACGTCATCTATGACATGCAATACAAATACCTACTGCAGTTAATCATTGCGTAAAATTAAGACTGGCAGTGTTTAAGCTATGCTGCACCTGTCAAGAAGGAATGCAAGTACATTATTCTACTGTGAAATTACTGACAAACAGGTCATATATACTTTTTAATTACAGTAAAGAAATTGTTTGAAAACGCCACAACTGATACATAAAATAGTATCGGAGCAAAAAATGAGCAATTTCTTATTGTTCCAGTGGTTAAAATGTAACGTGCGTCGCCAAATAGCCGGTCTGTTATGTTTTAAGTGCGACATCCTACCTTTTTTGGCAGCTGCATGTTAAATAACTAGCGTTAAGCGAACAGGCCCGGGTCTTGCAGAGAGCGACTGCAGTATGAGGCTGAACACCGCGCTGAATCCAGGTCAGAGGGAACTGGCGCTCTTTGAGAGCTGCATGAATACACACGAATAGAAAAGTTGTGTTCAGTTAACCGATGAAATCAGAGAAAAAACAGGGCAACGCTCGACTCCCTCACTGCAGGCAGCGGCCACATAGCTCTCGTCTGCCTAGCGTAAGGTTATGGGAATAGGACAAATAATCCATTCTGCTGTTTTTTTGACACACGCACTATAGGCGACACACATACAGATATTAAGGGAAAAAAACAAGTCTGTCCATTGTCATTGTACTTGTCTCACATTCTCATTTACTTTCTGTCCCCATTCATATGTGAGTATCACACACAGCGAGTAGCGCTCAAAAACTTTCTTTGTTTTATGATATATTTGACCAGACAGCTCATGAACACGTACCTTCAGCAGAATGTTCAGATGTACTTAACAATCGGCAACTGCTGTAAATCAAATATTTAGAGAAGCTACAAAAATACACTTACGTGACCAAAAGCACACCTTACTTTTGCTGCTATGGATAACACCACTTTATGCTTCATCTTATTTCAAATAAAGTTCAATAACTTTATAGGATAACCCAGCTGCGTATATGCATTTAATGCTCGTGGCTGTGACATTAGTGTAGTAATAATTCCTGTATTTCTTTATATCGTAGCTTTAAAAGTAGCACTCTTAAGTGACCGACACATAAGATTAAAGGATTAACAACATTAATTATGCTGGAAAAAATGTAACATTAGTTTGCAGCCATCTGTTTAATCACGTGGTAGTGTCCCCTTTATTGATAAAAACAAATGCGCTTGGATTTCCGATTAATTTAATCTTAATCAAGGTCCGGACTGTTGTGGCCCAGTAAACTAGGAACCTCTCGGAGGTGGCGATAAGAATCAGTCATGGGGGGTCAGCGGGATCCACTGGCTCCGTCCTCGTGATAGGGCCTATCTTTCCCGTGCAGATGGAGTTGGAAGCAAAAGGGCTTAAATACAGATTTATTTCAGCCACAATTAACCTCTGTGATTTCCGCATGCCACGTTGTTATCATCTGCCATTGTTGTTTGCACTATTGGTAATATGATCATCTCGGGCTTGTCATACTTTTATGGTACACCGAATGTGAGTAATTTTAATTGGGGCAACACCGAGACTCTGGGCAGCTTAAGAAATGTTTCGCGTCCAAGTAATAAATATGAAACAGTACGCACTTGTCATGCGCATGCGCCTGGGGCAAGGAACCCGGTGATCTTTCAAAGTTGGAAAAAGTAGTTTGGCTTAACGTTGTCGGCTTAATCTTAAATCTCCGTCTTCACGTCTACGTAAACAGTTTGTAGGAGAGCACAGTATGCATAATTATGTCAATCGGCGTAGCATCACTAGTAAACCAAGTAGGCCTACCCTAGATTATTTTCTGGATTGATTCGGGTGCAACAAACTAGAATAATTAGGCCTATCAAACTACAGAATTTGTAAGTGAACTTACACGTGATTTGTAAATTATAGCCGAATAAGAATAAAATGACAAAATATTGATACTTGCTTTGGTTTCTACATTTATGGATTATTTCACGTTAAGTCCTACTTTTGCAACATTATTGCTGTACCCGAGGAAAGTTACCTATAAGCAGTTAATAAAGTTGGTAAGGACAAGCTCAAGCTGCCATGATGACAATCAAAACTTTATAAATCCTAAAATTCTAAGCATCAGAGGTGAAAATAGAATTCGTTGTACAATTTAACTGTATGCCGGTGTCGGAATGACAACGGAGTGCATAAGCTTTTTTCATCGAGCTTTTGCAGCCGTCGCACGAGATTGCAAGGTTCGGCTAATTTATCATGTTAGATTATATCTGTTAATAGATTTTTAATCCTATTTAATTACATGATTTTTTGAAATGTACGTATTTTTCTTATAGCATATTGTGGTTCTCAAAAAGCGAGTAGCGTTGAAGGCCTATACATTTTCTTTCCTAGACATTATTAAAAGATACTTTGGGCAATTAGTGCCACCCTTTTTATATGAAGCCAAAGAATTTTCTTCTTTATATATAGTAGGCCTGCCTGCCTTGTTTTTGGATTTACCTTAAAAAGTCTGTGTGTATATATGTTAGATACGTGTGTGTGTTTGTCTCATTATAAGGCCAGAGCAGCTAAAACGGAAATAGATTTTTTAGTCACGAGGAGTTTAGAACACTACTGGCCTTGCGAAGAAGAAAGACTCTTTCTGTTTTCCACAATGGGAGACTGAGGGAGGGGAGGAGTCCGCGATGATTAGTCTATTTAATGGCGCGTTTACTTAATTTCTGTATTCACTGGCAACCATAAACAAAAAAGAGCTTCATCTAAGCAGTACCGTAACGCTGGGATTGTCACACGGTCACATCAGCAGATATGTATATTATATATAATACATACACATCCATCCATCCATTTTGCTAAAAATGACGTTTTGGTGCTCGTTGCATTCGATGGGAGCTTTACAGGGATGTAGGCCTATATGTAATGTAAGATATGTAAACAATCGGTGGGTCTGCGATAACTAGGCTACATACAGTCAGGTTTTTTTTGTAAAGAACAAAAAGACATACTACAAATTATATAAGAAAATGGAATACTGTATTTGATTTAGAAATTTGTACATAAACATAAACACGCAGGTAAAGAAACATTGATTAATAAGCGCCTTAAGCGAGCACGGAAGTGACTGAACACGTCGATGAGAAAATACTCCAAATTCGTAATTAACTGATTTTGCATAAAAGGTGACCGATAACACTCGATGGTTGCCTAGCGTCATTATCCCAATTAAAATATGAAACAAACCAACAAACGAACGAAAACCTAGAGCACTTCGTCTTACAATTTGACAAATATTTTTTTTATGAAGGAACACCAAGTCAAAAGTGAAGAAGGATAGAAAAGCAAACGAATAAGGAGAGCGAATATTATTTACAAGCATATCTCTACACATATATTACAGACTGGGAGAATGATCGCATTATTTAAGATATACATAATTCAATATAAAATCTTGAAATAAAAATAAAAATCTGTTACAGTCATAACTATTCGATTCCACATTTGACCAGTACCCCACAGGCAGTGACAGGAGTGTTTGTAAAAAGGTGCTTACGACTCAAATGATTGTCTGATGAACATAAAATAAAACAGGATCGCGTCTTGGCTGAGCGTCATCACTTGGGCTAAAACAGATATAGACCAAAAATGTGATAAACACCGGGTTCTGGTAATTCCCTCTTCTCGGCCATCCTTGTAAAAAATATTGAACTTAAAGAGTATTTTTCCCAGATACAAAAAAAATTATCATGCAAGTAGTGTGGGGGTAAGGGGAAGTCGTGGGTCCTTTTGAAAGCGCTTGAAAAAGACGTACTTCTATCTCTTTTAATAGTTAAACCAATTGGTCCTCTTTTCTTCCCCGATATTAAATAGTCTTTTCAGGTCCGTATTCCCTGTTAATATTGGTCTTCTGTATCATACATCGCATTCTGAGTCACTTGATGTTACTGAAAGCACGGAGGTGCCGGTTTCAACTCGTTCTGTCATACTTGATACGCTGGTCGTCGGACTGGCCGCAGTTGATGGCGATTCGGCCGAGCTGTGCGGAGTGCACCCGGACTCTGACAGAGAGCGCATGCCGTTCTGCCCTATTGCTTGATGCTGGAGCCTGGTTAAAACAAGAAAATAACATCGCAATTAAAACACATCTCGATGAATCCCTCCGCTAAAGAGTCACTCTTCCCTTCTTCTGACTATTGCTAGCACCGTGTCATGAACGTGCTTAACCCTTCTTATGCCAAGTCGTCATCTAAGCCCTCTGGGAAAGTACAAAGATGTGTACACCATACCATGGAGAGTAAAAAGGAGGGTAAACAACAAGCAAATATCCAGGAAAAAACAAACACTACACGAGATGCAAAACTATTGGCCTACGGTTTTTTTGTATTTACAACAGTGCTATAGTGCTACGATACATAAATGTATATAGCTTTTAAGCTACTTATTTTCTATTTTTTTTTACATTTTTGTATCGTATATATTTTAATTTACAGTAATTACGGTTTAACAGGGGTGTGCCACACTAAAGTAATTCGAAGCTTTTTGGTAATAATGTAATTGTATAACGAGTTAGAATTTATCATCCTGATATGGTAACTTTACGTGAAGTCACATCAGCGTTTGTTTTGCTGTGTTATATAACCCAATGTGATTACGGCAAATAGCTAAACGTTTCAAATCTAACGCGTACACGTACTTCCTGAGTGTAGTAAAGCGCGATTAACAAAATGCGCACATGTGTTTATTGGGAAAATATTTCAATATTAACAATCATTAAACGTTATAAACCAAGGAATTGTGTATAATTTACAGTTTTTCTTTTTGCACAATTTCTGACAGTTGTTATAAAATGATTCAAATAATTTGATGATTAACAAAATGGATTTAAAAATTTGCTAATTCTGTTTTTCTAGCTTGAGTGAGAAACCAAATATTGTAGCTAATAGTAGTAATTATAAAAATATAAAATACTATAAATGTGTATTTTGAGCATTAAATGTATGCGTGTAGTGTTAATGTCTCGTTCCGTGTAACCATTTTACACACAGAAAACAAAATACCGTCTGTACTTTTGTGCGCCTTGATAAAGCACAGATTTAGGCCCTTATTCTGCTATATTTTCATGAAGTATTTATATACATTTAAATGGTAAAATATAGGCCTATGTATTTTTTTCAAAGTGACGTTTATCAAAATATACTGTACAGTCCACTCCATTTTGTTTTGATTGCCATTACAGTGAAAGTATTTTAGGTAATTTAGAGCTCTACATAAAACTTTCCCTTGTTGACATAAGATAAAACATTAATGCTTATTGTGTGATTTTAATGCCTGATTGCGAAAATGCCAGGGCTGAAATTCATATGGTAATTTAATAAAAAGCTACATTTTGTTTTTGGTTCTCATTTATACAAATTCAATTATTGCAATATTGAACACGTTGATTCATGCATTTTCAGTTGAAATTGAAGCATTTTCTGCCACGATTAAATATTCTTTTCAAATAGGAGCGTATCATCACTTGCTTGTTTTCTGCACACTAAAACTGATCGCTTGGCTGCGGATTTCTTTAATAATTTCTGAAATGTTTCTTTTCGTGCTCAGCATGTATTTGTGTTACTTTGTTGTGTTTCGGACAGAAAACCCCGCGTTTATAAAGCATTTCCATGCAGCAGTTTCTGTTCACATTTGAAATAAAGACAAAAATGTCGCCGAGCTTTTACCCGCCTCCTATGTAACCCACGGTGTGCATTTCCTCCACCGTCCCCTTTTCCACATTCTAAAATCCCGGACTGGTCGTTATTAAATCAGACTACGACCTGAAAATATTTTCGCCTCTCTAAAACAAAAAAATGCGAAAGTCATTATTATTTTATTTCGTGCGCACGATTATTTTACCGCAGACTTTAGAACAAAAACCCAACTGACCTGTTTTTTGCTGCGGCGGCTCTGTCTCTCTGCCTCCGATTTTTAAACCAATTCCCGACTTGTGTAGGAGTGAGTCCGGTGGCTTGAGCAAGTTCCCTTTTCTTGCTGGGGTTAGGGTATGGATCCTGAAGGTACCACTCCCTTAACAGGCTTCGTGTCCGCTCCTTGAAACAGTGAGTCTTCTGCTCCCCGTCCCAGATGGTCCTGGGCAGGGGAAACTTCTTTCGTACCCTGTACTTATCGACTGGTCCTAGCGGGCGACCGCGCAGTTTTTCGGCCTCCTGGTAGTGCGCTTCTAGCCACATTGCTTGCAGCTTGCCGTGGGAGTCCTTGGTAAACTTGTGATTTTCCAAGATATGGTAAAGGTCTCTGAAATTCCCTGTGTGGAAGGCGACCACTGCGCGAGCTCGGAGGATAGACTCATGCTTGTTGATCGCCTCGCACGCCCCCGGTGCGACGGGCAGAGACCATAGGAAGCGTCCCAGGCGCTCGATATCTCCGGTTTCTTCCAGCGTCTCGCAGACGCTCGCCACTTGCTCCGGAGAGAAGTTGAGGGTCGGTAGCTGAAACATTGACAAGTCTTCTGGAGACCTGGTGCTGGGTGCGCTGCTCGCCAAGAGCAAAGGGCGATCAGCGAAGTTTGGCAGGAAGAAATGGGAGGGATAAAGCTCTAAAGGGGATCTGAAAACCATGGAATGACCTGAGAGAGAAAGAAAATTATCAAGGAAAAGAAACGACGAGTAAAGATTGAATGATTCAATAGCTATCGCCTAATGACACCAGCCTCATAATATCTCCCCTAAATCCACCGTGAGTGTAGCATTGAAACATTTTGTTTCGCTTTTCTATTGGTCTTCTTGGTGTCGTTGTAAGGTTGTCATGGCAGCCCTGCCAATCACTGTCAAGCGTGCCAATCATTAGCCAGTACGTAGAGGCTTTCACCACTTCTGCTGCACGCACGGGGGGTTATCAGAAACCCCAATCTCAACACTACCCTCCCTCTAAACCGGCTCGCATGGAGTAAAAGCCAATGCTGGCCTATTTGTTGAATGGAATGAGCAATTAGAGGGTGGAATATTATTGCGATCTTAACGAGGCTCGTTAAGGCTAAAGAAGATATGTAGGAAAGAGGAAAGGGAGGGGGAAGGGGTTGCGGGGGTGCCGAATGGGCCAAGCAGGAACACGGCAATACACATTTGAATACAAGGCTCCTAACCGAGTCAATTCACACATGATTTGCGCATAGTTTCATCGTATTTGTAGTGTCTGAGCACTTTTAATTCGGCGAGAGAAGAGAGTTGAGCTCATTCTGGTCCGTTATGGCACTGATAATGTCATCGCGGTCCCTCGCTGAATTCGAGTCAACTATATGCGTGAGAACGTATTTTAGTAATGGCAGACTGATTAATTCCAATTAGCAATATTCATTATTATTGGTGTGACGAAGGCGTTTGAGGCTGTTATAGCTTGTACAGTTAGCTTCCTAAAATAATGAATACTTCACTCTGTATTGCAGCGAACCCTTCTGAACGACTGTAGTGTGCACCTATCCCTAAATTCTCAGATTTTTTGTTTAGAGGATGCATTTGCTAAAATGCAAAATTTTAACCGTCAGTGGAATTACTTTTTAACAATATTTAGAAAATAGCAATATTATTTCAAATGGAGCGAACAATATTTTAACAAACATTTCACTCTATTAATATTATTCAATCGATATAATCACTGCCACCATCACCATGTAAAATAGTCTGAAATATATCATACTTATAACGTCCTGTGCACGGTTTTCTCCAAGGGAATCTGGTAGTTAAAAAATTGCAATAATTTATGGTCACTAAATACTAGGCAGTATTACACACACTAAATTATCTTGACATTCCGCTCAGGCTATGCAGTCGCTCCGATGTGGTTTATCTTATATTTATCATATATATTATCTTATATTTGTCCTTATTTAGCAGTGTCCACGCGGACAGAGCTTCATATTATATAGTGTGTTGATTCACACAGCAGCGAACAATAAGACTGTTATGGAAAACAAAAAACGCACTAAAAAGAATATTAAGGAATTTATATAATATCTTCCCTCCATATACCTGAGATAATCCCTGAACTGGCTTTTATACAAAACCACCAAGGAATTTAAAACATTAACTTTGGGGGGGGAAATTACATTCCACTGTAATTTTCTTACCCTGGTTAACTAGCGCATTGGAATCTTTTATTCTAACACACTACGTAGTATCAATCAGTTGATGTCGTCCCCTGGATGCTGTCTGAAGTGTTTGCTTATATCGAAGGAGGTAGTGTGCGTTTCTTGGAGGTAGGGGTGATGATCTTGTTGGGGGCGTTGGAACAGGTTATGTCTTTGGATCAAACCTGTTTACTCTGCTGTCATATGAAACTCTGGTGAAGTAATTCCAAGTGGCACTTGAAATGGTCCAGTTGGAAAGCTTCTCGGACTGGAAATAACTCGCGGTATTTCCACGTTGGCCATGCTTCTGTTCAGAACCTTCTCGGCTTACCAAGTGGCGGAGAGGGAGCTTAACAGAAAATATTTTTTAAAAAGGCCTGTTCAAAGTGTGTGGTATATGGTGTGATTGATGCATAATGATTTGCGCGGGGTGCATGCTTTACAGTGGGTAAGTCCAAAGTTGTATGTTGGGGGAAAAAAACTCTGAGGACATCACTTAAAATCAAGATTGTGAGGCGAAATGTAAAACCTGGATTGATTCGCAAAGCCAGGGGTAAATGACATTCTTTTACATAGCTTTTGTTTGCGTTAAGCGTGTAATTAACACCCCTAAACAAGTTTATTCACCTGGTCTAATTGTCTGTTTATCCTCGAGCTTACAGTGCTCTTCTCTTAACCATAACCAGCGGGAGACGCGCTACTCAATGCCGACAAACCATTAGGTCGATCTTTGTTTATTTACGTCGCAGCCCCCGTCTGTCTTTACAATGCAGACTGAAGTTAACACTATGTTAAACTGATACAAGAAGTATTAATTAACCTTGACCCCACTTGGCCAATATTGATTTATTTTCCAACTGAGTACGCGGTTATTATTATTATTATTATTATTATTATTATTACTGGCTAACACTATAAAATATTTAGTTGTACATCCTCTTTGATCAAAAGTATTTTGTCAAAGGGGGTGTAAGACCGAGTTCAACATAGAGGCGGATGGAAAAGGTAAGGAAAAACCTCTTATTTTTTGCATCTGATCTCAGATACCAGAACGATTATGCGATACACTCTTGGATGTGATAAAGAGCTATTTCTTTCATGGTTATCCGGTCAACATTAGCCTGTAATTAAGCACTGCCAACGATAATGGTAGCGTGCAGTTTTTCGGAGCAAAACCGACGACAGGTCCCAGAATGAAGTCTAAAAAGGATGTGAAGATTTAAAATTGAAGGACACGGACATTAAAGTTCTCTCTTTACTAGGGAGATTTGAATGCTATTCATGCATGTTTTTATCTACAGTGTAGCACACATATGTCTATGAACAGAACCAGCTAGAATTATATTTTAAGTAACGGTTGTGTGTTGACATTTGTCGCAGAACCATTTAATGAGTATATAATTTGATTCGATGTAATAAAACAAAGATAACATTATCACATAATTTTACCTTTTTTAAAAACCAAATCCTGTCTTCTCTTACTGCACCTCACCTAATTCTTCTTCATCTCCCTCTTTCTATAGAAATACGCTATAGATTGACGCTGCTGAGTGCGTTATAATCAAGATGCTGTCAGAATGAAGCTTTACCGGGAACAGTCGGTCTTTGCTCGCAGAAGTGGGAATCTTTTCCGAATCGTGTAAGTCCTGAAAATCGCGTATTGCCAAAGGACTCCTCTAATTGCCTAGCAATGAGCATAACGTCTGTAATATGTCGCTCGGATTGTTAAATATTAGTATGACCGTTCATGTATCTATATGTAAAAAATGCACATCTTTTTTAAATAGGAGCTACGTGCACTAGTAGCTATCGTAGAGTTAGGTAATGGCGACAAATACTTACAGTAGTGTTAGATCGGCAAAACATCAGATTTACCAGTAAAACTGGTAAACTTTAACAAAATACGAAAATAAATGTCATGCTGTCGCTTCAATAAAAGCCAAATCAAGTTAGTTTCGGAACAATCCCAGTCTGACAACCGCGACTTCCTTCCTCGTTACCGTAACCCTCTTGGCTGCGCCGCTTGCAGCTTTGTCGTATTGTCAGGACGGGGCGCAAATGCCACAATTTATTTGCGCTGGTTCAGCTTGCCATGCTCCTCGGAAACTGGATTTCAGACCGTCGAAATGATGTCCTGTAGATTAAATTATGGCTGCAAATTGATGATATTTTATATGTTAAATCTGAGATGCGTATGCAATGTCGTTGTTGTTGTTTGTTTGTTTGTTTGTTTGTTTGTTTGTTCTTATTGTTTTAATAATGTTAAATACAAGCACGTAACATAGTTTTAAACAGATAAAAATACATGCGCAGAGCATACTGATGCAAATATATAATACACAGTATATAACTGATTAAAATATGCCTGACTATTGGACTATGTTCTAATAATAATAATTGTAATAATAATAATAATTATTATTATTGTTATTATTATTATTATTATTGGCAGTAGTAGTAGTAGGCCTGCTAGTAGTATTAATAATAGCAGTAACACATAACTCCGCGCTTAGTTTAAAATATCCTGTGTGTACTTCATAAACATTTTTTGTCGCCAACACACTTAAAAACATCCCTGTAAGTGCCTCACTCATGCACAAATGGAGTATTTGTTTCACCTGTAAAATCACGCTGTTACAGGAATGTGTTAATATTTTACGGCCAAATCTCGTTTAAAGCGGCTTAACTATTCTAACGAATTTATCCAAATGTAAAGAAATTTTATTTTTTTCCCAACTTTTCTTTTTTCTTTTTTTTGTGTGGTCTCATTAAGTGGGCGTCCTGCTAAGTGCACGAAGTTATACCAAAGCTGTCCAATCAGTGTTTTTGCACGGCTTGTTAGCGACAGTTAATGAGGGCGCTCCGCAGACCGAGAGAATGGCGCCTCAATGTTAGATTTACCTTGTGTCAACTCGTTACTTCTAATGAAGCCATTGGAAGCGCTTCCAATGAATGGAAGCAGGCGACTGAAACTGCAGGCTTTCTGTCTTCCGGTTCCTCTGTGGAGCACTGATGCAGGGTTAGAATGTGAAGCTCCCCGACGCATGATTTGTTGAGGGAGGGCGGGAGGCAGAGGGGTGCGCGGCGTCATTTTGATTCAGTAAAAGAAAAAGATGTGTGTGTGTGTGTGTGTGTGTGTGTGTGTGTTTGGGTACTTTATCGGTGGACGTATTCTCTAAATACATTTTAGACGTATAAACACTCCACAGAGTTTATGACCGCGGACGCACCGTAGTTACTACATCCAGGTATTTACTACAAAGTTTACCGTTACTCTTAAGCATATCCCTACTCTCCACACTTGCAGCGCTATAGCACGTCACTACCAATTATCCCATGCAGCCTTAAAGTAAATTATTCGAAGCAAATGTATCGGGTTTTCAGAGATTCTACAAAGGATAAAGGCGTTGTGCTATGTATTTATTTAAATTGTTAATAATGTAAATTTCCTTCTGCTCTGTGATGTTCCCGTTATTTCCTACTGTGTTTTTTTTAACTTCAATACAATATCCTTCCTGTAAGCATTCATTTTGATAAATGATAACTCTTCATGTTTTTCATATATTTATGCATTATTGATTATCATATGAAGGGAAATATTACTCTGATATCACACTTTTAATCAAGAAGATGTAAACCTGGCGGATGCATATAAACGATTTGATGAGGCACAACCGAAGGATTTGTTTCTGTTAAGAAGCATTTAATAAATCTCGATCTTAATACGGAATAATATACACGGTAAAGACGGTAAAGCTAATTATCCTGATATTTTCCCTTGTAGTTTTGACGCGAGTTGATCTTGCAATACTATCGCACTCTCTTATGATCCTTATGATTACAGCCCTCGCTTGTATAAAGACTGGTCACGGCTGTATGTCGCTTTATCTTTTTGCGCATTCAGGAGCAGGAAATCTAATTGCAGTCACTGATATTTCATTTGTCCATGTTCAGTGAACAGATCTAAATATTTTAGGAGGCCTGATAGTTAATATGTGGCCACGTAGCCGTGATTGGTATATATAATACAAATTCCCTCATTGTTTTTTCTATTATTCTCATTACTCGCGCTGTGAAAAAGGAAAACACAGTAGGGTTTGTTAAGCATTGAAATACAATCGGAATAATGTTATTTGTAAAATTCATGGGCTCAGAATTAATTTAGAATGTTAAACTAACAAAATTACACAAACTTACAAATAACATGAATTTTCAAAATCATGTTTGCTTTTACAACTACATTGTGTTCCTGTTACTATTAATAGAACCATGACAATAATGACACTTTGTAATGTTTTTTTTTATTTGTATAAAGTAGTCAGTAACATAAAGATGTTAACAACACGTCACTTTCATGTAATTATAAACAATGTGTACACGTGCTATGCAGTAATACTCTTATGCGACAGCAGAACGCGCGTGTACCTGAACCCATTTAAACCCTGAAAGTGACGCTTCTCGGGACCGTTCTCCTGCAATGTGCAGGCTCTGCTTTTTCCAGCTCCTATCTTGATGAGCAGCGCGCACGTGGCGCTGTCAGAATCAGGGCTTGTGAGTTCGCTAAGCGGCGTCCCCCAGCGGCGCGCCTCTTGCCGTGCTGAGCCCCAGGCTCGCCGGCGTAAGTAAAGCAACCATTATCCCTCTTTCAGGTGTATGGGTAAAACGCAGAATTAATAATAATAATGGATGCATCGCCCACACCCCAGAGCTTAACATATGGTGTTCTGCAAAGGAGTGGTTGCTGATTTTCCCCTGGCCAAATGCACCTTAATTTTATTTGAATTCCTGCCCTTGAAAGTAATTTGCATACAAAGGGGAGTTTCATATTGTGCGTCCAAAACGGATGACGGGAAGGAGCGTTTCTATGATTGCTGTGTTTGTTTTACTAATTTGTCTGCATTAATCCTAATGCTGTTTTTGTAAAGAGTAGCCTATCCTCTGATAACCTCATAAAATGAACAAAAATGGCGAATTTATGGATGACTTAAAATCAAAACTGATGGTTGCATATATTTGGATTAGCTGTGAGATGATGGTGATTTTAATTTGTACAATCCTTACATGAAGTCATTCGTATAATCATCTGTTTTGCTCTCGGTTCTGACTGTATCGTTGTAATGTCTGTATATTGCTCAGTTGTTCTGCGCTGAAGTTGATTTGTAGCGCTGAAGCCACGACCCAGCTAAGGTGCGAGGGACTGCAGATGATTTAAATAATTACCCCGGACAAAGTATGAATCGGAGAGGCCAGATTCACTAAAAGCCCTTTATCAGGGACTTCGGATTTCCACTCCTGCTGGCAACGGCTGTGCAGTCGTTATATTGGGGGTGGTGTGTGGGGGGGGTGCACTACCACGAAACTAAAAATTTATTTTTAGGCCCCTTTGATACTTACAGTAAGTAGTATATAAACGACTATTTAGCGAGGGTGAATTTAAACAAAAACGTCAGTGTGTTATTCACTTATTTTATTCGGTTTTGAAATATTTGTAATTTATTTTAAATGTACTGAGATTTTCTTTTTACGCCGAAGGTGCTTACAATAACTGTCATTTAACGTCCATCAAAAATGAAATGTGGACTGTTAACGTAAGGGCTCAAGTGTAAGCGCACTCGAATTTATACTTGTTAATTCGAAAGTATTATTTTTCCTATAGCTAAGACGAAATTATGAAATGTTTATAATCAAAATGTGCATGATTATTAAGACGAATAAAACGAACTCCGACATTGCAAGTCAACTTCACTTTGCGTTTTGCACTGGTTTATGGAAACGTCTCGTTGTGCTGCGGGATTATTGACCTTTGTTTCTTTGATTTCCTCCCCTCCAAATTTGTTTGACTTTGATAGAGGCACAGCCGTGTCGTTGGATCAGACAGTAATAGGTATGTATACCTGTAATGTGTGCAAAGGCTGACATTTACAGTGTCTTCACATGGTAAGGGGGTGAGAAACTACTACTGTAATTTACCGTGACGGCTATTACAAACCTATTACTAAACCAGTGAAGCAATTAATTGATTTATACATCTGTTGTATGTTGCACTAAATGTTCTGGGGCGCCATATTAAAGCAAGCCCCTAGTAATTCCTCAGATGAACGTTTCTCAAAATCTACCGTGTTTAACACTTTCCATCATTAATGTTCACCGGTGCAGGTCGGCGCTGGTGTTTAACTCCTGAAGAGGCGCTGCGCTTGCAGTGTCTGTGATATCTTAGGCTGCCCTCGTGCCAGCCGCTGCATGTGTGTTGCGTGTCAGATTCCGCCTTTAATTTAGTCAAATCAAGGGTCGGCTCCCTCGTAGTGTAACCTTTTCTTTCTCTTACTTGTTTCATTAACTGCAGAATTATGTTTACAGCTTAGTCATACGTAAAGACAAAAGTTATGGTCGCTTATTTGTACTGTTTTCTCTGCCGTTTGTCCCGTATTGAAATGTAGATTTCCAAGCACCCGGCATGCATTCTGTGTCACGGCCTTTGCTTGAATTTGGCCTTTCAACAATGAGCTTCTTGTCAGCGTTTTTAGATCGATGAAAAATCCCTGTCATATGCAGAAATCAAATATAACCCTGAAGATTGTCTAGCGGACCCAGTGGTAGGTCATTTGTACTTTATGGAGATTACTACCATAATTTGGAGTCCCCAACAGCAATTTAATGCCGATTCTTTAATGTTGGTAGAAGTTACGAAAAATCCGTTAGTAAATACAGATATTGCGGTCTGTCAGTCCGGACGCTCGGTGGCGTCTTTATAAAGTGTATGATGCCCATCAGTTTTGATTTTATTGATAAATTACTTTCCAGCTCAGGAAATAGTTCACTGTTTCTACAGTCGATGTGTGGGGTTCGTAAGTCTTTGTCTAACAATTCTAACTTGTTCGAAATACTTAATTTACGCTGAATACTCCATGATATACTCCTGCCTTGTTAAGTTTAGTTAAAATGTATGCATTTCCATTGCTATCAACAGTTACAATTTAACGTCGTCTGATTGGGTCACGGTTTTTGACTTCCTTGTAAGTTAAATTTGATATTTTACGCAGCTGTTGTTACTCGATATTAACCCCAGAGATAATGGTGGAGGATATAGCGTCGGCTGAACATGTTATTCACGAATGAACAACAGCTGTCGAATACAATTTTTGTCTATGCCCCCGTGTACCCGGAAAGATCAATAGGGGACGTCTGGAGCGCGCAGAGAGACGCGGCGAGTCGCATTGGTGTGACAGGTACAAGCCTTGTGTGTCGCTTTGTGTCGCTAAGGGAGAAGGAGCGGTTCCAGATCAACAGGTACTACAGGAGAAAGACAGGCTGACTATTGTCTGCAGTTTATACATATATATTTACATATAATACGCACGAACTTGGGAATGATCCACAAAGATCGAGAATGAACGGGATATCTTTGAAACCGAACTTCTAATAGGTTCATGCATGTTGAAATATACTAATTGATTTTGGTGTATTTGATTATCAACATTTTATACAAACTTTATTGTTTATGTATTATTCATAACTGATTGTTTAAAGTTTTGTTTTTCTACTCAAAATTAAGATTTTCGCGGGGACAAGTATTTTCAGTATACTTAATAGACATGGTTACGTTTCAATTAATTGTATATATTTTTATGTAGGCTATATTTGATGAATAGGGTTTTTAGCTTATTACGTTTTGCATTCAACCACAGTATTAGGTATATTTTTTAAAAAAGAGCGATGAAACATAAGAATTAGCATTTATGTTATCTTTGCTGTCAGAAGGTATGATTTCCTATAAAGGTCCTATTTTATTTCAGAAATTAGCTGCTAATCTCTGGTAAACGAATACGCCACCTGAGAAGTGAGAGACTGGCGGAATTAAAAAATTAAAGTAGCCTAATCGATTTGTTTGTTTTTTTGATCAAAGTGTAAAAAATCCAGAATTTTGTAAAGTGGGGGAATGCTTTGTCCGAGTTTTTGAAAAGTGCCTGGATGAAACTAATAAAAGTTAATCTTACAGAATTCGTCCTGAGATAATGAAAAACGAAAGTTTTGTTGCTTTTATTTACGTGTTTAAAAGATAAGGCGGACGTGTCTTCTGATTAATACGGTTCAATGATACTCCATTCGTTTTATGTTGTTTTTATTATTTAAATACATTGTTGTCAATGTTTAGGGAACGTTTTTTTCTGCGTAAGATATGACTGTATTCACGTTTACACTGCTTCCATTGACAAATATTAGACATATATTGCGTGATATATTTGTAAAACGGTTTAAAATGGCTTTTAAAAGATTGTGGGTAAAAGTACTTCTGTCGGTGTTCATTTAACCGATTTTATTACCATGTTTACATACCTGTAACAGGCCTACTGAAATTAAGCCGCGTAGACGAAAAACAGGTGTCTGAATTTTAGCTTGGAGGGTATTTCCTTGTTAGTTTCTTATTACGTACCGAAAGTAACATTATTTGCACCCCGCTAACTTACATTTTTATTACGGAATGCTTAAATGAAGTATTATTTTGTTACTGGACAAGTAATTCTCCTGGGAGGGGTTTACGTTTACGTACAAATTGCTGTGAAGTTACGGGCAGACCTAAGTAAACTTCGCAAGCCAATAATTTACATTCTTGATTCAACATTTAATACCTTGTCAACTTTTCTTGGTGTAGCCGGGAGCGTGTCTCTCGCAGCTCCTATCATAATATGTTAAAGGAAGACTTTACTTCAGCTAATCAAACAGCGTTGAACGTCAACAGAATGGTTTTGGCAGTTCCTAAAGTCTGCCACTTCCATGACAGCGTTGTTAATCATTTGCAATTTGACGCTTTGATGCTTCACTTTATAAATCATAACTTTAAAAGCGCAGGTTGACACCTAAAGATCTAAAATTGTATATTAGAAAAGTTTTTTTTTTCTATATAAGAAGGGGGAGACGGTGGGCGAGTACCGAGAACGAAAAAAAAGCATTACCGTGTTTTGTTTAGGAACAATAAGGATCTCGGATGTTTCTCCAAATAATCCGTAAAAATAAAGCTCATACATATTTTAGCAATGCGGATGCTAAATGAATACGAGACACTCCAGCAGATGTCAAAAACGTCTCGAAAATGTTTATGTGTGAATAAACGAGCGGTTCGTGAATCGCATTATCTGATTGTGAAATGAAAAATTCATGAAGGGCAGCTGTTTGCAGCAGCCTCCCTCCAGTGTTCCAGTGGCCAGCGATGCTAATTTGAACCCCGTCTTTAATGAAACCTACATGGTTTCCACTTGTGTCCACTTTCATTATTGCTCATTTATTACCTCTAATGCGTCAAGCCGTCTTTAGCCGCCGAAGGAAAAAACCCACTTAAACTTCGACGACGAAGTCACGTTTTAAATACGCGTACCTGGGGATGTATAAAGTCATACTGTCGATCTCTTCAGTATTTGTTCATTTCCGCGACGTGTTTCATAAATAGAAATTATCTGCTTTATTTGACCTGCTAACATAGCAAAATATTTTCAAGATGTTTTAAATGTTTTGAAGTTCCACATATATACAATCACCTTAGTTCCTTCCAATATATGGCCCACGAGTTTTTTTTCTGTTATCATTATATTTGTAAAATAGGCTGGGGTCTGAAAAAAAGATTCACCTTTTGACTGAACTCTTTTAAGGAGACAATGTTCAAGACTGAATGTCAGTCCTTCTGTGCACGCGGTCCCTTCTGGAGGGTCTTTGAATGGTCTGCCTTCTTTTTTTGGATCCAACGTCTCTTCTGACCTGGTCCTCTCCGCATTGTGTCGAATTGCATATCTGGGCTAAATGTCGTGTGGAGGTAATGGGAAGTTATTAGGAGGCAGTCAGAGAGGGTGCCGAAAGGTTCCCCGGTTCACGGTGCGGTCAGAGAGACCGTTGATATCTTTTGTTTGCTCTCTCCAGAAAATCTCCTTCCTTCCTAACAGGGGATGTGTCCTGGATGTCATAGTAGCCTTCACCCTGCTTGCCACCAGCCTCATCCCTGTTTGTTTTTGTAAGTTTATTAAATCTTCCCAAACCGGAATACAAATAACATTGGTACGTCACTGACTTGTGGTTTTGTTCCATTCGTGCTCCCGGGACGCAGCCGCCCCCCCAGCCAACACAATTCCTTTGTGTTTAACTTCCAAATGTTGCTTTTCTATTTTTATCTGCGGTCACCCAAGATTTCAATCGTTGAGGACATTTTTCGTGACTTGCTTTTATTATTATTCTCGGCGTTGTCAGTTATTTACCTTGAAATTCGAATGCTTAGTCACGTACACGTTTTTGTTTTTTGAATTAATGAAAATGTATGACATTGTGTTTAACGCTTGAGAGTATAATCGATTTCAGAGCTTGTGTTAAAGCAGCCGTTACAAGAATCTAGACTTCTGAAAGACCAAAACATCGACACACATGCATAACCATAAACACACCATCAACTTTTCAAGCAGTTACAAAGCAATAAAACTTTACTTTCCAACAAGGTAAAGGCTTATTCACCAGCGTTAAAATCTGATTATTGGATGTTTGGTTATTCTGGTTTGCCATGTACTAATACGTTTGACATTAATAAATACAGATTGTGCCGCTCGCAAAAAGTTTTTCCATGTTTTGCATTTGTTACATTTAATGTAAGCATTTTGTTTTCGGACTTTTACCTCTCCACAATATTTGTCTGAACGAGCAGTTTAAAAATGTCTGTCCCTTCCCTAAGGTATGATGGCCCTTCTTCATTCTTAAGCTGCATCTCTGTCACAGCTTACAGATCTTCAGAATCCGCTCCTTTAATGCACTTCTTCCCTGTACACATCCATAGGCCGCTTGCGGCGAGTAGCTTTCTGGCTCCGCGGTGGTGGCCCCCCAGGGGTGGCAGGGCTGACAGGAGCCTCCAGGTGTGGCTTTCAGCAGAGCTGTCCCCCGGTCGACGTGAACATCACCATCTGCAGTGGAATCGCAGACCTTTGCTGCCTATCAGAACAAAACTATTTTGTTTGGAGGGGCCCCATGTTAGAGTAAACTTAAGTTGCTCTGCACCTGAAAGCCCTTCCTGTCTGCCGTCCCTCTAGCTCAGGGTTATTCAACTCAAGGTCCTCAAGGTCCGAGCACTGCTGGTTTTCCAGCCTTCCTTTACCTGTCAGTCATGTGTGAAGCCTCTGACCAATCAGAATCAGTAATTATTAAACAACTACCTGGGAGAACTGAAAACAAGGCCTGGATTTGGAATCGAGGTCCAGAGTTGAAGAACCCTGCTCTGGCCTTTGTCAGAGCTGATATATTTCATATACTTTGTACAAGAACCTCATGGGGGGCACAGTGGTGCAGTGGTTAGCATTGTCGCCTCACGCCTCTGGGACCAGGGTTTGAGTCTCCGCCATGGCTCCATGTGAGAGGAGTTTGCATCTCCTCCCCATGGAATCATCATGGGGTTCTCTCAGCATACTCTGGTCCCCCCACAGTCCAAAAACATGCTGAGGTTAATTGGAGTTACCAAATTGCCCAAAAGGTGTGCTTGTGGTGTATGACTATGCCCTGCATTGAGCCCATAAGCTCTGGACCCCCTGCAACCCTAAATAGGACAAGCAGTTATATGGATGAGAACCTCATGGGATCACAAAGAACCATTTAGTGTGAGATTTGCATTATTTTAGCTGTGCAATATGTTATGTATGTCCGGGGATCATCCTGAACCGTATGTGTGCATCACAGTCATGGTGATAATGGGATGACAATGTCCCCTTCCAGGGCTCAGGTCCAACTTCGCTATGGTGAGTGATCCATCTGGCTGGGTATCACCCCTATTAGCCTAATTACATCTGTTTAGCTGTGGAAATTCATAAACAAATAAGCACAGCCACGGGCCAGTTACCCACCTCCCCCCCCCAGCCTCGGAGAGCATGGTTTGGCCCAGGTGTTGGAGAGGGCAGTGGTGTTTTCTCACATGCTTTATAACAAGTGGATGGTTCATTAGACAAATCACACAAGGGCCTGTGTAAACTCTGGCTCTATAGGTTTCATTCCTTGGAGATTGCCTCTCTAGTGTAAAACACAGAACATTTTTCCACATCTCTGTGCTTTCAAAATACCCCATTGTAATGTGTGTGGTGTCTGTAAACTTTGTCATTTATGGCACACAACATTTTCTTTGTGGCAGCCAGGGGCGGAGTCGTATTTAAGAACCGGTACATGGGAGTTGACAGGATTCAGCGGTAGGGTTTGTCGCACGCAAAGCCGTTTGGCAGTCAAGACACCGACCAGGAACTTGAGAGAGAACCTGAGACTCATCCGTGGGTCTGAAGATTAATGTACCTGATGGGCAATGGCCCGTCGCGAGTGCCCTGGGACGCTGGGGACGATCCAGAGGCTCTAGTCTCACCAGTCACCCAAAGAAGAATGGAAGCGTTCAATGTCATCGCGCCTGACGTCACGCTGGATTGTTTTGTCATGTTTTTGCCTTTTCCTGGCTGCAACCCTCTTCCTCTCCCCTTGCCCCTTGCCTAATCCCAACATAGGAGGCATCTAGAGGGCTTAGACTGTAGCAAAAACACCC
>JAODJU010000115.1:142243-166858 GCA_026776725.1 Gnathonemus echidnorhynchus
CCCTGGTTTAAGTGTTTTCTCTCTGCTCAGGTACCTGGAACAGGGTGGGGGGGGGGGGGCAGGGGGGTGAGGGGGTAAGAGGCCAGTCTTGATTTAGTGGGGGTAATTTTTCATACACTTCCCTATGTAATTTCCTTTAGTTCTCCTCATTTTTCCACCTTTATAAAAATATATACAGCTTAGAGGATTTTATTTTTAATGGATGGTTTCTGTCATTGTACGTCAATTAATCTTGATGTAATGTTTTCTCTTATTAGCAAATACAAATTGGAACCACTGGAAGTGCCTCCTTACTCAGTGCCATTATCAGGGAGACATTTAGGGAGATTCCTTCTCCAATTAGGAACACTTTCTATATTTGCCCCCATATTTACGCTGGTTTTCCGAATGTCATTTTCCTGCCAGGTCCCCCCAGGTTACGGTCGTAGCCGTGCAGTGGGCAGGGCATCTCTGTGGAAAGGTAAGGGGGTGGCCCCAGCCTGTGCCGTGTATCCGTGGAGACCGAGGTCTAGCTAAAGCTGCCGTCAGGATGCCTCTCGCCCCCTGGCGTCTCGTCACGCTCAGTCACGGTTTGTTTCCCCCCCCTCTCCTGGAACAGTAAACGGTGCATCAGGGGGTGTCGAGCTGATATACCACATCGAGGGGCGGGGGGGGGGGGGGTGAATCAACCACCCGTGCCTAGCAATTTGACTCCATCCTTGAGAGTCAGGCAAGGCGGGAGGGGGGTGACTTGAATTACTTAATTTTCAAAGTTAATGAACACACACAAACGTGGCCCTCTCTGGCCGGGCGGGTGGTTCGCTCCGCTTGAGTGGAAAAGATTTGTTTTCATGCAAAGGGGAGCACAATAAACGATCGATAGCGGGGCCATTACAGACAGTACATGAATGTCACACAACCTGTCTGCCCATGTGACAGAGTCCCAATCTGCCAGAAGAGGAATTATTTGATCAATAGCGTTGTGACTTAATAGTGAAAAGTAAATTATATGATCAATGTTTTGGCTTGTCTGCGTGGATTCTTCCTGCTTTGCAGCCTCTCCTGCCTCTATCTGCCTGTCTGTGTCCTTGCGTTCACTCTTAATACAGCCAAGTATAACCTCATTATCCTTCTCTGGATATTTTTAGGTAAACATCCAACACTGATGCTTCCTTCACCTGGAAATTTCCAATATCCAACTTTGCAGGCAGCAGGAATCTATCACCGTGCATGATGAGGGATTCACCCTGTGCGGGATGCCCAGATTAGGGTCTGAAGCCTGTGGATAGAGGTGGAGTGTGAGCCGGCAGTGTGACCCACAATGCACGGTGCTCAACATTTGCATATGGGTGAGATTCTTTTAATCCATTGGTCCCACATTAATCTGAGTAAAATTAAGCAGGAAATGCTGACATATGTGTAACAGGACAAGTTGCGTGTAACAGAAACAAGCTGCAAAGTACATTTAGACCAACTGGGATCTTTGAATTGCTTGTGGTGTGTGATCGTGTGTGCATGCATGTGCCCTGTGATGGTCTAACATCCTGTCCAGCGTAGATTGTTCCCTACCCCGCCAGCTATAGATTCCAGCCCCACCCTGGGCAATATGCAGGAGAAATGGGTGGCGGATGGATACGTACAGCGTGTGATCGCGGGTAGAAAGGCGGCCAGCCGTTTTGTCAGCTCACCCCACTAGTCATGTTCCCAAAATTGCTTCCTGTAGCAACAGCGCTCCGTCACCGGGCAGGATTGCTAGTGAGCATCGTATCTCTGCACGGGGAAGGACCACCCTGCCCTCACTAGACAACTTCCTCGATAAATCAACCATTATCCCTGCGCTGCGATCCGGTGGATAGCAGATATGAGAGAGATGAGTAGATGCTTGGGAAAGCTGCACAGCTCAGCGGGAACAGCTGATCCAGTATCTGATATCAGCCATGTAGAAAAAAATATTATTGCAACGGCGAAGCTAATGAGAGAAAAAAAGACATTTAAACCAAGGGTCAGCTTGGGTCGCTCCATCTCAAAACTTTTGAAAGAGTCGACTCTCTCCTCCTCCTCATCTTCCTTGTCCTCCTCCTCCTTGTCCTCATCTTCCTTGTCCTCCTCCTTGTCCTCCTCCTCCTCATCTTCCTTGTCCTCCTCCTTGTCCTCCTCCTCCTCGTCTTCCTTATCCTCCTCTTTGTCGTCCTCCTCCTCCTCATCTTCCTTGTCCTCCTCCTTGTCCTCCTCCTCCTCCTCCCACAGTTGGTGAGGAACATCAGCACCCCCCCACCCCACCGTTTTTCTGTTCAGATATCAGGCAAAATTATGCCAGAATCTGAATGGGAAAGACGGCTTCTTCTACTGTTTAACACATTTCAGCTGAGTAGATAAGCCGTGGGGAGAAACAAATGCCCCCCCCCCCCCACTGCCAGTGACCTGGGGGGCATAATTATGAGACATGCCAGGAGTTCTTTTGCAGGAGACACAATTGACGGCAGCCTGCAGAGAGTGAAGTGGCCTGTAGCCCCAGGCCTGCGTGGTCCTGCTTGTTTAGGATTCGAGGCGGGGGGGAAGGGGGGGGCGAGGGGGGGTGAGGGGCGGGCCTTGGACCTTAGAACATGCTGTGCAGAAATAACCCCAGCCTCCGGTCAGTGATTGTTCCAGAAGAAATCACCTGGTCCTGCTTCAGGAAACCAAGCAGTGTCTGATCAGCAGGGCAGTGGCTGGGGGGGCATTTTAATTAGCTCCACCCTATCACTCCCATACACGTCCCCATCAGATGTGGCATTGCTGTGGACGTTAAACTGCCTGGTTGCCCCCTCCCCCTTCTGGCATGCAGGTGTTGGGGCCAACCTTCTCCATCTCCATCTCCATCCCCTTGTCTCCAACCAGACGTACCATCTCCTTAGAAACCATTCCCAGACCTGGCCGAACCACCTCGGACCTCCTGGCCCCCCAGTCAAAGACCCTCCATTTTGACCAGAGATCAAATCCTTATCTCTCCTTTCATCCTTCCCCCATGTCCTGCATCCTGTTTATCACATACGTCTCTGGCTTTGATGCCCAAGTCAATTCTGCATCGCCCTTCATTCCTCAATGGCCGGTACAGCACCTGGCCCCATCTTCCAAGCTACAGGACATACCTATTAAAGGTCCGGAATGCTGGATGTTAAGTCCCTGGGGTGTGCAATGCAAGATTCCCATTTTTGCGTCTTAAACTGTGTCAACGTGGCACCCAGACAGCCGAGGGGGGGGGGTTCACAGGCACCCAGCCCCTTAACGCAACACCTGCTTGCCCAAGGTGGAAATTAGAGGTCGGTTCTATGCATATTTTTTACTGCTCCCGGATCCCGTGGCCCTTTTCGTAGCCATCGCTCGGGCGGCTGGCGGAGCGTGGCAGATGGAGATGAAACGGGTGGAGAAGACGTGGGGGAGTTTTCGGGGGTGGGAGGGGTGACACAAAAAAGAACCTGTCACAGTCATTTAAAGATGAATTATTAAAGCACATAGCCAGGTTATAATTTCCCCCTGAAAGCAGAATCGAGGGACCAGGAGGTATCACATCAGCCCCTCTTTCTGTCTGTGAGACACATATTACCTTTAATATGATGATGTTAATTACAGGCAGAGCTTTCTGAGGCCGTATTTCTCCTTTCAATGGCATGAATAATTTACTAATAATCATGTACCTTCCCAGACAAAAAGAGCAGCTATGTAGCTCTGTCACCCAGCTCCTTCCGTGGTATTGTGTGATTAAGTGGGATATAAAAGGGTGAAAACATCTTCCTAATTAGCCATTTTCATGATCCTAATAAAAACATTTAAGATGAATCTGAGTCCTAATTGTTCCTTGACTGTGACTCCGGGGGGAGGGGCTGTTCGGGGTTGAGTCATGGACGCAGCACCCCCATCCCCACCCCAGTTACTGCCAGTTTTTCTGCTTCACCACTTCCACATTACCCATAATCCAACAGTGAGTAGTTAGCTATGAGTCACGGCTTCTAGAGAAATGATGGAAATGGCCAGTGGTCCTAATGTAGCCCCTCCCTCTGCCCATCTCTCCACTTCTACCTCCTCTCACACCCCCTCCACACCCCAGCAAGACATGTTTTTTCTTTAATCTGAATTTCATATATTTCTTGTAATTAACCTCAATTTGTGTTTGTGCATCGCATGCTAGCAGATCTCAGTCAGCACAAGTGAAAATAATACCTGTTGCCTTTAAATGTTGTGAGACACTGCTGAAATGTCTGTCTGTAATTTTTTGAAGTCCCATCTGCTAATTGGTTGGTAAGAATGAGGGGAGGATTGTGATTTGCTACCTGACTGAATATGCCAAACAAAATGGTATCTGAGTTTACTCTTTTTTAACAGTAAAAATCAGGTGTGACCATTTGTGTGTTTGTTACCTTTTATCCCTTTTGGACGATCAGCAAAGGTGACGGTGTCATAAAAAACATTTAAGTAATGAACCAATGTGTGAATCTTGGGGGGGGGGGGGGGGTAGAGTGTGTTTCTACAGGGGTGCTTTCATAGTTCACTGAGCCTGGTGCAAGGGTGACTGATGTCTGGGATAGACAGGTCGCACAGACAAGCACAGATTACTCACCAGAATGATCTCTATTTCCAGGAGGCCGTCCGCTGAGCTGTCAGGCCTGTCAGAGACTTGAAGACAAAGACAACCATCCCAGGCTTAGATTGGGGGGGGTGCAGGCATCTACCCTCCCCAGGAAGGCATGTAGTTCCATGAAATAAATACCTCAACTGTCAGAAACAGCAACCGGTTGTCGTACCCTCCCTCTATGGAAGACACAGAACACAGGAGCAGTTCTGGTCTATTTGGAAAGGAGATTGACCCGTGTCACATGCAGCCAGGCGGGAAAAAAATCACACGCGTAGCCGGTCTGGTTTCCCCGAATGCCACTTCTGCTGCAACCTACAAAAAAAAAAAAGTATCAGTCTGTGACAGCTGGGTTCGGGAGCATGAAAATGACTTGAGCGTATTGGTGCAGATCGCGTGCGCCGAGCTGGGGCACACCAGCAATCTGACAGGGTTGTCAGATCATGCTTGGTAGCAGTACACGTCCCTGAATGGGCGTAACATATTTGACAGTTTCCGGAAAGAGTCATTATTCCCCGTGTGGGTGTCTGGAATACTTTACCCCTGCAGTGTGTTCCAGGCTATTTCTGTGGTAATCAGTCATGATCTCCCTCGTGTAATCTTGTTGAGTGTAATCCTCATGCTTTTGAAACGGATTTGAAAAACGTACTCCTTCTGAGAGGCAAGCGAAGGTACACAAAATCAACATCGACAACGGCAATAATCATTTATCATTTACAATACGAATAATAATAGTTGTGGCTATTTCTTGTCAAGGTTGAAATATGCTTAATAGTGCATCAAAATTGTCAGAGGTGCTGCTATCAAATTGGACAAAACAGTTGAACTGAAGAAGTATGTGATGTTTATGGCTTTTAGTTGCAACTGATGAAATCAACTCTGTTCCTGGCCTGTCCCAGGGGTCATCCGATGGCAAGAGCAGAGGTGGTTACAGAGAAGGACAGAGACTTGCCGTTTGACTCTAGTGGGCTGAGTACTTCCCGTTTCCGGGGCAACGGCGGTAGCTTGTAACATTGCACAGTCTTGTCATTAGAGCCCCTCTTTAGCCCTTACCCTGGCGCTTGGTGACATCACAGCAGGCTTTGGTTTCGGCCGGTTCAGTCTAGGTGACCGAGTCTCAGTTTATGGTTCAGGGACGTTTTTTTGTGTTTCTTGCTGTGTAGTTCTTATGAATCTAGCATAAATTTTTAATTGCTGATAGAATACAGAAAATGATGCATAATCTTAATTTATGTGACTGATTAGATATTAGATATGAATATATTCTCACTGCAAGCCAGACCTGTTTAGAAAATGATGGATGGGTGGATGGATGGATGGATGGATGAATATATTCCTCAGTCATTATCCCAAACGGCAGACATTTTATGCACTTTATTTCCGTGATGTGTCAGCATTGTTTACATAAAAGATTAGTGGAGGAATTGGGGGAAGGTGGCCATTTTGTTGAGAGGGGGATCTGGGGATATCGCCGCCCTAGTGGACCAGCGATTCTGGAGCCTTTCTCTCTGACACTGGCACATGGGCCCCGATGCTGTTCATTGTAATTTTGGTTAATTGCATAAGGAGATTTTAATAAGCTGCCCTGTCTAGTGTCGGTTATAAGGGGCACCTCCATTCCAAATACTGGTAAATTTAGTAGATTCTGGCCACTTTCGTGTGTCGCTTTTTCACAGTGAACAGGAAATATCACCTTTACGCTAATAAGCAAAGGAGACGCATGAAGCTCATAGGTTAAACTTCATACATAATTTCATACAAAACTACACCTCCACCCCAAAGCAATGGAGGATGACCACGTTGTTTTGTTAGTTATTTGTTCGTTATTGGTTTGCGTAGTCCAGAAAACAGGACACAGCCATTTATTTATATTTTACCTATATCACCCGCTACATATTTTATTTATACAACCTATCATATGTTTATAATTCATTATTAAATCTGGCCAGCAAGATCGATCTTTTGTTTTGTGCAAAATAAAAAAAAAACGATGTAATGTTATTCCACTAATTAGCGCTGGCAAGTTTCACCACCAGTACCAGCGGGATGAGATTTATGTCGTTTATCTGTCAAATTTTCCAATGCAGAAATACAGAAACGCAAGCAAAATTCATTAATACATTAAATGTAGTTTAATGCATTAATGAATTAATAGATTAATTAATTCTCAATTACTTCATTTTCACGCCACTACTTTTATCTCATCCCTTCATACTTTTGCTTAACTTCCAAGTTAGTGTTTGTGCTCAAACAGTCAGCAAGTTTATCAAGCAATCAGCAGGTCATGGTCGAGCGAAAAGCACCTAGTCTGGAGTAGGGATTAAAAAAGGTTCCCAAACTACCTGTGAGAAACCAGAACTGAACTGAGTTCCTGCGGTGGGAACACAACAGAAGTTCCTGGCTCCAAAAAAAAAGGATCACGATCGTGTTCACCCTTGCCCCCACACCTACTGGCCGTGGGCTCCTTGGTGTTTGCGTTTACTGTTTCAGTTGCTGTTGAGTGTCCGTTATTATAAAGCAAGGTTCCCCATTTATTTGCCCCTGATTTTGCCCGATGGTAACTTTAGCTTAGCCAAAATATACTATTAACACGTTTTGCGGCTGTAAAGGGTCCTGCATGCTTTCTATAGAGCTGAGTTTCTCACGGAATCCCCTCAGGTTAACTGCCAGGCTTAAAGGTATAGGGAGCCCCTCTGGGGACTGAAAGTGAAATTTCCCCCTAAAGCCATGTATTAACATTCTTAGTAATTGGGTCACCTGCTGGCCCGCATATTCAGATAGGTAATGTGTTAGTACGTGTTAAATATTACCGCAGTAATAAATGTTTGAGGCCCCGATGGTGACAGACTGTTTAATAGCTTCCAGTGCGGCTTTCTGATTTCCAATCCATTCTGGCTCGAAGGCTATGTATGGTCATGGCCAGGTGGAGTCCATGTTCTGGATTTTCATGTGTCTTAGAGACAGTTTCAAGCACTGAGAGTCCTGGAGTGTTTGACAGCCACAAAAAAACCATTTTCCAGGCCTCTTGTGTCTTTGAAACATGTTTCATATTTGCATGAGCTTTTAAATTAGCAATGCACACGGTTCTTTATTTAGTGCTTGACGTTTATGTTTTTGTCAAATAATTAGCTTTATTAACTCCTATTGCTTCACAAATTGGGTTCTTTTGAGTTTGCAAAGAGCACATGGCGTGAAGATATACAAAGAGAATGTTCTTTAATCTGCTGGCTAATTAGGACCTTGTAGGGGATCTGGACGGAAACCTTGGACCTTTTGCCCTAATCACTGCATCCCGCTGACTGAACGGGTACAAGAAAACTCATCACCGGGATTTCTGACGTGTGATTGGCTGCGTGTGGCCCTACTTACCTGCCTCTCATAAACATATCACCACGTAGCGTCGCAAATTATGGACTGGCGAGGCCACGAATCAATTAGTGCCTAATTAGCCCTCCTTAGTGATGCAAACGCAGTGCTAACTGACCACCCTGCAATCTGCCCTGCACCTGGTCGGTCCGCAGGTGCCCAGAGCCCTGGGGTAGCAGGCCTGAGGGCGAGTGGGGGAGGGGGGGTATTGTGAAGGGATTCAGCGGGCTGTTGTTATCAGATAAGGTTTTACCTGTGGGACACTCCGACTCAGCTGCTTGGGCTGGTTAGGATGAGGGCCAGGGGGGTAATTACAGCTTGAATTAACCCTTGATACAGTGTGAGAAATTTGTATTTATCTATGCAATTAGTCATGGGATGATCGGGGGGGGGGGGGGCACATCAGGGCTGCCTTACAATGTGAAGAGTCCTGTGTACTGATTTAACGCTCAAATAAATGCATCCCTCAATGGCTACAATAATATAAAGTCATTCTGCCCTCCTGGTAAAACATGGCCACCTGTTTTGCTGTTCATGCCATTGTTATTCGGGATTTATAAGCATTTGTCTTGCAGCTCGAGAAGGGGGGGGGGTGTTTGTTGTATGTGCCAGGGGTGGGGGGTCCGTCCTCCCGCCCCCGTCGTTGACCTCCTGGGAATTAAGACCCAGAAGGAGCAGGGCTTCTTCCACAGCACCTTTGTGCTGGAGGTGGAGATGCAGAAGTGCCCTGGAGGAAATGGTCCCCAGACGGAGGGGCCGAACTTTGCCTTCCAATCAGACATGCGGTCAAGAAGCCTTCACCCTTCAGAGGAACTCCCCCTCTGGACGGACGTTTGTCTGCCTGTAAATAATACGCAGGAGAGACCAGCTCCGAAATGCCTTAAATCCTATCAGACCTGCATTCTGGGGCTCAGTGTTGCCCCCAACGCCCCCTCCCACAATGAGCCGTGATTTGCGCCCACTTGAAATGTTTCACATACTTTCCCTGACAAATGATTTTATAACCTTCCAACAAGAACCTCTTTCATTAATTCTTTTTTTATAAAAATAAAAGGTGGGAGACAGAATAGGATGGGGGACACTAACCCATCTTGAGAGTGAAATCCACTTTAGAAATTCTCAAAACATAGACTTTAAACCCTGAAGCGGTGAGTCAGAGTGATATTGTGTGGTACTGGGGGGGGGGCAAGGTGCAGAGGGGGGGGTCAACAGGCCTTCAGGAATGTCAAGGTGAACAGGCATTTTTCATAGAATATTCTCGTGTTTGGAAACATCCCTTCTCATGTTCTGGCCTTTAGATCATTATTTGATTCCTTTAACAGACACTTATGCCTAAGGAATGTCGCCACGCTTACAATCTGCCCCATTTATATATATTTTTTTCTAATTGAATCGAGTTGCTTTTGAAAAGGTGTCTTGGCAGATGAATAACAAAATAATGCCTTTCTCTCATTTTCTTTTCCAACATGCATATCCACGAGAAACGACCGCTCTGCTCAAGTCCTCTGTTTGTCTTTCCTCTCATCCGACGTGCCATAGTGATGGTCTTCGTGTGGCATGTGAGTCGGGGTGGGGGTTGGGGGTGCCCACGGTGCCCCAGGGAGTTATGGGTAAGGGCTACTGACCTGTCTAATGGCACAAAACCGAGTTGTTTGGCACAGGGACTTGAATGCTGTGAGGGTCCGGTCTTATTGTCTCTGACTTCAGGGTGCGAGCATTTAACCTTCGGACACACAGTGATACGTGCACCAA
Source organism: Gnathonemus echidnorhynchus (assembly GCA_026776725.1). NCBI lineage: Eukaryota > Metazoa > Chordata > Actinopteri > Osteoglossiformes > Mormyridae > Gnathonemus > Gnathonemus echidnorhynchus. Next base: position 151,947 of record JAODJU010000115.1, read on the forward strand.
CCGTCATGTCAAGAGTCAAAGGTCAGATCTGCTGCCTCCCACCATCCTGATCGCTATGCAGGGGAGACGGACATAAACAGTCTCCAATCATTAAAGTCTTCATTAAAGTTCCCTCAGTTCGACCAGCTGGCGCCCAACCCGGTAATCTCACCCACTGTTCCTCACATAAATGCCCCTAAGCCTTTCAAGTAGAACTTACAGCAATCTGTCACCTCAAACTACTGCCTGGTTTGGCTGCTAATGGTTAACATGTACCTAGATTATTCTGCCCCGGGACTTGTCTGCATATACCAGCTTTTGTCATATATATACTGCCTTAGAGACTTAGACCCCCCCTCCCTCTCAGTAAAGGTGCTTCAAAATACCCTAGACACAGGCGATACAGGGATACTGTGGGTGGGGAAGGCAGGGGGGGTTGCATTCACGCGTGTTTCTGACTGTTCAGGCATCTTTAATTACAGAGGAATGTCTGGACTTGTTAGACTAATCTCCTCATGCCAGTCCAAGGTTAAGTGCCTATGAGAAAGAATAGACAAAAAAAATTCCCATCAGCCTCATGACTAGCAAGGTGTTTTCCACTTCTGCAGGTTACCTGATCGGGACGCTCGCCCCGAGACATTTTCAACAGCCCGTTTTAGCAAAACTATATACCCCCCCCCTTCTCTTCAAGATTTCACCACTAAACATCTGAGATAAGCTTGGACAACCCCCCTTGTGTATCCCAACATCTTTCCACAGCCCAAATTTGGGTGTGCCGTTTGTTTTAACAACAAATCCTTTAATTCATCGGGCAGCCATATTAACCGCACCAGGAGCGAACTAACTGGCATTCCATCCGGCGTGGTGGAAGGGCTTCTTCACGGCAGAGACACTCTAGGGTTTATAATATTGTGTTACGACAGAGCCCAGCCGCTGTGTCCATTTAGAGGCGGTGCTGGGGGGGGGCAGGTGTTGTGTGGTGTGATACTCCCCTGCCCGAGGTTTAATGGAAGTTTCATGTTCGTTGAGACACTGATCAAAGGGAGGTGAGGTCGTGGGGGGGGGGCTCACGTGGCAACCAAAGGGAGCATCTGGTGTATCACTGGAGTTGAGGTGGCTTGGTGTCCCCAGCCGGTAAGGAACTGCTTGACGCTCGGGTGGCCCAACTCACAGCTGGCACCCATGATAAGACGCGTCCTTGGTCAACATCCCCGTTGTATGACTGTGACATCAGCAGAGTTACAGCGAGAGGATGTGGCTGATTAGACTATTCAGCCTGGTTTGGTCTCTAATAAACAGTCTCTTGCTGGACCTGGCCCATTCCGTCGAAGTCATTCTGCGGTAAGTTTTACTATTGGTTGACCCATGTTCATCTACACTCGCATGTCCACCCCCCCATAGTCATTGCTTCGTTTTTACCAAATGCCCCAACTCCTGGCACCCCCCCTCCCCCAGGGCTAAATCCTAACAAGCGACATCCATCCTATTCTCATCTTAAGCCAAACGACGTCTGCTCCTTTAAGAAAATCTCCCAAATCTGAGGGGGGTGATGGTGTCACTCACTCGGGCTTTACCATGTTAGCGTAGCGGCGATTGTGCACCTAAATAGCCGCGTCTGTTGTCTCTACGGCCTCCACTCGGGAGTCTTGATTGGTACAACCCTGAAGATACAAGGTGTCTGTTCTGAGATTCGGGATAAACCACTCGCCTTTTCCTTGAAAAACCTCAGCTCGCATGTTAGCAAAGGTGTCCTTGAGGAGAGGAGCGATTCAGCTGGAGCCTTCCGCTGGCGTCTGCTTCGTCATTCAGCTTCGCTCCGTAATACTACTTGATTTCTGGAGAAACGCCCTTGAGGACTGAATGTATCATCGGCCTCCTCGCCACCGTCTGCCATTGTGCACACGGCCGCACTTTTGGGATGGTCCTCCATGGAGATTAAGTCAAGTCGCTTTCAATAGTTGTGTAGCCATGTTTAGAATCTGCACACAAAGGCGTGTGCATAATTACTATGAAGAAAGCGCGGTTTTCACCCTGATATACGCGAGCGTCCTCTCGCATGCCGTCACAATCGCCCACGGACGCGCGTCCCCCTGAATGCGTGTCGGAGCGCATTGTGTCCCGTGTGCCGTGCAGAGGCGCCCCGCGCTTTGGGCACCACGTTAGGGAAAAGAGAGACATGAACGCAGATGCCTCGTATTTGATCGATTTCGGGCTGCAGAAAAATGGCGGGGGGGGGTGGGTGGAGGGGGGAGAGATGAAGGAGGAATTTTGAGGTGGGTTGGGAGAGGCCACGTATAATGTAACGTGAGCGATCGCAATTTTGTCAAATAAAGCACAACCAGCGGTCAGACGTGTCGTAGGCCTCGTCTGGGGACACGGGTGGGGGTGTGAAGCGGGGGTTCTGCTCCCATCCAGTGTTTCCCAGTGTGCTCCTTGGCAGCAGCTGAATGACAGACCGAGCCCCCCCCCCCCACCTCGGTGGCCCTGTCTGTGTGCCTCATTCAGCCGGCCTGCCAGCCTTTATCTCACATGGCTGGGCCCGGTGAAAAGCCCCCGGTGCCGAGGGCTGGGGTGCTGCCTGCCTGCCGAACAGGGTCAGACCCGCCGAGGCCCGTTGACGCAAATTGCTGCCATATCTCCATCTTTTATGAAGTGTGTGTGCGTGTGTGTGTGTATGTTTGGTTTGGGGGGGCCCTGAATAGAGGTCGTTTACTGAAGGGAGGGCAGTCGCCCCCATTTCCCAACTCTCCCCATTTGACGGCGGGGGTTAATGGTCATGTCACGTGGGGTCAGCTTAGACACCTGGGTCTCAGATAATATGCTAGCGGTGATTACCACACATAATTGAGTGACCTTCTCTTATTCTCTCCCACCCCAGCCTCCCCCCGTCACCGCCAGCTCCCGCTAGCATCGTGGAGCCCTGCTCCCGATGGACCGGTGAATGAACATCTCTCTCTAGCCAGGAAAGACAGCGGGAGAGTGAATCAAGTCCCCCAAGGACCACTTCTCTCCAAGTCTTCCAGCTGACACCTGAGCAAGGAAACCAAAAGGTGCTTCCGCAAGTTACCACCAGTAGTCAGACACAAAAAATACAGGCCCCCAGTGGACCTCATTTTATTAAAAATGAAAATAAAAACATTTGAGGGACCTTGAGGGAACACAAATGACTTAGTTACTCAGTTACTACTCAAGAACAAATCATGAACTAACATAGTTGCATGAGATACAGGAACTTTCATAACTGATTAATGATGAACGAACACGTAATCAGTACATAACTAACCCTTAATTTCTGGTTAATTAATACATTAAGTAAGAGTGTACTGCAACATAGTAAAAAATTAATTTCACGCTGTAGTAACACACTAAAGATTGTCTTACAGCGAGTTTAACACAACACCTGATTTCTCACCTTTGAGTCCATTTGAATCTAAGTCCATGGCAAGCATGGATGAGGTGGAATTTGGTCCAGCTACCTACACCCATAGCACATTCCAGAGGACCATTCCAGAATTTCCGTATTGGTAGGACGTACTGGTGGAGCCTCTTTTGCCCACTAGCGGGGGAAAGGTGTGGGGTGTGTAGGTGCCAGGTCACGAGGGATCCTTCCACTTTCAGGGGTCAAGCATGGCCAGGGGCAGCGTCCCCCTCTCTGACCTGTCATTGACCTGTTCACCATCAGGTCAGGACCACAAAGTGCCTCCCCAGCCCTAGAAAGCAGCACCGCCACCCGCCCCCCCCCTCACATCCATACACAGTCGATGCTACTTTTCCGAATGCCAGGAATCTGCTCCACGCTGGAGAAACTGAAAACCAAAATCTCACACCTGGCTTCTGAACTCTGACTCTCATCCAGATAAATTCCCCTTTCCCATTTTCGTAGAATTCTCCCCCCACGGCCTTGGCTGGTAGCGTGTGACTCCAGTTTCAATTATCGGCATACCGCTCTCATTGGGAGACCCCGCCAGCGTCCACGGTTCCCATCAGCCTTAAATCAGCCCTAACACGTGAATGATGGGATGCTATCAGGGTGATTGTAATTGAAAACTGGAGGCAAACTGGGTTATGTAACTGTGGGGTGTTTGGGGAAATACTGATTCTGTTGTTCGGGGTGTTGCATTGCATTATGGGTTTAGCGGTGGGCTTGGTCTGGGACATGGCTGTGGAGACTGATCCATACATCGCTGTTCTATCTGCGGATTTTTTTCTTGGTGACGCAGCCCACCGAATGCCCCCCACCCCACCCTAACGCAGAAGTCCAGGGTGTCGAGAGACTACTGGGCGGCAGTAGCAGCCTGTCTGTTACACATACAGCACTGTTCACAGTGAGAAGGACAAGGATGCTCGCGGACGCATGCAGATACACCCGCGCCGAGGAAACAATTACGGTTTCTCATTAAAACACTCCTAATCCTTTTATATGAAACGCAGTTACACGAGTATATACAATGGGGGGGGAAAGGCGAACATGTGTTGAATAATTACATATATCATGGAGCCATTTCTTTTATTTGGGTGTCACTTCTGATGTGACCGTCGGCTTTCATTAATTTGAATTCAGACCTTTATCTCCAACACACAGCAGATTGAGTGACAGGCCACCAAACAGTTGTGCCTCTGTCCTATTGATTTCTCTAAATCCCCGACAATGGTATTTGCATGCTTGTTTCTGAAATAATACAGATATGCCATTCGGAATTAAAGAGCCACACAGACTAGAGGTAACTAATTGTGTGGTGAGTAATGAGTGCAGTTTCAATTTGATATAACCCATAGCTTCTCTCGCAGCTCTCGCTAAGTACTTTCAAGTCTTTGTGGGGAAATAATTGATTTTTTGTGCTTTGGGCGCAAGGAAACTATTATGATCTTTTGAATAATGGCAGAAGAAGGCCTATGAATGATTTAAATTGGTATTAGAGGAGGAAGCCTCAGTGGAAGATAGCAGCTTGACTGACAGTTTGCAAATCGCAGGCCTTGATTACTCATTTTCTTAAGCGGGACGGGAGGGCCCCCGCTTCCTGGCACCGTGGCTGAGAGCCCCATTGACTCTCTTTCGCGTTTTGAGGATGGGCTTCAGGGGTGCCCATGCCGGGCAGGTGTGTTTACGCGCAGCCGGTCCAAAACCAGAGTGTGTAGGTGGCCAGGCTGGTGTCTGTGGGCGCCTCCGGTCCTTATGGGCATTTTGGATTTTGAGGGGGGGGGGTGCATTATTTAAGCCCCTGATTCAACGCCCCCGCTTTTCCCTCCCCTTCCCCACTTGCCTCTGGACAGTCTTAAGCCGACTTGCGCCTCATGCCAGCCAGTGGGATTTGGGGGAAATGTGATTATTCTGGTATCAGTGCACTGGCGCTTTTTCTCTCATGGCAGAAAATTCGTTTTTCCCTCCGCCGCTTTGTGTCCTTTGTAACGGAAAGCTAACAAAAGCATTTAGCGCAGCATGTAAAAATTTCACGCTTCTAATTGCGCACGCAGATAAACGTGTCTTCAGGAGTTAGCTAGCAGATAGTTGCCAGAGGTTGGGGTCTCGGCACGTAAAAGCCTGTTTACAGGCATTTGCGATTTGAAAGGTGGTTTTTTATGAATTCCAGGGGGCTGCATCTAACAGAGTAATCCCATTCTTCTGTAATATCAGCAATTAATTTTCATTTTGCGCACAAAATGCGGGAAGACCATCGGAGCAGTCTACTGCACCTTTTCAGTACAGCGGTGACAGAGTGGTCTTTTGCACAACTGATACGGGTTCGAGCCTCCATGTGTGTGTGGGTCTCGTTCTCTGAGAATGCCCCCCCCTCGCCATATGCTGGTTATGTTAATAGATTCACTGCATTTTCTTAACACTGCACCCTCTGGAAGTGGCACAGTAGGTCCCATTGCATCCGTGCCCCCTACCGACCCCGCCCGCACCCCGCCCTTATTAGACAGCGTGGGTAATGTGGACGCCACCTGCCACATTCCATATCACATCCTTCAGCATGACCTCCTGCGAAGAACGGTGAGCTGGCATCCCCGTGTAAACCTGACGCCCAAAGTCAAACCCGGAACAGAAACCCCCCCCATTTCAGAAACAACAGAGGGATTTCAGAAAAAGATTGTGAATGGTACCTAAGATGACCCCACAAAACACAAAGCTGTCATGTTTCATAGAACAAAACAAGCAAGTCACTGAACTGTCTTTTGTGTATTTTTAAACGCTTTATGACATCGGTATAATTACAGTTTTTAAGCATGCTAATTCTACATTAATATTAATGCTTTGTGGTTCACATCACCCTTTTTTCCATACATTCTTCTGCAAAGTGTGCTGGGGGCTTCCGCACCTTTGAAACATAATTAATTAAAAGAAATTATAGTGTAAAAATGTCGTAGGACAGATGAAATTAAATTACACATCAGTTTTCTCCATAGGGCCTGAGCAAGTTATTATTTTATGATGGTCTGTGGCCGTAAATAATGGAGCATTTAAAAATAATACAAATCAGTTTAAAATACCTCTTTTCACTTTATCCCAGCTCTTAACTTCGGAGAATGTCGCATTAGTGAAAAAAAATGATCATACTAGAAATTTTATCATACTATAAAACAGGACTGTTATAATAATAATATGTTTTACTGATAAAAACACTCTGATTTATACATGTCGCATGTTTTGTAAATACTGTAAGGTGACATTTGACACTAATTAAGAGACCTGGCTTTCCTCGTACCCGTGCAGTGACTTAATTGCAAGGTCGTGAGTGTGTATCGGGGACGCATGCAAATTTCCACACGTTTTGGGGAGGGGGGCAGATGCGGCCCCCTCACTCGAGCATCCTCCACCACTCTAAACGAGGCAGCTTGCAGCATTTCTCTTGCAGCGGCAGAGAGAGAGAGAGAGAGAGAGAGAGAGAGCTGTTAATTTAGTTGGTCATAACTAATGGTTTCTAATCTGAGAGCGGGACTCTGCAGAGAATATTGGACAGTGTAAAGGTTAATCACCACTGCCTGGTTAGCCAAGGAAGACGAGCTAATTCCTCCAAAGGCAAATGGCATGCGGTTTTATCTGGGCGCAGATAAGGAGTGTTAATATACCGAACAAAATGGATGCTGGAGGGCCTGGTTCCGCTTATCAGCAAACTTTACAACAGGAGCTCGGCAACAGCGCAACCCCAGCGCCGCTCACAATAACCACCTCATTTCGCCTCTCAAGCAGAACTATCGCTGCACCCCCCTACCCCCGAGCCATGGCACCCCCCCGTCCCGCCACGCCTCCCCTCCCACCCGAGCCGCAGCCACGAGAAATCGCTGTATTATAAGCAACAGCTAATTGGAAGATCACTCTAATGCATTAAAAGATAAAATACTTTGGCTGCTGACCTAAAGTGCGGATCAGGAAGGCACTGGGAGCTATCTAGGCTTGTCACACACTCAGAGATTTCCATACAGACGCGGTAGGACCAATTACCCAAAACACGTCTTTGTTTGCTTGACACACCGTTGGGCAGTGTGGTGGCGTACAGAATTTAAGGGGTGTGTTTGTGTGTTGGGAAGGGGGTGGGGGGGGGCAGCTGGGATGTTGGCTCGGCTAGAGGTGGGTGTGCGTGTGGGGGGGGGGGGGGGGGGGGGGGGGGGGGGGGGGGGGGGGGGGGGGGGGGGGAAGCCATCCAGCAGAGCAAAGATGTATAGGTGCTGGGTAATCCTCGCTTCTGGGAAAGAGGACATCTGTTTGGGTTTTATTTCAGATGCTAATCATTGTTTGCTTATTACTGGCTTTGGGAAGGTGTCTTAATTTAGGATGACTCCTCCACTCCCCCCCAACCCCCACCTTACTGCTTATTTCCTGTTGGTAGCATTACCACAGAGGAGCTCGGATTCAGCAGAAGGTATGGCGTACAGACTTGGCAACAACAGCGTGCAGAAAGGAGAGTTGTGTTAATATACAGATTTGGGCTGAAGAAATGAGAGGCGAAGTCACCCCATCTTGTGTAAGAATAACACCCCCCCAGGTTACTTATCCTGAGCAAGCTCATGTATCCCAAAACCCAAACTGCAGAGCAAAAATAATACAGACAAGTCAGAGATTTAACCATTGAAATAAATGCAGTCGAGGACACGCAGAGACTGAGAGTGGAGAGCGGGACGGCGTCCTTTGGCAGCCCTCTGCAGATGAACGTTCTCTGATGATCCCGTTCGTTTCTGAATCCTTCATATTATGTTCTCTTTTTCCCACCTCTAGGATGGAATGAGTTGTTTTGCATGCAAGATTAGCAACGCAAGGAGCCAGCCTGTTCGCCAGATGGTGTGTGAACCATTACCTTGCTTACAGGTAAATTACTCCAAGGATAAGCCCTACTGTATTCTGAGAATGTTCTGCTCGTCTAAATATGACGTGTGACAGCATCTGTAAACTTGACCTATGCAGTTACATTTAGTATATATAACATATTAATATAATCTATAATAAATTTACATATCAAAGCCTTGACAGTCACCCATATAACAGCTGAATAAATTAAATTCAATTATAATGGCTTCACTTAGCTTTTAAAACAGCGAATTAAGTACTCTTCTGATCAAAGCTATAAAATATATAGATTAATATTAGATTAGCCTATTACCGAAAAATTATGATTTTATATAACAGGTGCATAACGACAGTGTCGTCATAAATCAGATTTAAAGTGCAAATACCCTGTAGGCCTATTCGTTTTCATGGTTATTTTCTTCATCTAAGGTCTGGAGAATATTACGCTTTTACTCAGCTAGGATGCGTAAGCATAAGTGAAAATATAAAAGTATAGGACAAATGGTTCCTTCACCTGCCTTGTGTGCTTCGCAGTGAAAGTTTGTTTCTATTAATAGCTCAGTAATACTAGTTCGTATTAGTCATCGGCAGACCCGCTTATTTGTGTTGGCAATTGTAGCTGTAATATTAAACACGTTTCTACTGTAGGAAGGTATGTGTTAATCTGCCTGAATGAAATGTTAGGTAAAGTAACGTGAGAACAATCACCAGCTAAAGACTTGGTCTGGCATGTGTAAATTGACTCGTTTCATCAGATGCACATTGAACAAAGTTGCGAATGCATGTGTCGCGCGACACAAAATGAAAAAAATGAAATCCAATACCAAACACGTGTGATATTTCCCTTTTTATCCCGTCCAGCTCGTACTCGTTAGCGTTTATTCAGGACGTCGCAGTCAACATTCCGCGCTGTCATCGCAACATCAGTCTTCAAAACTTCAGCGGTGCCGTGATCATGAAGCGCATGGGAGTCCTGCACTGTGGCGGAGGGTGGGGTGGGGGTGGTATCGTCTGGCGCATCCGTGCCCCTGCGCGGCTGAGCATATTATTGCAAGTGACTATTTACTATGGGTTTTTAAAAAACAGTCATGACATTTTGTTACCGGCCGCTGTTTTACTTTACGGGGGAACGTGGGGAACGGGCCTCCAGATTAACCAAAGGATGGTATAGCAACAACGCGATCATAATATTATAATAAAGCGCCGTGTGATTGGATGTCGTTTGCATAATCGATTATTTCAATATGAAAAATTATTCATATATATTAGTAATTTTTACCAACCATGACCACAATTAGCCTGCAAAACTGTCATTTTTGCCCCTTTAAAATGATAGAAGACTATCATCGGGATTGCGCAGTAGTTGTTGCGCCTGCGCTGACATTCGGTGCTGTGGTAGTATTAGGTAGGGGGTGGTAGGGGCGAGTCCCGCGAGACTAGCTGTGTTAAGTAACTGTGGCTGTCCGTCACTGGACGTGGTAGATCGCAGCCCGAGAAGACCAGCCCCTCATTCACCTGGGCGTAGCCCTCCCTACTAACTGAACACTGACTTTCGCTCTCCATCGCTGGGGCCACTCTAGCCTCGGTATAGATGGGGTAGGACACTGCGGTGGTTCAGGATCGCCCCCACCTCCGAGCACTTGAGAAGCAATCTTACACAAGTCCAACTCCACACGGGGGGGCCGATATCGAGCTCCGAAACGCCAGCACTTATACTCCCGAGCTATACAGCCCTTCATGCCATTCATGGTGACGTCAACATAAACGCAAGATATCAAAGCGTTTAATTTTTCATTTTTGGATTGTGACGTCATTTCCATCCAATCAAAGTAATTCTTAATCCGCACTGTGTGAATGCCAATCTTCCATATGCAAATATATAATAATTCCGGAGACCAATCAGAACGCTAACTCCTGACTGCTAGTTTTGCGCCGATCAGTGGGTTAGGAGTGTCAGATTACCGAGTTAGTTTGAGCTGCAGGGGGGCGTCTGACTGAGCAATAGCCATTTATGTCTTTAATGAGTCTGCCGGCCATGCTTGAAAGCTGATGGGGCGGGCGGGTGGCTTTTATTCTGAACAGTTACCTCCGGAATTCTTATTCATTCACGTACCAGCTAATAAGATTACTAATTTATGTACATCTTATGGTTTATTTCAGTTTTGAGAGCAAGTTCAGGGTTCGTTTACCCGACCAGTTTGCTGAAACCCCCGGTAAACGGAGTTATCCTGCGATTTAATTCAAAAAAGACCGAACCGTGCCGAGCACTTTGCTTTTACCACATTGTGTTAGATGAATATGGCCATATATTGAATTGTGTTTCTTACAACATCATTAGAGCATATTTAGGGTCGTGCCAGCGAGTGCATATCACAGGCGAAGGCTCGCCGGCCTGTTTCATTATATACCGCCAGGAAAATTTTACTGAAAGCTTAAGGAAATCACCCGACTCAAAAACTAAAAAGAACTTCGTTTCCTTTCATTGTTGCGTCTCATGGAAAATTGCATGATTTACACAGTCAAAGTCACAGTTACGATCTTCAGCTTCTCAGCACGCTCTACCTTTCATAAATAGTAATGCTCTAGAAATGAAATTATAATCCTAAAAAAGCATTTAACTTGTCGCTTTTACCGGTGAAATTCAAAACGTTAATTAAAGAGCCAAGCTAAAAACGATAAATACATTTTCTTGGCCGTGAGACAAAGTCATGTTAATGTCTAGCATTTAGCTCGCAGTTTACATAATCCATGCAGGACACCGACAAGATCCTTATGTTTAAAATACGAGAATACAAAACAAGTCACTCAAAAATGCGATAATTTGCCAAAACACTGGAAGACTAACAATTTTGTAAAAAAAAAAAAATTAATAGGCGTTCTAGACTAAATGTAAAATAAGTGTTAAAATAAAGTGTTAAAATAGTTGGTAACACTATTTTATATAACTAAGTTACTCAGTTACGACTTGAGAGCAAATCATGAACTAACAGAGTTGCTACATGAAATTCATGAACCGTCATTACTGATTAATGAACGAACATGGGATAGGTAACTAACACTTAATACATTAATTAATCGGTAACTAAGTAAAAGTGTACTACTACATTATTTGTGCCCCTTGAAGTTATCAAATTATTGAGTTGGAAAGTTTATGGGAGACAGTTTTCAGACGGACATTATTGCTAATATATAGGATGATACAAGCTCGAGTCTGGACTGGGGTACACAGTAGCACACAATAATGAGAATATTTCAACAGTTATTATTTGCATAAATTTAGTAATTTGACGTTTTCTAGCTGAACGAGATTATACTAAAATCATAAATATATGTATATTAAAGATAGCAGCCTTTCATTTGATAAAAAATGTCAAACACACGTTACTTAAAGGCTTGATCCAAGTCAAATCACGCACATACACGCACGCACGCACACACACACACACACACACACAAACTATAAACCAAAACTATAACACAAAAACACACACAAAATTCCAAACAAAAATGTTTACAGATCACTTAAAAGTTCTTCCCCAAAAACAGATCCAGTGACAACATTTTTTAAAAAAGCAAAATGCTGGTTAAGGAAAGAGGTATCCACTGTTAATTTCTGTCACTCTATAAAGCTGGGACCCTATCACACCGCTGTTGGAATATGGATGGATGGCTATAAAGACAAAAGCAATCTAAATACAGCAACAAATACAAGCAGGTTGTGGCAACACAAATTAAAAATCCATTGTGTGCCACTTCTCTTTATAATTTATCCCGATACAATTGTATTGTTAAACCAGCACCTGCCATTTCTTTCACTGTTCAACATGACTTTTACTGACAATTAACATATTTGCAATCAAGGCCTAGACCCTTAAGTGCCTCAAATTTCCACTGAAGCTACGTTTTCAATGGGAGTCCACGAAGAACAAAAGCAACAATGACTCTCTCCGGTGCATAGAGTAGATCCTCGTGAATAATTGCATGGAACATTCTGGCACGTTCACCGAAAGAGCTGTTCAGCACATGAGAAGATTGGGTCTAAAACCAGAAAAGGGAATTTCCGACTTATCGAAACAAAAATACACAGAGGAACTCTTGGCTAGCCTAATATGTAAGCTCCTAGTCTTCTGCCGAACCCACTCTCTGTTACTACAGCTGCCACATTTACATCCATTTATTTAGCAGTTGTTTTTCTACAAAGCGATGTACACGTCAGGCAAACAGTACAAGCTACTAATGAGTGAGACTAAATGCCCCGACAGAGGACTCCATTAAACCCCAGTGCTTCCACTGGTCTTAGCCTGCGGCTATGCTAAGCCCCCTCTGATGGCATGCCATCCACAGGGCCGCTTTCCTGTCGGCACTGAAATGGATAAGGGACGACACGTGTAAAGAGGAAGCCCTGATAGGGGGGCCGATCGTATCGCTCGCGACGACACAACACTTTAAGCGTGGCGCTGTAGCTTTGTGCCTCCTGCTCCGGGGGGGGGGAGTCACTGTCGCTGCCCCAAAATGTCCCAGTCATTGTATTCTGATGCAGCGTTTAATCCAATTTTCTGCTGCATGTAAATGGTTGTCACCCTACTGCATAAGCCTGGACTTACATGTCTACCCCTTTCTTCGTGTTATACGGTGCCACAGCGGAGGTTAATATCGCCCTGGGTTATGCTGTTCTTACATACAATCGTTTTTTTTTTTCGATTTAGCGTGACGGTGCCTGTTGGCTTAGAGAATTAAATTATGTAATAGACTGCAGCAGAATCTGGTTATAGGCTATTTTTGTGATTTATTCCATAGTCTGGAAGTTACATTCCAAAATTAAATTTGCAGTTGGAGTACTTGTTAGCATCTTGTTCACAGAAACAAAGATGTCACCTATTTGGTATTTTGACTGGAGGCAGCGCCCCCTGCAGGTTGAGCTTGTTGTTGCTCACATAAGAGAATTACTATAGGCTCTGGAGAGCAAAGCAATAGTTATTAAGAATTACAGCAGCCTGCTCATGACTTATGACTAAGACTAGGGTGCCCAAAGTAGACCAACTTCTCAACCATCAAAGGAGTTTGCACAGAGCTTTCAATGCAGACCAAAAGCCCACCGTTATGCTAAACCAGACACCTAAACAAACCTGGACATCAATCCTTTTTCCAACTGTCAGCAGCTGTACCACCTGCAGTTCAGACCAGGCAATCCATCTGATGCTCAGTAGGTTTGGACCTGGCCAGTACTGTGGTCAGTGTGGATCCGAATGCCCCAATGCAGTGACGGGGACACTGTGCTATAAAAATGGTGCCGTCCTTTGGATGAGACATAAAACTGAGGTCCTGACTCTCTGAGGTTGTAAAAGATCCCAGGGCATCTTTCTAAAGAATAGGGGTAGTACCCTGATGTCCTGCCTAAAATTGCCCACTGTGGCCCTATCAGATCTGGGCCCGTATTCACAAAGCATTTTATCTTACCACTTAGAGTACTCCTAAATCGCACTAAAAGTTTTTAACTAAGTTTTTTTCCTAAAACCTATCCACGAAGTGGCTGAGAGCAACTTTCATTTAGGAAAATAGCCAACTCCTAAGCTAAGAGTAAAACTCAGTCGCTTTGGCTGACATCGGTCCTCATGCAGTTTGCCTGCAATGACCATGGGGATTGGGGATGAGAGGCCAGTATGTGCTGGTGAAAACATACGTGCAACATCCCATAAACACAAATACAGCAGTCACTGCTTATAGTGATCATGGTTATAATGATCAACTGCTTATATGGAACAAAAAGCTTGGGGCATAATCATTCCTGTATAAATACTGTTTAAATCATTCGCTTATACTATGGTATTTTTATTTTACTTTAATCACCCTACTTTACCTTGCGGTAACCAGTCTGCTTCTGGCTAGTGACCCAAGGCTAATGCTGCGTGCATAGAGAACACGTCGGGAAAAAGAAAGTCATTTTCTCTCAATTACGAATATAGACACATCAAAGTTCATGATAAACTGCCAAAAACAAGCAGAGAGGCAGCAGCGAAACCACAATAAGCTATATTTTATGCACAGTACTGTACTAAATTATTATAGCATATTTGAATTACACAGTTCAGTAATTTGAAAAGCATCTGAAACATCTGTACTGTACTCTGAACAAGTCGATAACATTCAGTAAATAGCGAGTCTTTTTTTATTACCTTATATTCATGTAATAAATATACAAACGTCAATTAGATAGTAATCTGGCTGAGACACAAAGAAAAAGAAAAAAGAAATCAGTTATAATGATCACTATAAACGGTTGCACTGCAGATGATTGGGTTGTTTCGTTTTTTTGGAGATTTCATTGCATCCCTCACAAGCTCCACAACAATCATTATTCCCTCCCGACTGAGCCGGTGTCCTTTAAGTCATTCAGAGTTCCTTTAATGTTTCCAACACATTGCGACGTGGACTGACAGCAGCCATTTTGCGACTGTGTGTGAGTCGGTCTTAGTGACTTGGGAGTCCTATCGTGGGTCCTAGTGACTTGGGAGTCCTATCGTCGGTCCTAGTGACTTGGGAGTCCTCTCGTGGGTCCTAGTGACTTGGGAGTCCTCTCGTCGGTCCTAGTGACTTGGGAGTCCTCTCGTGGGTCCTAGTGACTTGGGAGTCCTCTCGTCGGTCCTAGTGACTT
>JAODJU010000115.1:166958-178131 GCA_026776725.1 Gnathonemus echidnorhynchus
GGGGGGCGGGGGGGGGGGGGGGCGCCCTGGCCACGCGGGGGGCCGGCCACTCACAAAGTCCTCAGTGTTGATGCTGCAGAGTTCTCCGACATTCTTCTTGCACCGCGTCGCCATGGAGACCTGTCTCACTTCCGCCGTATTTCTTCCCGAGGAGACTTCTGCACTGCAGCCAAGTGGCTGACAAAAGGCACAGGTATAATAATTCAGGGGCAGGCCCCCTCCCTCCAAAGGAGGAGGTGATGGACTCAGCTCCTGCTGGGCCTCTCTGTCAAGGACGTGATATTCTCTCCCTGCTTAACACTCCCTCACATTTCCCTCTTCCTATAAAGTACGATGTGGATTGGCCCCTCTTTCAGGTCTCTGGTCATTGACTCCTCAGTGTGTTCATTTGCCCATGCGTGGCAGTCTTTATGAGACTGGGCCATTCTTTGCAGGGGTGATGGAGAGCCATGGATCAATAGGCCAGGTAATTGCTCAGCATGGGGTGGAGTGTTTTACGGCCCTGTTTGTGGGACGTGTTCCACGGGAGTCCCCATGCCCAGAAGAGCTCACTGCACATTAACAAGAGCTAAATGCTTCCCGAGATCCTTCACGGGCTGTAATGCCGTAAAACTTTCTGAAGTTCGCTCTCTGATATCATGAAAAGAAGGTCAAAAGCAGCAATAAAACAGCATGGATCTCGGGCCCTTGCTGCTGGGCACGTAGCTGGTGGGGAGGGGTGATCGAGGCCAGATTCCTGCTGCACATTCCATCACTTGTAAAATTTTTCATGAAATGACTGCGCAAAACCTGTGTTTTGGGTCCTCCCAGTACCTCATGCCATCACTTGCATAAAGCTTTAGGTCCCCTGAGAGGACTATTGCCTTGTCAGCACCTGCACCACCTGCAGTTCAGACCAGGTAATCCATCTGATGCTCAGTAGGTTTGGACCTGGCCAGTACTTGGATGGAAACCCACTAGGAAAGCCAGGTTGTTGCTGGAAGAGGTGTTGGTGCGGCTAACAGGTTACCCCATCCTGTGGTCAGTGTGGCTCCTAATGCCCCAATGCAGTGACGGGGACACTGTGCTATAAAAATGGTGCCGTCCTTTGGATGAGACATAAAACTGAGGTCCTGACTCTCTGAGGTTGTAAAAGATCCCAGGGCATCTTTCTAAAGAATAGGGGTAGTACCCTGATGTCCTGCCTAAAATTGCCCACTGTGGCCCTATCAGATCAGGCCTCCTAACCATCCCTTATATCTAATTGGTGAATTCTCTCCTGCTCCTTCACCATCTTAGCTACTGTGTGGTGAGTGTACTGGTGCAGAATGGCTGCCGTCGCATCATACAGGTGGGAGCTACACGGAGGTGGTGGCTGAAGTGGCTCCCCATTGATTCTGTAAGCCCTTTGGGTGCTTGTAGCACTATATAAATGTAACTTTCATTCATTCATTCAACTGTATATCCTGGCTGGGGGTGGCAGGTAACTGCAGTGCACATCAGTAAATTGGTCTCCATACTATACGACTATACGGCAGAGGTGGAATTTGAACACTCAGCCCTGGACATAGGAGGCACCACACATCAGCACACATGCACCTCAATCTACTGCACACTGGACAATCCCACTGCTGCCACAACATATACAGGAAAGGTACTTACCAAGGAAGCAGGAGTATGGATGCTGGCCATTTACCTTTGTCAGTTTGACTTGGAAACAGAATTCCTGTAAAGGGGAGACCTGGTCAGTGTTGCAGATACCATCTCTTACTGCTCACAAGGTCTTGTGAAGAGGATCACTGACGGTCATTGTCTGGGGGGCCATTTTCTGATGGGGCGCCGACTTATAGATCTAAGTAAAATTTGGGGTGATTGGGAGGTGAAGCTTGCCTAGGGCACTAATATATATATATATATATATAAATAAAATGAAACAAACACACTAATGAAACATACCCAAAAGTATTGGGACACCTACAGGAACATTTATGACATCCCATTCTAAATCAATAGGCATCAGGCATCAGTATGGAGTTGGTAGTATTTATGAGGTCAGGAACTGATGTTGGATGTGAAGGCCTGTCTCGCAATCTCTATTCTAGTTCATCCCAAAGGTGTTTGATGGGATTGAGGTTAGGGCTCTGTGTCAGCCAGTCAAATTCTTCCACATCAAACTGTGCTTTACGCCACTCCGTCCGGCACTTGGCATTGCGCTTGGTGATGTGAGGCTTACATGCAGCTGGTTGGCCATGGAAGCCCATTCCATGCAGCAGCCGTCAGGTTAATGCCAGAGGAACTTTAGAACTCTGCAGTCCTTGAGTTCAGAGAGTGGGCGACTTTTACGCACTAAGCACTCGGCAACCCTGCTCTGTTACTTTACGTAGTAACAGAGTTTCCTTTGTTCCTAAACGCTTCCACTTTGCAGTAATACCACTTACAGCTGACCGTGGAATAGCAGGGAAGAATTTTCACAAATTAAATTATTGCAAAGGTGGCATCCTATGACAGTACCACGCTGAATTCACTGAGCTCTTCAGAACGACTTGTTCTTTCACAAATGTTTGTAAACCTGACTGCATGGTTAGGTGACTGCTGCTCCTGTGGCAATGGATCTGAATGAAACAGCAGAATTCAACGACCATGAAGTGTTTCCCAGTACTTTCGTCCATATAGTGTGTGTATGTGTGTCTATATATACACACACACACATACAAACATACATACAGACACGCAAATACAAACACTCCGATCAGTCATAACATTAAAACTACTGATAGGTAATATTATTCACTTGACCTATCTTGTTACAATGTACCTGTCAAGGGTGCCATTATGTATTAGGCAAGTGAACAGTCAGTTCTTGAAGTTGATGTGTCAGAAACAGGAAAAATGGGCGAGTGAAAGGATCTGATAGACTTTGACAAGGGCAAAATTGTCATGACTAGACGACTGGGTCAGAGTACCGCTTACCTAAACATTTTTGCAGAACAAGTACATGCCTTCATGGCACGGTATTCCCCAGTGGCACTGGCCTCTTTCAGCAGGATAATGCACCCTGCCACACTGCAAAAATTGTTCAGGAATGGTTTGAGGAGCATGAAAAAGTGTTTTGATTTGGCCTCCAAATTCCCCAGATCTCAGTTCAATCAAATATCTGTAGGATGTGCTGGACACACAAGTCCGATCCATGCCCCACCTCACAACTTAGAGGACTTTACAGGATCTGCTGCTAATGTCTTGGTGCCAGATACCACAGGACACCTTAAGAGGTCAGACGCCTTGACAGGTCAGACCTTGGTGGCACAAGGGGGATGTACACAACATTAGGCAAGGGGTTTTAATGCCTTGAAGAGGGCACGAGCTGCAACGCCTGGACGTTATTTAACAGTCTGCTAGACATTTTAACTTGAGTGCCTTGGTTTACAGAGTTGTTCCCTCTTTTGTTTCATGGAACCATTTTCCTTGATACCAAAGAGCCCCCAAGTCAAGCAACATTTCGATTTTTTAATATAAAGCATGGCTACGACTACCCATCCAAAACAGTACTTTTGGTTTTACTGCTATGGCTGATTGGTGTGTGTGTATATACAGTTCTGTATCAGGCAACCAAGGAAAATGATGTTTAAATGATCTTCATGATGGTGTAAAACTATAATTTTATGTTTGGCAAAGTGTTTTAGCTTTGCCAATTCAAAACCACTCCTAATATCACCCCAGAATTTGCAGCAACCGTCCAATACACTAATATATGCATACATTTCTTTGGCTAACTAATACCTAATTCAGTTAATCAATCAAATGAGCTAGTGGTGAAATTAACAAATACATGGAATGCCTGAGGTGGCCCTGAGGAGAGGTTTGGGAACTGAAGCGCTGTTCATCTAGCCATCCAACTAGATATCAGTGACTTTTTGGAGAAGAGAAGAAAATCCTGTTAGTTTTTATTGTTACTCTTAATTTTCATATGTTCTAATGTTAAATTGTGTTTTTGTTCTGAGCAAATATACCATTACTACCCAGATAAATAAATAGCTTTAAACATTTTCTTTGACTGCCTTTTACGCAGTATGATTTCAGCACTGCATTTACTAAACTGCAGTATACTGTGAAGATAGAGGTATTTTAGCATTTAATTACAATTAAATTGATTTTATCAAATAACTTGTGTTATCATTTGCCAGTTTCCTCAATTGCTTACAGCTAGTAGTAAAAGCAATAAGAAATGACACCACCACATTAATTCTCTTAAAATGCTATGTCTTTGGGAGAGATGTGGTACAGCTTTTCCAAGAGAGCAACTTCAGATGAATAAATAAAATAAAAGTTGCATCCTTCCAGCAAATTCCCAGGGCTTGATTTTCATGGTGCTCTGATGAGGCCAACATGCCAACAAGCTCAGCC
This sequence comes from Gnathonemus echidnorhynchus, assembly GCA_026776725.1. Classification (NCBI taxonomy): domain Eukaryota; kingdom Metazoa; phylum Chordata; class Actinopteri; order Osteoglossiformes; family Mormyridae; genus Gnathonemus; species Gnathonemus echidnorhynchus. Next base: position 171,339 of record JAODJU010000115.1, read on the forward strand.
TGGTATAACAAAATTAAGTTTGTGTGTTTTTTTGTATGATGATTTCCTCTGGCAATTAAACCATCATAACTGGACTGCTAAAATAAATAAGTGTAAATTAGTCATTTTAAATGCCTGGAGCACGGCTGGGAACTGCATCTCTGTGCTACTGGCAGATTTTTCACAGTGTTGCAGGGACAGTGGAGTCCGCAGTGACAGGTGGGAGTGCGTATTTCAATGTGTAACGATGAACTGTTAAACCTCAAGCTGGCTTTCTGCCAGAGCTTCCCCGTCTGATCGATAAAGGCAATTCCTCCACCTTAAAGCCCCAGGATGGGAGCTGGAGAGGGAGGGGGGTCCCCCTTCTTGTGGCATGTTGTCATCTTCCCTCGTATCACCCTGCCCCAGGGGGGCCTGGTCGAGCCCATTTCTAGAATTCGGATGGTTCCGAAAGGTTGATGACGTTCTAAAGTTCCTCACCACGTGGTTTTCCTATGTTCTTAACTGAAATGGCACTGCTGGATTTAGGAGGCGCCGAATACTCACCTCCAAAGGAAGCGCTAAGTGGACTTCCTCTCCGCTGCCATTTCCCTGAGGTCTACTAATTCTGAGAACTTAACAGGTGGGGCATGGAGAAGAAAGGATACAAGAAGAGAACAGTAGGGGTCTCATCACTGAGCAGTCATCATTGTAGAGAAGACAAAATGTGAAAATCAGGCCTCTGCAATCTCTTGTTAAAATGACCGTTTTTCAATTTTAAGTACAAAGTACACAAGATTAATCCTATTTAAGAGCAAACTATGTTATCACAACAATGACTACAACTGATGCTAGAGGTACCAAGGAAAGCAACCGTACCACCATGACCAGTAGACCAAAGTCCATAGCACAGCTTTTCTGATTGCTCCACAGAGTTCCCGCGGTCCTCCATTTTGGTCCGAACAGTATGCATACAGCGTAATAAGCCTATATGCTTCCCCTCACTCAGATCAATGTAGCAGCAATACTCCGTAACAGACACCTTCCAACTGTGCAGATTTTAGCTGCAGCGTTGCACACAAATGGAGGATTTCTATAGCCCAACAGTGACAACATACTGTGAAGACCTGATTTTCCAATGAATCTGAAAATAAGCAAAAATTCATTTTGGCAAGGCAATCATTGTCGTTACTAAGCCACTGCTTGAGCTTAGTATTATTATTAGAATTATATTATTACTGTACGTATTTTATAGACTTGCCATAAGCTGATCGGGGATGCTGTGAAAATGCTATGTCCCAAAGAGCAATTCCATCACACCCCCACCAACACTAACCACGCAGATTTTCTGCGATGACTCTTAATGTGGCATATTGTACCTAATCTACCCTAAAGTATTAAATCGGCCCATTTTCTATAGTCGCTTACTGAGTCCATAGCCAGTCAGCCTATAGAGTTTATCCCAGGGAACACAGGACCCATGAATGATATATGAATGTCAGTGCATTACAAAAATACAATGGCTCCCAGTGTTATCAAAACTACAGGACAGCATTGATCAGTGAATTAAAAAGAGTTTAGCATCTCAATGGCAGTAGAGGTGGAATCACTTGCGACTACGTCAGTGACCACCGTGACCCGTGATCCATTCTTATCGACCTTCAAATTCAGGATCCGAGAACACCGTGACGTCACTACGCCACACCTCTTGTTTGTATACATGCGATCCCTAATACGAATGCATTGATTCGTTACTTATGCCTTCTTCGATAATGACACACAAAATATAAGCGTTATTGCAATCCCGTGTTTTATATTTACCAATTAAAATCATAATGCCACACATTAACATGCCCGATTACCACTACAATCTCCATAAAGGTTTTTTATAGGCCTGTGTCAGGAAATGCATGGTTAACACTCTGTATGTTAATGTGTGGGATATTGTAAATTTACTTTTAAGCCACTTTTTAAAAACCAAAGATTAATTGTAATTAAGGCGATTCAGTATTTTAAATGTGATATGACATTATTAAGATTACAAGGAACTAAAATTATACTTTCAGAGAAATGTCAAGTCGGGTTACGACACCGCCACAATTACTTAAATCAAGAGGCCTTACCTTTCCTGTGTTGCGTTAAGATAATTAAAGTCTACCAAGGCTTCTAAATAAAACCGAAAGTTTAAATGAGTGGTTATGGGTTAATGTAACCTATCGCTTTCCCGCAGCCAGCGGACTCCGCGCAAGGCATACATATTAGCCCATTTTCTGGCCTTTTCCTCGCTGTTTTGATCCGTTTCCATCGCTTAATTGCATTGAACTCCTCTTCCTTTAGATAAAGGTACTGAAACACAAACCGGAAATCGGCGTTTTAAAATCACCATGCAAACGCATTTACATACAAATTGCATTTTGCCTCTTTGCCTGCGCATTTACACCGTTGTTTAAAAATCATTTATAAATTTAAATAAGCACAAATATTTGGCACAGCCACACGTGTATCACATTGGCCGGGCTGTGTTCTCTATCTTCAGCAGATTGTCCCCAACACACGTTTGACTTTTTCCCCCTTAAAATAGTTCTGCTTCTCGGATAATTGCATATCTGAAGTGCCCCCCGCCATATCTCTCATTCTTTCCCTCTATTAAGCCACAAACCAATGGGCAAATTCTTACAATAGCTGTTACAATTACAATTATGTTATTGGCCTGCGATGTAAATAGTCAGGCAGACTAGAAGTGAATAGGACGCCGTCTTTTATATAGCCCTAATTGCCTGGATTTGTAAATTAATTTCTCTCTAAAATTAACCCAAGCGGACAAACTATGATAACATCGTGAACTGCGGCTCAATTTTGGCTTGCAGACGTTTCCAAAAGTGAATGTAAAATACGACGGAGAAAATGCTTTTTTTTTTCCTGACAGTTGTATTTCATTTTCACCACAGATCATTCTATGGGTAATTGTCATCCGTAGGCTATTTATATAACCGGGGTACGTAGAAGTAAAATGCTGTAGGCCTAATCGTTATTCAGCTGAAACACATTCATATAAACTGTCTACTGAACAATCTTGCAAAATGAATTACAGTTCATTTTACAAGCTATTTTATTAGAAGAAGTACTATCCTGATAAATTGTAATTATTTAGTGGGTGTTTATTTATGTGATTAATGTAGCAGTTTATTAACATTTTTTTCCCGATAATACTTTCAGGTTCTCGCACCTCGAGTGGATGCGAGGTGCGCGTCCACGCTGTTGACAGTGGGGGCGAAACGCAGTCCTCTGCTGCCCCTGCCCAATTTTTATAGCCTACGGTTTCCTGCAACCGCTGCTATTTTTTTGAATCCATAATGCCCCAGAATCTGCCACTAATCTACCAACAAAGAAACGCAGACTCATCCTAGTCCAGTCACTGTGCGCTGGAGCAGAATAATCAAACTAGCTGAATAAAGGCTGGGAGACGTTTAAATCTGGGCTTTACTTTCACGTTCTTTAAATTATTCACTCATTTGTTCACATGATTCACATAACAGAAGTAGTGCCACAAGACCAAAAAGTCTTTTTTAGCCGACTTATCCCTAATGCAGTAAACCTAAATAAAAACAATCTATTTGAATTCACTGAAGTATTGCACGTCGATGACCGTAATTTTATTGCAGGATCATTTTTATTTATTTTATTTTTTTCAGAGAAAAGGTCAATATCCAATTCACTGAAAATAACAGCGTTAAATCGTAATGTCATTTGGTTATTTCTCGATCGGAAAGAGACTCGCCACTGGTTTCAGAGACAACGGCGTTCAGCGATCCCTTGTTCTTTTTATCCCGTCCTGATCTCCTCTAATGCACCGTCTGCCCGACGTTGTTAAAATGCAGTGAGGGGGAAAATTCAGCCGTCTGCCCTAATGCTGGATCTGTCGGCGGCTCGCACTAATATATAAAGTCCCATCAACAAATCACATTACCCGTACTCACTCAAACGAGTTAAATGTTTTTTTAAAGCAACGCAGTTGATGCAAATAGACGCATTTGGAGCGTCATGGAGATGTCGTAGGGGGGACGGGACGTGCAGTTCCAATAAAGCCAAATTGAGATACGGCCCTGCTTTCTTATGTTTTATATCAGAATAGTGCCCGGGATAGAGTCTGTAAAACACGAACGCACACGCGAATACGTAACGTTTTTTCCCCCAAAAAACACCTTATTCTGTACGTTGTAGTTTATTTGTTTTTCCATTGCGTTCAGTGGCCTGCAGTTTACCGTTTACTACTGTCGTTTTTCTGTTTCTCGGATTGTCCTGTATTGAAAGTTTTGTGCACACTAAGAACGTAAATATTTTATTATAACTATCATTAACCCTTTAGGTGCACCGAAAATAATTTTCTTCCATGTAATTAACTATTCTAAAGCTATAGTTACACATGTCATGGATATTTTCAGGTAGTGATCTCGGACATTTGAAGTACGTAGAAAAGCTGAGAACTAGAATGACAGAATCAATTTCGATGTATTATTGTTTGTTTCTCTCATCGTTTCCCATAATTGAATCAGGATATTTCATGATGAAGAACATTAAAACCACACATATACAATTTAAGAATTAGTGAGTTTCAATAGCAAAGTGTCATGACAGCTAGATTAAATCATATTTTAATTATTGTCATTTTATTTCAGTTTGTTTCAATTTGTATTTTAATCGGTAAAGATTAATAATGTTTAATAGTGGTTGGTGTTACTCATGGTATTATCGCGACATTTATTTGCCATTTATTATTATTATATTATGGTTATTACGACCACCAGAAGTCTACACGCCTACTGTAATGCTAAACAATAACCTTTTGCGCAAAACAGGGGAGCCTACATTTTACTTTAAAAAGTATACTTGACAATTCAAAACTACTATATTGTCTTGTGTATCTTGTAATAGACTGGTTATAGGCGAATAATCGTTACTTCTACATTTATGTATTTTGGGGTATTTTGTATGAAATTATGGACAGAATCAAATCTAGGTAAAATAAGAATTGCAATCCTCACGGCCGAAAGCAGGTATTTTGGTCTACCACAGTCTACGAGCCGCTCAGTTGTGGCAAAATCCCATCTTTAATACCTTTTCGGAGGATACTTGGTTGCCTACAGTACATTGCAAATGTGCATAAATAAATTTACAGTCACAATTCCCAATATTGCTTAAGCCTTAACGTCCCTTTTTTGTTTGGAATTTGGCCTGAAAGACTGACGTCCTCGGATATATAAATTAGGAATGGAGGGCGGGGGGGGGGGGGGCAATTACTGGAAAATACAGGTACCGGTTTTTTATTCCCTGTATACAATGATGCACCGTTCCCGTTGAGGAATGGACATGCGATTTGTTTCTCCACAATGTATTTAAACACATCAGACTATAATTATATAAATCAAGTCATTGTACTTTCTATTGTATATTGCTTGACCGGTCGTCTTGTGTCTAAAATGCAATACATAATCTCATTGTGTTATTGGCTCCAAACTAACCTAGGAAGTTAAAGGTGTGTAAAATAGAAAAAGCGCTGATAAATAAACTCAATTGCAAAAGACATACAACAAAGGTAACGAGACAGAAAAGCAAAGCAATGCGCTGCTAAAAACATAACTACATATTCAGAGCAGAAATACTATAAAGACTGCGCTGCCTGACATTGAATGGGGATATTCGGGAATTGCATACGCTATGAAGCTATATAATTAAGCGTTTAAAACTGCAACACAGATCACGCTATTATTGACATATCATTTTACGTTTCTTCTAGAAATAATTAAAAGAAGATCGTAAATATAACATTATACATAAAGAAACAATAAATGTGGTAAAATAGCAATGACATCAAACGCTTCAACCGTCGACTAAAGGTGTTTTTTAAAGTTAAGGTTTGCTAAGGTTTTTATTGCGCGACTCCTCGCAGTACAAGGTTTAAATCCAGCAAAATGTAGCCCGGCTTCCGTCTGCTAATCTCAGCCGCGCCTTTAATTCTTACAGTTTCTGAAAACAACACCGCGCGAATCATACAAATCTGCATAACCCCATTAAAGTGTGACGTGTTTAATACTTTGTTTTCGCCTAGAGATAAGTCTTGAGTCTCTCTGCCTAATCTTGTTTAGGATTTCTGTGATAGCAGATATTGTCATAAGCCGTGACATCTAGAGACGCATTCATTGTACCGTCTTTCCATTTTCATGGCAGTTGAAGGAGTTACAGTTGTTTCAATTAAATGTTATTGAATTAATGTGATTATAATGGATTTCAACGGGATAAAGCCGGGTGTTGTTTTCCGTGAGAAACATTTCTAGGAGTAATTGCGTATATTTAATATCTGGTAGATTAATTAAATTGAATACCTCGCCACAATAAAATCTAGATGTCACTCATTTTAATGTCAGCTTTCTGAAACGGCTGTAATTACGCAATTGTTAAAATAAGTATTTCGCGGGATATAACTTTTTTATGACTCATTTCGCGTTACTTTGTACATGACAGGATGGCCGTTCAATCTTTTGCCCTGGAAGCTGTCGTGTCTGTTTTGCTGCATCATGATCACAAGCCACCTTCCTCAAGCTGGGTCAGAGCAGAGAAGGTCTGGTGGAAGATTCATGGGGTTCGGGGCTGCTGGCGAAATCTGATTTGTCAGTCATGACATAGTTAAGGGAAAAAACAAGCCTCTTGTCCTCCAGTACCTGTACCTACTGCAAATGCAGGTCATTAATATCAGAGCCTACAAGCCTGTTGGACAGGGCCACTAACTGCCCTGGTTGGCTGCACCCAGCCTCAGTCCCCCCCCCCCTGTCCCCTGTAC
>JAODJU010000115.1:248663-266146 GCA_026776725.1 Gnathonemus echidnorhynchus
TGGTTGTTTTCCTGCCCTTCAATAGCATCTTTGTCAGGGTCTCCTGATTCCCCCTCCCCCCCCCCCCACTCAGGGGATCATCCATAATAAGCAGCTTGAAGATGGATAGATGGGTTTCCATGATGGTCGTCATGGTTACCTATTTGCGTTACGCCTGGTGTTTTTCATTGAATGAATCCGGGCAGGATCGCGGGCACTCCTGACATTTCCGCATTTAATCCATAAGTCTGGGAAGTAGCTGAAATGGCTACTAACCGGCTCCGGAGTGAGCTAAGAAGAACGTGATTTTCTGTTTCTGACACTTTTCCTCACAGCTACAGAGCCCATTCAGAGCAGCACCGCGTATCGTCAGCTAATTCTTCGGATTTTCGGTAAAAGGCATGATTGGTGGTAACAATGTGGTCGCTACAGTAGCTAGAGGAAGGTAGCGTACGAAGCGGTAATGCCGTCTTGCACCCCCCTCCCTCCCCCCGCCTGTGCAGTATGCAGTGCTTTCTGGATCTTTCATGCTGCAATGCATGCGACCGGGATATGCGACCGGGATGAGTCATCCACTAGACCATCCGGCGCAGGGACTCCACTGCCCGCTGTGCGGAGAGGAGATTTTCTGCATGGGTGTCGGGTGATGGAGGGTGACTCCCAGAGCCTTCTGCCCCTCGGAACCCAATTGCCACACGTGACGGCAAACGCCGTAGTTATATAAATCGATTAAATGTAGAGAAGACTCGTGTGATGCAGCCACGGTTGGCTTCTGTCACGACAGGACTACTGCGATTGAACAATAATGCCCGGGATTGTAACTCGAACTGTTGTTTGGCCGTCCGTCCCCCTGCTGTTCATCCAGGTTATGTAAGCTAGCAGAGCATGTCTGGCGATGGTGTTCAGTGTCCCCGTGAAGGCCACTGTCACTAGGGGGGCAGTTTTAGGCCCTTCCTTATTTTTTTTATTGAAGACTAAAGACTTCCTTTGTGCAGATGTCAATAAAACTTTCTGTTGATGTTCATGCCCCTGTGACCACAGTTCTGCCCCTTTGTGCCCCTCTTTACTCCTCCTTGCCCTTTGTGCCCCTCTTTACTCTCTCTTGCCCCTTTGTGTCGCTCCTAGACCCCTTCCACACCTTTACTCCCCGCTCCATAATTAGACCGAAGGATGCGTCTCAGTTTGCGTGTCCCCTTGTCTCAAAAGTGTTACCTGGTTTCATCTTATAGAGCACTTTGAAAATACACCAGATCCAGTGGAGTTCCATGAATGACCAGTAGGGGGACATGGTGGGGTCCACGCCGCTGCGTATTGAGCCCACGGTATCCGACGCGGAGAGCAAGCCAGCAGCTGAATGGCTTCCATGGTGTAAACAGACTGCTTCTCTGGCGGCCAGGGGGAGGGACATCCCAGCCTTAGCTGTTATAGCTACGGCTTGGGTATGGTGTAGGGTGGGGGAGCTGGGGACTGGCTGACCTCCAGTGTGTCATCAGCTTCCTCCTCACGTGCTCTTCCTCTGAGCTCGGTCAGCTACCGCTTGGAGGACTAGCCAGTCTGCTCAGGCCGAATAGTGTCTGGCCGTCCAGAAAAGCCCCCAACCCGTGTGCTGCTGGAAGGTGTGTTCGTGTCAGTTTTCAGACACGCAGGTGATGGATGTGAGGGCGCTACGTCTCCGGCCGTCGGGAAGCGACCGTCTCCATTGGCTGGTGTTGGCATCCTATGTCCCTCCCAGCTCAAGCTATGCTCATGTCCCCCGCACTGTTCCATCAGCTCTGAGCGGTGGCCCATTTGCGTCACGTTTAACCCCCCACCCCTTTGGGTGCAGGGACCAGCGTGTATATGTGTCTCTGTTTCCTTGCGGGGGTCCATGTGCCAGCTTCGTGAGTAGAGTCACCTGGGTGGGTCAGGACCAGAGTGCTCATAGGCAGAATGTGCATCAGCGTTTCCTGTACTGCGATGGAGGGGCTGAACACTGTTTTGGGGGGTGGGCTTCTGGACTTGGCCTGTAAATTGGAGGAACTTGTGATATGCTCAGTGTTCTGTACGTACTGAACAAGGCCTAATGTTTTATCTGGTCTGTAATACAGGGTGACACCTAAATGTTGGCAAAGATGGTGAAGTAATGTAGTTGATTAGTGGCTGTCAGCTCATTTGTTGTATTAGGAATTTGATGTTGGATATCAGAAATTAGCATAGCTATGTGTTTTGTGACTGATTCCCATTTTCAGCCCTTACGCTCTGCCTTACAGTGTGGGATGTGTAAATACGACATTAAGCTTTGTCTTATACTGTGGAATGTGTAAATATGGCGTTACACTCTGCCTTACACCATAGAATGTGTAAATATGGCGGCACATTCTGCCTTACACCATAGAATGTGTAAATATGGCGGCACATTCTGGCTTACACCATGGAATGTGTAAACATGGTGTTGCGCTCTGTCTCACATTGTGGGATGTGTAAATATGGCGTTATGCTCCGTCTTACACTGTTGGAAGTGTAAATTTGGTGTTGTGCTGTGTCTTACACTGTGGGATGTGTAAATATGGCATTAGGCTTTATCTTGCACTTTGGGGTGCGTGAATATGGCATTACGCTCTGTATTCCGCCATCAGGTGTATGAATACGGCATTACACTCTGTCTTCCGCAGCGGGGTGGGAGTGTTGAGAGGGTGACTTAGTCATACAGAAAGTTCTCGGGGGATGGACACTGACCTCTCAGTGTGGTGGCGTGAGGATGGGAGGTGTGGTTTCATAGTCTGCAGCTTGCTCGGGGGGGGGGCGGGGAGGGGGGCTATTGTTGGGTTGCTCAGGTGGTGTGAGCATGAAGCAAGAGCACAAGCGGCGAGGTCTGCTTCTGTTGTGGTTTCAAACGACCTCAGAGCCGAACTTGCAGCTGATGTCTTCCAGAGCTTTTCAGACACATTTATGACCTTCCAACCGCGGCTCAGCTTATGACGCGTGCGGCTGTGAAGTGACGCCTATCTGTGTGTGTGTGTGTGTGTGCGTGTTTATATGATTAACTGAAGGAAAATATATACATTACTCCGCTGTGTGTGGTCCAGGTATACAAATGTCCCCACAATGTGATAAAATCCTGACCCACAAGGGGAAATTCAGTTTTATAAAAATCTGCATGCAATCGAAGTTAAAAATGCCATAAACCTTGTCCTTTGAGTTAAGGTTAGGGCTGGGTAGGGGTTAAGGCTGTCATTGTGTGTGTGTGTGTGTGTGTGTGTGTGTGTGTGTGTGTGTGGTCACGGTTCCCAGCCTGCTGCTGCTGGCCCCTCTCTAAATGGGGAAGTCGTGACCCTGAGCAGGATCAGGGCACCAGGCTTCCCTCAGCTTCTGTTTGTGGTGCCTTCACAAGTCTGCGGAAACGCACAAACGTGTCCTCGTTTGCCGCGAAATGCAGTGCAGGGTGACTTCCCTTTGTCGCTGAATCTTCGCCTCCCTTCACTTTCGCTGTCTGATGTATCACTGAAGACGTATGAAGGCCTCCCCCCCACACACTCAGATCTGAGCCCCCCCAAAGGCGTGCCCCCTGCCTGCTCCGACCCAAGCTCCACAAAGGCTCGCCCACTCAGGCCCGAACCCCACTAAGGCCCGTTCCCCCACCTGCTCAGATCCGAACCCCACTAAGGCCTGAACCCCACTAAGGCCCGTTCCCCCACCTGCTCAGATCCAAACCCCACTAAGGCCTGAACCCCACCTGCTCAGATCCGAACCCCACTAAGGCCTGAACCCCGCTAAGGCCCGTCCCCCCACCCGCTTGTATCCGAGCTTGCGAAGCCTGTGCTGTCTGGATGACCGTAACACATGCTGTCTGAGGGTGACACTGTGGGTGGAGGCTGCGAAGGGCATCATTGATGGTGGCCACAGTCATTGCACATGGGTAGAGGACCTGTCCCATCACATACTGGGCTATTTTTCTTCTGTACACGTGTCAGGACCTGTGGTCAGCCTGGAGATCGTCTGTATTGGCGACTGATTGACAGGACTGTTTTTCCAACTTTGTTATGCTACCATGTCTAAGCTGATTGTTCAGGACTGAGGCTGCTGTTTACAGAGACATTACTGTCTATCTTCATTTTAATTGCATATCTGTTTCTCTAATGCTAGTGATCTGTGATTATTTCTTAATTTCTCTCCTTTCCCCTGACTTTGAGCTCATCCAGTTACTCTTTTGCATGCATGAGATCAGTGGTCATGCACTAACCCCCCTCCCCCTTGCCTTTGCCCCCAGTGACAGTGACTATTTTGCACGTGTGAGAGCCGTGGTCATGACTCGGGACGACTCCAGCGGAGGGTGGCTTCCCCTGACGGGCGGGGGTCTCAGCTGTGTCACCGTCAGGAGAGTGCGGCGGCAGGATGGGGATGGCAGCCGCACCGACTTCCTCATCCAGGGGGAGAGGCTCAGAGACAATGCGGTAAGCATGCCTGCTGCTGGGCTGGGCTGGGGGGGGGGGGGGCTCACCTGCATGCTCCCTTCTCATTGGTGGGGTACGGTCATGTGATTTTTAAAGAGGCGGGGCTCCATGTGAGCCTGCGAATGGGACACAACTCCGTGCAGGATTGGATCACGGGCTCACATGTCTGACCCTGAATCATATGCTGCAATATATAAAGACACCACGCTTAAACACATAACATTGATCTCAGTGGTCATCTGCTATCATCTTAATTTGACCTCAGATCAGCTGTAGGATTGTGGGAACATTCCCTGTTTTGGATTTTTCAAAATCTCATCCATTTTCAGAATTAACTCATTAATAACTTTGTTTTCCACCATCATTTTTCCCCCGTCGTCTTCATCAATGGGGGCAAAAACTGCAGCTCTCATTAAGAATTCATTCATGCATTCATTCATTAATTAATTCATGCATTCATTCATTAATTCATTCCTCATTCATTCTTTCTGTCTGAGATTTAAATGAGACACACACATCATGTCTGCTTCCGTTATTCTGACAGCCTCACAGCGGATAAGCTCTGGGCTTTGCTCACTGACATTGCTGATTTTATACACATAACTGGAAAAACATGTATGGCTTTTTTTTTCTAGATCCTCCATTCTCTAAATGAAAGACAGTGTGCTTGCTGTGGCAAAGGGCAGGCTTTCGCATGGGACACAGATAGCATCAGGACAGGCCAGGGTCTCCATTCTCGGAAATGTCTGCACCACATGCTTTCAATAGTGATCATTTTGGAAGGGGGGGGGGGGGCGGTGAACACCACTGCTTTCCTGGGGTAGGGGGGTCTTTGTGATTTATTAGAAGACTGTCGTCTCTTGATATGGGACTGATGCCAGTATCAGTATGGCTAAACTGTAACTGTTTGTATCGATGAATGGGTGACATCTTTTTTGGCCGTGGCGTTTACGTAAGCGGGTACGGTATCCGCCGGTAATCCACGGAAGGCCATGCTATCCGGTCAGCTTTAGTAACCGGCCGTGATTTATGGACACATGCAGCTGTGCGGGTGCATCACAGCGATGGGGGGGGGGGGGGGGGGGGGGGGGTTTGAAAACATCATAAAAAGTTAGATTCCAAGTGACCTCATCCCAGGCTCGGTTTTCTCACAGCATCTCGCATCCCGTCGCTCTGGCTCTCTGTGCCGCCCGCGACCCTCCCAGACCTGTAGAGTGCCACTGAGCAATCACTCCGCTGGGTCTCCCAGACGCGAACAAGCGTCCCACCACTGGGACTGATTCATTGGGCGGACAAAAAAAAAACGACTGTTAAAGTATTTCTGACAAGGGGCTCATTACACTGAATGAGGGAACAAGATTCAAGTCCTACAGTCAAAATGTAAAAATGCAATGGAAAAAAAGGACCAGGAGTAAAAGACGTCTGGCCTGAGAACTACACATTGTCAGCTCCGGCCTTCTCTCCCAGCCTGATGAATCTTCAACAATTCTCAGCGTGAATGTTGGCGATGGCGGCCTGTGCGCTTTGAGCTTCTCTGCAGACCACACGCTGTAAACAGCACACTGGGGACCACTAATTAACCACCACCAAAACAAAAGTTAAGAGTCAACAGAGACTGACAGAGTCTCAGCCCTGAGATCTAGCATCGCTCTGGAGGAAAGCCATTGTCTAACTGGATATAATTAGGAGTGGAGGAGTTTAAAATTTGCATAATGGTGCAAACAGGGGGTGGAGGAGGGGGTGAGGGAGCACGAGGGGGCCGGAGGGGGCAGCACCTCAAACAATTGCAGACCTTCGGAAGGATCTGCTGACAAGGTCTGAGCAAGCAGGGCAAAGTGAAGCCACGGTGGGACACCAGCGCCCCCAGTGCCAGATGCAGGAACATACTTACATATTGGCTGCATTTTCTGAGCTGAAATGCTCACTGGTTAACTGTAAGCAATGGGGAAATTTCACAATTTCCCACTTTTTTCACACATAAAGATAGAAGTAGCTTTTTTTAACAGCAGCTAAAAAAAAGCGCCAATATGGAGAATTCCATTGACGACATTCATCCATCCACCGTTTAGCCTCTTATCCTGGACTGACCAAACTGTGCCAATTCAATAATTAATTAAATCCTTCAGCGTGGAGAATAAACAGAACGGTAACCAAGTCAGACACTCTCTTGAGGAGATTCTGACCGCAGTGGGGACTCACAGAGGCAAACACACCGGCAAATTTCTAAAGCTCAGCCAATAATGTGACTTGCTGAACTCAAACATGTGACAAAAGAGTAGCCAGCTCAATCCGAACCCGTGCTAAACCTTCGCAGGCTGCCCCCCCCCCACCACCCCAAACCGCCCATTGTCTATGTTCTGATCCGCCCAGGGGACGGGACCAGCTAAATCCACAAACTCTTGCCCCTTGCCTCCCCGAGTGCTGGGCCACTGTGGCCTCCCGGCCTCTGGAGTGTGGATTACCTAAATCCGGGTCGCCTGGCGCTCTAATCTGTAGAGAGCGACGGAGCCTTATTTAAGGACAGCTTTGGAAGAATGGGAGGCGTTGAGTTTCTGCTTGTACAGTCATTAGGGGCATTTGGGATGTGCAGGGAGGGGGCAAGAGACAGGGGGCAGAAGCACAGCTCTAAGCACAATGGGCACCCGCCCCCCACCACCCCCCACAACCGATCCGGCAAAAAACTTGGGAAATATTTGGAGCTACTAATGCGTGAGATCGATTAGGTGGTTGAGAGGAGGGCTTGAAAGAGTCACCACTGACCTCACCGACTGGAATTGGGCTGGGGGGGGGGGGGGTAACCCCCTCCCCTAAACTCCCCCATGCCGGCCGATCTGCCCCCGTGGTTTATCTCTGCCGCTGTCTAAGAACTGAAGAGTCAGAGACTGGTCAACCATGTACTGGGGTCACTGGGAGGTGGATCTGGAATGCTAGAATTCCACCATAAGGAAGGTCTGCTTCCTCTTCCTAAGACGAACCTTAACCCCTTTGAAGAAGGACTAAGCCGAAATAGCCTCTCAACACCACAATCCACCTTTAACATTTGCCCTTCAAGAAAAAAAACCCAATGTAGGATAGTCTATGTGACCCTGCATCCCAACTCACTTAGAGATGATCCTTCCTTAAGACTGTCGCATTTGCAAACTGTTTTGACATTTCAAGACTTTATATTCTCCTACTTCTGTGAGTTTCAGCCCCATAAATGCATCACAGCTCGATTGTACGTCCACCCCCCTCCCCCTGACACACGCACAAATGTCCACCGCGTGTCTACCATAAAGTCCGAAGAGGAATCTAGCCCAGAACAGAATAAATTGTGTGGTGTGGGTTTCATGATGCTTCCACAACTGCAGCAATGGTGAGGGGGGGGGGGGGCTCAGCTGGAAACCAGATGAACCAGGGCTACAGAGAATGACAAGAAATGCAGAAATCAGCACGCTGCCAGAGCTGCCGCAGATGCTGCATTCCTCCATGCCAGCAGGGGGTGATAGCTCCCCAGCATGTCCTGGTTGTGTTACTTAAATCAAGCCCAAAAATGCCACTTTGCATAAAGATACCAGTAACAAAGCTGACTTTTTGAGAATCAACGTAGGGTAGATATGAAAAGACCTGGCCTTGCTGTGACTTGTTTAAAGCCAGCTTAACAGGAGACAGGGGCTGGCTGAGCATCTGATCCCTCTCACAAATGGTTTTTGGTCAAATCGGCCACAGTATGTCATCAAATTATTATTTAATGTGTGCATCTGCAGATTTTATCTGGGGGGGCCGTGGAGCTTGGCTTCATGTTGCTGATGGAATCTGTCCCTCAAGAAAAAATTACAGATGGATGGATGGATGGATTGATGAATGGATAAATAAAAAGTACCTCTTTTGTTCAGCAGCTGACCAGTTCTCTCTAACACCCAGAAATATTATTCCTGTCTTAATTTCTACAGTCGTAATTCTCCTAGTTCACTACTGATTTCTTTATTAATATAAAACAGTGGCTGTTATATAATATACCTCAAAAAAAGTTGGTGGTGACTGTGTTTCATTGAAAATGTCTAGAAGGATGTGTGCAGGTGTGTTGTACTCACAGACATTTCCGGTGTTGTCAAAACTGTTAAGGACCTCGTCCACTCTGATGGGTCCAAGACTGTCTCTGGAAAAAAAACATAAGCAGGGTAAGGGACAAGCTGAAGAATGGGTGGACAAAAGGAATTCATTTCAGAGCCCTAGTGTGCTTGGGAGTGTGCTGGAGTGAACTGCCAGTAGAGGGAGACAGAGAGGAGATGAAATGAATCACATTGACTGACAGCAGTGTGGCATACAGTGCACAGAGCGCCTATCTAATGCTCCACGTGACTTGGATGACTCGGCCCAACATCCCTGCACGGCTCACCTGAGGAAGGCACTGAACTGTGGGAAAGAGGCACTTCTGTACTCAACCCAGGTCCCACATGAGGGGCTGTCGGGTGGGGAATCTGTGACTTTTGTCCTGGAAAAGAGGTTGAAGGTAGAGAACCGACGGACGGACACTTGCTGGACCTCCTCACTGTTCAGTTGCTTTCTCTTCAGCACCTGTAAACCAGGGAGCATTTTAGTACACGGCCACCCTCTCACGTGACACAGGAAGGCATCATTTTATTACCTGACCTGAACACACATCTGGTCATCCACCACTAAACATCACACCAGCTATTTCACAGGTCAACTAAACCTAGCTCAGAAATTAAACTACACCAACACTTACAGATACGGGATCTGATACACTCAGACTAAGCTGTACAAAAAAAACCCGAAGGAATCACTCAGCGTAAACGCTAAAATGCCTATTTATACATTTATGTCACACTTATTTATTTACATTTATTTATTTTTATTTACCCGACGCAACGCACAAGTGAGGCGCATCTAGCAGCACAGTGAACCTAGCATGATGTAAACCATTCACAACCCGATCTAAAAATATCTTAAACGGTGAATCACGGAAATCAAGCCATTATTACCATACGCTATGTTTTAATGAGATACTGTTGTTATTATTATTATTATTATTATTATTATTGTTGTTGTTGTTGTTGTTTTGCTGTAACGGTTGAGGATAGCTCTAGGTTGACTTCAGTTAGGATTAGAGGAGAAAGCCGGAGGTTCACCTTGCTGGGTTTTATATTTTTAGGCATCCCCAGGGTGCCGCGCTGGGCCCCCACATACAGGACAATCCCCCGAGCAATGATCACAGCCTTCAAAGCGCCGCGTCACGGACACGGCGGCCAAGCCAAGCGATTAAATAACAGCAAACTAGGACACACAGGTGACCCTGGCTCACGGCTACAACAGGTATCACAGCTCGAAACAGCTGGTGATATAACAGTAACTTCAAATGACCTTTCCGGTCTACCTGATATTTCATACAGTTCTCTTCATGCCTTTTCATTAAATGGACACACTTGTTGTGCACTGGCCACACAGGGAGAATTAACAAGATTGGTTTGGTTAATAACCAATAACTGAAATAATAAAATCTGAAATTTGCTTTTTGTAGCACGTTACCCTAATCTCACACGCAATTGACTAGATGTTTCGAGTGTTGACATATGATAGTACGGCATCGGGGAAGGAAGGATGGACAACGCTAGCTATTACGTCGCGGGATGAATAGCGACGTACAGGACGTACATTCTACGCTATTTGTGCATGGAGCATATAAAGAATATAACCCTTATTACTGAGGTAGACATTTAAGTACTTCACCTGTCTAAGGAGACTCCAGCGAGCCCGAGCCACGTCAGTGCCACAGTTTTTATCCTCGCCGGACTGCTGTTTGCCGTCGATTTCCTTTGACACCGCCGATCCCGGCACATCTTTCTTCATGTACAACTCTGGGACACCTGTTGTCGGGTTGTCGTCCATAATCTTCTAAATATCGGTTTAGGGAACAATGGTGAAATCTGAAAAGGGGGCGTTTTCACAGTGATAACCTTCTCATCTGTCAGTCTTCATCAACGCTGGCGCTCCCGCGCGCCTGCTAGAGTCAGCGGCGGCGGTGTAGCTCGCGGCATAACGCAGAGCGCTAGAAAGCATGCCACTTCCGTACACTTCCGTCTCGCTTCGGAATTAACAGACAAAATCAATTCATTTCCGGCACAATCGAACTTTGCTTACATTGGTGCTTTGTGTGAGATCGGAGATAAATTACTTATGCCTTTCTGGACGTCATCGAGAAGCGCTGAACGTGCCTCTACCGGCACATGCAGTGAACGGCAAGCTGTATCCTTCTGCACGTCAAACTGTGCAGTAGTAGTGTAAAGAAGCTGGCGGGAGATTAGTTAGTCTAACGTGTGGAATAATGGTGGTTTCGAAGTTTTATTTATATGTAAAATAAATTTCAATAATCCTATTATATTGGTTCCTAAGTGAAATGTTTTGTGATCTGTAAGGATTAGGAAGAAACAGGCTTGTTTTGAGTTCCTGTAGAGATGACATACCCAGCGACATGATCATCTTCCCTTGCACGTTGCGGTTTATAGCATGGGGTATTGGGAGGTCGGTTCCCAGCCTCCGCAGTAAACACTGGTCATTCTGTCAGACACGATCGCGACGTAGCTGCAGTGCGGTAAGACTGACGCGTCTGTCAGTACCAGTTGGATGTACAGAGTGTGAACATGCATTATGAATGAATTTACAAACGGGGTCATGTAGACAACAAAGATCGCAGAAGTAAGTGATACTGTAATAGGAGATTGAGGCACACAGCGATTGTGTGATCATTCACACGATCTGCGCCGTCTTACCGAAGTCGTACTTTGACATACAAGGGTAATGTTTCACAGAGTTTATACCTAACACCAATGTCTGTACATAATCGTAATATAAACAAATAATACTAAATAATGTAGGCATATAACTATTTTATCTGGTCTCTTTTGTCTTTTTGTTAACGTTTATAGGGAGTTTCTTCTTATCTTTTGGAGACTTCTAAGCAACAGTTGCAAAAATACAGGGACCTAGAGCGTTATTTCAAGAGGCAAGTAAAGGATGCCTACCAAAAGTTTTCAGAAGTTCCCGATAACACTGTGGTGGGTTTTTCCGTATTCTACGTCTTTTTAAACGAAACATCTAACCCCATCGAGGGACTATGTGTACGAGGTGTTTTGAATTGAATATGCACCCCCTTCATGTGTTACTGTTGACTTCGTATCCCGTGTTATCTGTAGATTCAGGGGCGACATCATGTATACTTTGAAGAAGGAGGAAACATTTACAGAATGGGAATTGGACAGGGTAAGTTGCAGGCTTTTTTTTAGAATCCTAAGCTTAGAGACCTAATCTGTCCGAGGACGTTCAAACTGAGAGTTTCATCCTCATGTATTGTTAACATAGACCCAGAGCTAACAGTATGCCGTTTTCTTGTCTGGTGGGAGGGACCTGTGTCCAGATGGACCATACATGCCATATTTTAAATTCCTTAGCAGGAAAACAGTAACCAAGTACAAAAGAGTGTTATCATATAGTGTGTGATTGTGCAGGTGTGTGTATCTCGCACAGCGACAAACTACAATTCCTATGTGTGTCTGCACATGTGATCAGGTGGCCAGGATGTGCAGGACATTCTGGATACCTCCAGTGGGGGGTGCCTGCAGCGTGTGCGCCTCTCCCCTGGGGAGCATGCCCTGGCCGCCACTGTGAAGGACACTGGGAGTGAGGAAGCCAAATGCCTCGTCTTAAGGCTGGGAGATCCTCCTGACCCACCCCGACCGCTGCTCCAGCTCGATGGTGTCTTCAGCTTTGGTCAGAGAGGAGCAGCGCCCATACTTTTCTATTAAAGGCATATAGTACTAAAATGAGAGCAAAGCCAGATGATATTTAAAGTTTGCCTTCCACAACAAATGCAGTGTATATTAGCTGTCATTCTGATCATTATTCTTAAGTTGCTATGCAGACAGTTGTCCAATCTAATGCTGATCAGATGTCAAAGTAATAAGACAGATACAGAACTTATGCTAGCCCCAGCAGTAAAGGTGTGGCTTCCGGTACCTTCTGCAAATCAGCTTTGAGTGACTGGAGAAAGTAGCATATGCTGTATCATCAGGATGAGTGTTGGTGTTTCAGTCTGTGGTCCTTCCCAAGAGCAATGGATGACCTTACAGCCATGCTTCTGTCTGTCTTCTGTGTGTAGAGTGGGCCTCTGATGACATCCTGTTCTTCACCAGCATGGAGAACCTCAGGAGTTGCCGGGTCTTCCGCCTGGACTTGAGGAAACCAAAGCCACAGGCTGTCCTGGTGTATGAGGAACGAGACCCTGAGTGAGTCCTCAGTTTGCTCCAGGCCATAACTCGGTCCCAGAAGCACTCCAGTTTTCCCAGCATGCTCTGTGTCCACCGGCCCTCAGATTCTTTGTGGAGGTGAGCTGCACCAGAGACCGGAATTTGGTCACATTGAACTGCAACAATAAAAGTACTTCGGAGGTGTGGCTTGTTGAGGCTGATGCGCCCCTGGCATGTCCCAGGCTCATCCAGCCAAGGGTCTCCGGCCTGATCTATCACGTGGAGCACACAGGCAAGCAGCTATACATCCTCGCTAACACCGCACCAGACCAGGAGTACCAGGTGAGTTCTGCCCTCAGTAAAAGCTCCGCCCCTTGAAGAATCTCTACCCTCATAAAGCTTCATCCCTTGAAGAGTCCCTGCCCCTTGCAGAAGCTCCACCCTAATTTCCCGCATTTAACTATGCTGAAATCATTTGCATGAGTGTTGTTCACTGCTCATTAGTTGTGCAGCTTTGATTTTCACACCAACAAAGTTCAGAAGACCGTGCATCTCCTAATGACTAATGTGACCACTGGTGATGACTTGAACGCTTTTTGGATCCACAAGGTGCTGAGCGCTCCCTTGGCCTCACCGGGCATGGAGAATTGGGTGCCCGTGTTCACTCCTGATGTTGGGACAGGCCTGAAGGACATGGAGGTGGTCCAAGACCACTGCATTTTGGCTGTCCGCACCCCTGCTGGCCCACTTGGGCTGCAGGTGGTCCCGTTGGCTGACCCATCCCAGGTCTACACTGTGCGGGTGAGAGCTAAAGTCTTTTGACCTGCATCTTGAAAGGGGGGTGTACGGCAGAATAGGTTTGGTATCCATGTCTGGTACTGCATGGGTTCGAATCCTGTAGCCAGCAGAGAAATCATATTAGTGTTGAGCAAGGCCTATAAGTCTAACTGACCCAGGGGCACCAGGCACTGGCTGACTATATGCTCTGACCCCAAAACTGGATATACTTCACTGCAAGATGAGATACACAAAAACTATGCAGCTTCCCCACAAATATGAATAATGTACAACTATTCTTTTGAACCGTGACCCGAGTTCTACCCATATACACACTTGGGACCATAACTACACCATTTGGGATAAGTCAAAAAGTCCCCCCCCATTATTGGTGTGGGCTTTATGGCTGCACCAGAACAGAAGAACACTAAAGGCGCTCTCACACCACAGGAACTTTTTTCAGAAACCAGAATCTTTTTCCAAAATTAGGAACTTTTGTCACCGCAGGAATTAGGCTCGATTGTAATTCCTCAGAAGATCCTTACTTTAGTACCTACTCCATACTAGGTATGTTTCGTTTGAACACAAACTACTGGGCAGGCACTTACGATGTTAGTTTTCTGATTGGTTGACCACAACTTGGAAGTTACTCGGAAGTGCAGGGAAAAGAGATACAATTAGCGGAGCAAAAATTGAGCAGATGGAATTATTTTTGCACCTCAATTTAATGCATCAATCTCTCTGCATTGAAAAATTTGATCATTATCCGATATACTTTTGTTTAATATCGCTGATGCAGGCTGTGAAAGTTGCCAATGCTTGCTAGCGGGATAACTTTACGTTTTTTATTCTTTTGAAGACAAAAGATAGATTTGCTTGGCAGATTTCATAAGAATCATGAACATGTAGAGGGTCATATAAGTAAAGCATAGATAAAAGGCTGGGTCCCATTTTGATCATGATCGATCTCCCCAATAAAAAAAGAACAACTAACAAAATGACTTATTTATCCTCCCATTGTTTTGGCGTGGCAGTGTAATTTAATATGAAATTATGTGTGAAGTTTAATCTATGAGCTTCTTGCATCTCCCACGCTTATTTAGCATAAAGGCCCCAGTTCCTGTTGTGTGGTGTGAAAACGACACGAAAGTGGCCAGGAGTTACAAAAGTTCCTGGTCCAGAAGCCCAGGAACTTGTAAACAGGGACCAGGTTCTGTAACTTTGGTGTGAAAGCGTCTCATGTCACCAGAACTCTTTCCATAAATCCAGCAACAGAGCTGAGTATTTTTAAATGAAGACACACATTTACAGAGATAAAGAACAGCGCGTGCTGAAAGGGCTGTGAAGGGCACGCCCTGGGCGGTGACCTCTGACCCCTGTGCTATGGCAGTCAGCCGTGTTAGTGCCAGAGCAGGAACGCGATGAAACGTTATCTACAAAGTTATATTTACGTTTAAAGTTTATACAATCCTCTGTCACTGCAAATGGGATTTAACCTTTCTGTTAGGTCACTGATTAACAACTGTTTTTGTTTTATAGTAACATTCTCTTGCCTGATGTAGTAACATATTTTTATTTAAAAAAAAAGTGGCTAAAATTAAAGATATACTCTATATTGAAGAAAATATCTGTGTGCATCCTACTGTGACAGTAAGAGTGAGTGGGCAGTTTAAGCTCATTCTTTATTGATTGTATTATTTTTAATCCTAATTTATCCATATGGAGGGTCCCATGATTTTTTTCCTTTTTTGGTCACTTGTTGGTGAGCTCCCCCTATGGGCATGTGAGTTTGAGTCCCGCCCCTGCCTGGGATTGGACAGCTCCGCGTTCCAGTTTAGCCTCTCTTCCCCGGTGCAGCCTCCCCTCCAGTTCTCATACTGCCTGAGGGAGCGGCAGCTATTTGTGGAGGAGGCCACCGCTGGACCCCCCCTCCTGGAGCACCATACTGTTCGGCTAGAGGCCCGCAGCCAGGTATCTCAGCCAGATCACATACGTATCCCCATCTACGAGACCTGCATGTGTATGGCTTATGGTCATGTGATATAGGGGGGTGCTACTCTCTGCCAAGAGCCATCAAATGGGCTGAAAGGCAAACACTGGTCTGGACTGGGGGGGGGGGTAAGGGGGATGTATCAGGTGACCAGGCACCAGACCGTCTGTCTGATCCACCTGCTGTAGTTAGAATACCAGCTGCATTGATATGTTTAACTGCAGTTTGTGGAGAGACCAGCATTTGTCGCTGTGCTGGTTCATGTCCGGATTTACCTCCCTTCACCTCTAGGATGGCACGCTGGTCCCAATGACGGTGTTCCACAGAGCTCCCTGGGGCAACCTGAAGGGGGCGCCACTGCTGCTGCATGTGTATGGGGCTTATGGCCTACACCTCAACATGGCTTTCAGCCCGGAGAAGCGGCTGCTGCTAGAGGACGGCTGGGTCCTGGCCTACTGTCACGTTCGGTACTACAATTCCCAGCATGCCTCGGGCAGTTAGGCCGAGGGATGCGCTGACATTTCTCGTGCTCCTTTTCTGGCCAAAGCAGAACCGTGAAAGCAACATATCATGTGACGGATTCAAAAGCCATTTACTAAGTTGGGAACATGTTCAAAATGCCTAGCATAGCTATATACATATCTCCTGTGTGAATGTCCATGAAATACACACATATAATCTTGCTCTATTTAAAAAGTAACCTCCTAGATTCCAATAAATGTCACACAATGAAGTTTAAAATATCATAGTCACATTTGAGTAAACAATCTGTATTGTGATTGACCTAAATGTTCAAACTATTTAGCATTAATGGCACAAAATGGTTTTAATTTGTCTGTCCTGTAATAGCACACGGGGGAGGCAAGTACTGTGGCTAATTTATGAGGGTCTCTTGGGGACCGTTGTCCCTGCTGAGCATGTGACTGGTGTTTCTGGGCCCTGTAGAGGTGGAGGGGAGCGTGGCCTGGGCTGGCATCAGGCAGGCAGTTTCCTGCAGAAACACAAGGGCCTAGAGGACCTGGCCTCCTGCATCCGCCACCTCTATCAGCTGGGTGTTTCCCAACCTGCGCTGGCCAACCTTTCCACCCGCAGTGCCGGAGCCGTCCTAGCAGGGGCGCTGTGCAACCAGTATCCTGAGCTGCTGCGGACCGTTAGTCTGCAGGTGAGGCATACACCTGCATGGGCCCTGCCTATTTCTGTGGCCAAGTTAAACGGAAACACACTTACTGATTAATGTTAATTATCACAGGTTGAAAAGAGTAACGGTGCATTTACAGTCAGCGTTCTTTGCCTGCTCAGGCGCCCTTTCTGGATGTTCTGGGCACCATGCAGGACCCCAGCCTTCCCCTGACCATCGAGGACAGAGGAGAGTGGGGGGACCCCTTGGCCGACCCCCACCAGCGTGACACTGTGGCCTCCTATTGCCCATGTCACAACATCAAGCCCCAGGTGAGCTGCCTGCAGTCTCTCTAAGCATTAACACCTAAGAATGGCATTGCTATAATCTTAGTCTGTCTGTCCATCCATCCATCCAGGGCTCCAGACAAAAAAAAAAACTTTTGGAGCCATTAGCTCCTAAACCCAAAATATTTAGGAGCCAAAGCTTTTCTAGGAGCCGTAATCTCCATTACATGCCAGCTGTGAAATAACTTAAAAATACTCACATGGCACATCTTGTCTCCGGTCTACCTCACACTGCCTTTTCTTTCTCCTATCTGAGCTCTCATCTGCCTACTATTCCCTTCTGCGTTCTTATACATAACAACATAGCAATAAATGACACAGAAATATGCAATATATAATATTCAATATGTAAGCAAGACAGCTGGGCTATTGAACGTGAAATGCAGATATGCATAGGACAAGCAGTTTCAGAAAATGGATGGAGGTTTGTACTTAGTTCATAAATAAATTCTGTCTTTTGTACTTTAAACAAACACAGTGCAGTTATTAATGGCAATGGAAAGGTATTGCAGGATCTCTCAAATTCTATCCCAGCTTTACGAGAGTCCATTTTTTCCCCAAACGTCGATTCCCCCCCCCCCCCCCCCCCCCCCCCCCCCC
>JAODJU010000115.1:268285-288183 GCA_026776725.1 Gnathonemus echidnorhynchus
AAAATTCATGTAGGCCTAGCGCTTGTCACGTTGAGAGGTGCATAGAAAAAATAATTGTGTGTAATTTATCACGGGTAACGGGCGGAATGTTAACGGGCCCGGGCGGGTGCGGATTTAACTTTGAAATAATCATGGGTGCATGGGCGGTTGTGATGCTGTACTGTGCGGGTGAGGGCGGGTGCAGGTCTCCAAAAGTGGACCCGTGCAGGACTATGTTCCTGGTTACTGAGGACAGGTGTGAAAGTGGCTCTTTACCTTAAAAACAGAGGATCAGTTTAACCTTTACCACTGTGCACAGGCAGGAGGCCCCAGAAGCCTGGGCACAGATTTATGCAGATGCTGGTGGCGGGAAACTGATTGGCTGATTATGTGTGCGCTTGACACTCAGTGTGTGCATCTACCTGTCTGCCTATTACCTGATATTGTGAGGCTATTACTTCTGGAAAATGTCCCCAGAGGAACAGTAAACCTTGAAACACAGACCTTGCGTGACGCTCTGTGAGGTGAAATGCTTCTTTTTAATGGGTGTCTGTGAAGGCAAGTGAATTTTCAATTTTAAAATGTGTGTGATACAGCAGAGTAACACGCCAGGAGTCATCTTTGGCTCATACCCCATTTGCTGCCACCCTGTCCCTGTGCCGCTGCTGATTCGTTCAGCATTTGTAGAGGATGTCCAGCTCGCTGAGGTAGCAGGCCTTTTCCGAGACGAAGCACTTGAAGGCGGGGTTGGAATTGAGGCGCCTTTGGGTGGAGTACTCCAGCAGCAGGCCCTCCCCACGGGCCGTCTCCAGACGGGCCTTACGCCTGCGCTCCCCCCGTGCAGCGTAGCGCGTGCTCATGTGCACCGTCAGCTCATCCGGCAGCTCGGCCACCCGGGAGAGGTCCACGACGGCGTCACGGCCAAAGTTGAGCAGCACCAGGAAGGCCCGCGACAAGCCATCCAGCTCGCGCACAAAAGCGAAGACATCTTTGTCGCTCGACACGTAGCACATCCACCCCCTCTGCAGGGCCAGCTCGGCCTCCCGGAGCAGGCTGAGAGCCCGGTACTGCTGAAGGACTGATTCACTTTCGTTCTTCTGCGCCTGGGGGAAAACCGGGGGAGGTGGAGCTCAAGGAACAGCCATGAGGAAGATAATATGCAATGAAGTCTCCTCAACACATTAGCACAACAGTCAAGCCAATTGTAACACGAGGCATCACAGGAAGCAGCTTTGCTGCTGAATTTGTCAGCAATACAGAAACATAGAATAAGGCACAGTTTGTACCTCCACATTGACCGTCTTGTAGTCTGGATGCACGGGGAGCCATGTTTTGTTGGTGCTGAATCCGGCATTTTCTGCCGCACTCCACTGCATGGGAGTTCTCTGGGGGTCCCGAGTGGAGTTCTGTCAGAGAGGACACTAAGGCTGGTAAACGCTGTCTACAGCGGTCATAAGAGCGGACAGCAAGTAACAGAAGAGGAAGAGTACAGGGTCAAGGGCACTTACTGGGTCAAATTTGCCGAAGGGGTCCTGTATCTCAGTGACGTTTACGTTCTCCATGCCAATCTCCTCGCCGTAGTACGTGGTGGGTGTCCCGGGCAGGGTTAGAAGCATCATGTTGATGGCACGCACAAACTCGGCACCCCCACTCGAGGAGATGCGAGGCTTGTCGTGGTTGCCAACCTAATCCCAGAAAGACGCGGTGATGTTATAAGTCGGGGACAGAAAGACAAAGCTAATAGCTCGACTGACTCGCCACTGCAAACCACACGTCATGTGAAGCGCAGTGAAATATGAGTGCGTCACCTACCACCCAATTAGGCCACTTTCCCTCAGGCATGTTGGACATCCACAGGTTGACCAGATTAAAGGCTCCTTGACCAGACAAGTACTTTGGAAGGTATAGGAGGTAGAAGTTGAACGGGAAGTCACTCTCCCTGACAAACGACGTCCCGTAATACATCATGGTCTTATCGATCTCCTCGTAGTCATAGGACTCCGTTACCATGAACCTACAAAGTTGATGGATCATGTGAGCAAAAAGCTATGGCAAATTGTCTCGTTGCCTTGGTGACCAGGGTGTAAGGAACATGATTCTGACCTGTACCGCCCCGGCTCCCGGCTGTATTTGTCTAGCTCCACCCGCCACCCTCGTATGATGTCATGCAGACCAGGCTGTGACGTTGTGTAGTCATGGTACAGTTCAAACTCTGTGTCCACAGTTTCCTTTTGGGGTGGGGGCAGACAAGCCTGTTAGGAGAGCTCCTCCGGTTTCCTCAGACATCGTGTTATTTCCTAGGATTAGGGTACCAGGAGAACTGTGGCCAGATCCTGAGAAAAATGCCCCGATTAATCCCTTTTCAGTTGGCATTGGCTGTATGCCCCCGACCTACTGTGGGATATGGCCAAAGTACAAATGCTTCCCTGCCTGGTGTCAGGTTCCTTTAGAACAATGCATAAAGCTTCCAAGTGGAACGCGTTATACATCATGCTTGTTTCAAATGTCTTTTTTACAGTAATGTTGATATCAGGTAGCATTTGATGTAACCGAGATGTCCCGTTTGTGCAGAATGGCGGGGAAGGTGCGAGAACGAGGCGTTTCTTACAGGGGTCTGCTCAGGGTCAACCTGGGGCTCGTTCCTCAGGTGGGGGGCTTCCAGCATGTGCTTCACAGCATCCATGCGAAATCCATCAACTCCCTTCTCCAGCCAGAAGTGGAGGATATCCTGAATTTTAAAAAGATGGGTCAAAACCAGACTGGTGCAGATGCGAAGTCTACAGAAACACTGCCCTGTGTGGACAGATGCCCAGTCACTCCACCACGTTTCTGTCAGGGGTTCCTCCTGCTGTCATTTACCTTCTACTTTGACATGATAGATTCATCGACTCTGAACAACAACCCTTTGACACACTGGTATCCAGTGCCAGAGACCTGGGCATCTTCGTCTCTACTGGACTTTACTCTCCTGTCCAAGTTGTAAAATCGCTCTGGAAGGTAATGAGCAATGGCGGATGTTCCATATAATCAATAACTATGGTGAATGTGGTTACATATTCCTACGACCAGTTTCACATTACCCTAACCCTCACCTCTAACACACACTTACATCCGACCTCATCACCCTGTTCGTGTGATTAGTGGGAAAACTTATGATTGTCCCTCAGCTCTGTGCGGGTAATTTCTGACTGTCTCAGGGCCTGAAAAGCCAGACAAATTTCCCTCATGGGAAAGGGGAGCTGAAAAGACAGTCCCCAGGCCGGAGATAGGGTTACAGCACTGTTGCACAGGACATAATGGGACCTCTGTGACAGCCTGTGCGGCTGGTTCTGTTGTGTTTCCAGAACATCAGCGGGGTGCCGAGATTCAGATCAGTAGCAAGCAGCTGCCTCTTTTCCTCGCCCATCAGCCGAGTTAGACTTTCGGAGCATGTCTAAAAAAAGGGGGGGGAGGGTGAACATACATTCATTTCCTTGATGACCCGAGGGTTGCGGAAGTTCAAATCGGGCTGCTCCTTCAGGAACTGATGTAGGAAACACTGGCCCCGATCCTCATCGTAGGTCCAGGACGAGTTCCCGAAAATGCTCACCTGCAGAGAAACATGCTTATGGGGTTTCACTGCACAAATGTGACATTTTACTCTTGTAACCATGGTAACACCATTCTACTCACCCAGTTATTGGGCGGTTTGGTTCTACTGCAGTTTGCCCAAATGTAGTAATCCTCGTAATTCTGCGTACGGTTCCGGCTGAGCTGGAACCAGCGGTGCTGGTCACTGGTATGGTTGGGGATGTAGTCCATTATCAGCTTCAGTCCTGGGGAGGGGGGAGCAGGAAGGTAATGTCACATTTTCAGAACCATTGTCCCCAAAGTGATGCTAGTCAGCTAATACTCACCTCTGTCATGCATTGCAGCCAGGAGATCCTCAAAGTCCTGCATTGTCCCAAAGAGGGGATCAATCTCGCGGAAGTCCTCCACATCGTAGCCAAAATCCTTCATGGGTGATTTGTAGAAAGGGCTGATCCACACAGCCTTTACGTTTAGGTACTCAAAGTGATCCAGTTTTTCCTTGATACCTTAATACAGGTGTTGCAGCGTAAGACGACACTCAGAGGCTGACTGGCCAAAGCCTTTCAATAATGACATCACTAATTATGGGTTTTGAAGACCAAGCCTGTGACAACACCTAATGTAAAACCTAGCTTGGCCTATGAATGCTCTCTAAAACCATGCATTAAATCGACCACATGGTGAGTATAGCAGTTTTCCAAACAGAATTTTAATTAGGTTTCCTTCCAGGAAACTGCTTATGCTTGTTTGGAACACGAACTTTATGGTCGTCTAATGTAGGTCTGTAAAATCAGCGGGACGTTAAATTTGAGCAGTTAAGTGGAGATGTAGGTTCTAATCCCGAATACTGCTTCAGTAATGACTTCAAGCAATAATCTCTTATTTTTATGGGTGGCAAACATGGAAATATAATAATATTCCTATTTTTAAGTGTAACTGATTCAGTGGAAATAGTGAAAAAAATTTTGCACCCCACGGCTAGTTTCCAAACAGAGTATACAGGTACCTCTGAGGTCTCCCACGCCGTCGTTGTCCGAGTCCATGAAGGAGCGCGGGTATATTTGGTATACAGGGGAGGACTGCCACCAGCTAAGACACCGCGGAGACAAGGCGATTACCGTGATGGTCAGTGCGATCAAAGCCAGGGTTAGCATGATCGTCAGCCAGAAGAGAATCTCCCGGGGCAGCCGGTAGCACGGCTGGCTGGAATACAGCAGCAGGACCTCTTTCGGCATGCCAGCGTAGGGTTTGATCTGCTTGAACCCGCTGTCCTGATCCTCCTGTGGCGCGGTCTCCTCCGGAGTACAGCCCTGCTCCACATCTCCGGACTCCTCGTCCTGGAAGGTGGAGTTGTCGATACCCTCCTTGAGTTCCATCGAGCAGCCGTTCGGCTCTTCCGAAGGCATGGCGCGGGCAGGACAGGTCTCCTCCGGGGTGTAGGTAAACGAAAAGCTTACAAGGTCGCGGCTCCCCCACACTGATGCAAACAAAGTGCTCTTGTTCGGGCACCGACTACCGGGTTTTAGAGGGAGAGGTCGGGTGCAGAGTACAAGCCTCCGCCTCTCGGTCTCACACGGAGGCAATCGGTATGCCATGTTCTAAGAGAAGAGCGTTACGTCTCTCAAAACTTACCAATATTTTACTATTGCTAGCTGAAATTCTATTGAAATGAAAAGGTGGATCCATTTAACAAGTTACCTATTAACAAAATCAGGCAACTAACAAATTTTGCCGGGTTGGGTGGTGGTTGTCATACATTTTAAGCAAAATGAAAAATTTCAGTTTAACATTGTAGTTAAAAAAATCATCGTCATTTACCTGGGATAATTAAGTGAAATCACCTATATACCTTGATTGTTAGCAAAACCAAACACTGTCCAAGAATATTATCTACGGTAAACAGCTAAATGCAAATAATACTGAATATTAGAGGTATTGGTTTAGTTTTAAGTTTCCAGCCAAAGCTGAAACTTACGTCCGGTTAACCTGCTCTACGAAAGAAATGCACGCTTTCCGTAATAAAAGTAAGTAGGCAGCTCGTGTTAGTTTTAGCGAAATACGGGTGTACTGTGCACACACGTTGCATTTTTATGTTTATCAGGCTGGACAGCATATATATAATCTTGTAAAATGCAGATTAGAACAAAAAACTTCATCGGAGAATTTCAAAGCTATCAAGGGGAAACAACCCTCAATGTGAATCCGTCTGGTGGGCAGCAAATCACAGAAGATATTTGCTGAAAACATTAGCGAAAGGTCCCTATTTCCACCTGTAGTTACGCTAGTGCATTCACAGCAGCCGTGCTAAAAATGACATTATGAAAGAAGCACGTTATTAAAGCGATCTTAACATTTGAATGGAAAATGTCAGGCTGAAATCAAGCAGGACATTAATGACCATATGCACTTTACCAATCCGCTCGTAATTATACGGAAAAAGGCGAGGGGATATTAAGAGCACTGCGAAGAAAGACAACGAGAACGACGACAGCCATCTTTAGCAATCCTTTATTGAAGATAAGGTGATTATGTTTACTGTATGGTATGAAACATCACAATAT
This sequence comes from Gnathonemus echidnorhynchus, assembly GCA_026776725.1. NCBI lineage: Eukaryota > Metazoa > Chordata > Actinopteri > Osteoglossiformes > Mormyridae > Gnathonemus > Gnathonemus echidnorhynchus. The sequence goes on from JAODJU010000115.1 coordinate 274,396, forward strand.
CATACTGGGAACTATCGGTACAAGGAGTTAAGGTGAACACACAGGGAAACAGGGCACTTGGGCTGCCCATGTACCTCCACAGACCTCACCGACCCATTCGGATCCGTCCCCCACCCTAAGGGAGGGACACGAACGTGCACCCGTACGCATTATCTTATCCCGATCTCATTTACAGCAATTTTCACTGACAAGGCTAAAATCTAGGAATAAATAAAATATATTGTTGAAATAATTATTCTATATACCAATAATTGTAGATATACAAAAAAAGGTAAGGGTAAGTGACAACGGGCACCGTAAGCACAAAAAATCTATCATTATTTTCATTTGCAATCAGTTACTTTTTGTCTTATCACAGGAAGCGTTCCAGCAAAATGCTACAGTTATGTGTATGGCTGGGGGTGGGGAATCAAACAAAATGAAAAGAGGAAGGGTAATTTCACATAATCCATTTGGAAATGCAGTTTTAGAAACTACACACGAGGGCAAGTAATATCATGAATTGACAGACTAACATAGGAAAGAAATCAGAAGTCATCACAAGGCTTCCACAGCACGTATCCGACGTCGCCTTGGTGAATACATTCATTGTTCGACAACCGATCCTCGCATTTGTAACTCTGTCATTTCCTTAAACAGCGGAATCCCAACTCAACACATGCACAGCTCACAATCTTTTCATAAAAATCAATATTATTGCAAAAATAGAACCACACACAAGATATTCAAGTACCTAATAGTTATATGGCAACCAGACTTCGTACCATGTCACCTCTCAGGGTCAGCGGAAAAAAAAGAAAAATGATTAAGCCTGAGTCGCAGACATACCCCCCATTACCTTGTCGTTCATTCACCAAAAGAACTAGAGAGGAAAACTGACTTTAACCATTTTTAATTTTTATTTTTGAGTATTAGTTCTGTTTTTTCAATATACTTTGTGTTGTTTCTGAACATCACAAACAGAACCATGTCACACAATACTCTGCATCTGCAAGAAAAAAAACATTTAAAAATCAATTTGTTTAGAAAAAAATCATTTAACAATCACAATTTTACAATATTATAAGAGGAAAATAAAGGCGAGTTGATGCGAGACCACCGTCGTGCAAACGGGAGCCAGCGGTAGAGAGACGGGGGGGCGGGACAAACCCCGACAGGCTGGTAGGTGTTAAAGACTCATCCATCCAGAAATCCCAGGGTTCCTGGAGTCCTCGCACACATGCGTCGATCCCATAAAGATTCTTTTCACACCCACAGCTTTTCAGTATCTATATAGTTTCAATATTCTCATTTTCTGGTGAGTTTTATTTACCTTTTATACAGCAAGCACAGTACGTGACATCTGACACGACAGGAAAAACGAAAGGGGGGGAACTTAAAAATATATATCTGTATATATATTTATATATTTATATACGTTTTTTTCTTCTCCTCTCAACAGCAGGATAAAAGGCTTGTGACGGAAACAGAAGAGTGAGATATCTTCCAGGAGGGAGATCTCCTCCAAGCCTGACTGGAAAGGGGGGGGGACAGACAGGGCGCGGGTTGGGCTGGGGGGTGGAGATTGGGGGAAGGGGGGTTTGCAGAAGCTCTCAATCTTCAACTCTTTCAAAACAAATAAAGCCATAATCCAGCCACTTTGTAAATAAAATAAAAAAAAAAGATACATGCGTTTGTCAAATTCGCCGTATCAGGACCCCCCCAGAAGCAGCGAGTGCGCATAGCGTCCCCCAGCACCCTCGCAAACTGGTGGTCCCACGCTGTCCCCCCCCCCTCCCCAGTCTGGAGTGGGTCAGGGACTGGACCTCCGTGGGGCAAACTGTCTCCCATCTGCAGAATCTTTATTTTAAAAGAACAGAAAGGCACCGCATTTCATACGGGCAGAAGCGTCCAGCCTGGAGTCCTCCCTCAGGCTGTCTGCATCCTCTTCAGTTGCAAAAGGGAACAAAAAAAAAAACATCAAAAGCAACAAAAAGTAAAAATACTTTACCACATACTCTCATTCATTTTATCATCTAAGTTCCTTATCTGACTCTTAAAACAGGAAGAAAAAAAAAAAGTTAGCATCTGTGTTTCCCGGTGATTGTTTTAAACTTTATGGTCCAATTGATCTGCAGGACATGTCAAAGGGGAGAAGGCAGACAGATAGCGACATCATCTGTTTTGTGTGAATTCAGGACTTTCTCAGGTGGGGGTAGGGGGAGGACCTCTGCCCAATGGCTACCAGGGGTCTTCGAGATCTCCACCATTCTGAGGGAGAAAAGAGATGAGAGTAAGGCAGACAGCGGGGGTGACAGGAGAATGATCACCCAGAGAGACTGCCTGATCACACTTCCCAGAGCACAGAATAGCAGAATACACAACAGTGACACTTTATTCATGCTCATGGGGAAATTGTTTCTTTGATTATTCCATCTTTCTCTCTGCGGCACCCAGACACATATAAAGGACTGTGCTGGCCAGCATGCAGCATCCCTGGAGCGACTGGAGGGACCAATGGCAACATCTGCCAGCACTGGGGTTCAAACCAGTAACCTGTTGATCACCAGCACAGTCCTAACCCACTGAGCTACACAGGCAATGACCCTACAGTGCTCACAAACAAGCTTCCTACTGGCACTCAGCCAGATCTTACATTAGGTAACAGAAAGCTCTTAGCTTGGGATGACTCTCATGAAGTCAGGTAAAAGGGGCACTTATGAATAGGGGGCTGAACCGGTTCAAACCAGAACAGCTAACACAGGACAGCTTGTGGGGTCTTGGTGTTCATGCAGGATTCACTGTCCAGAACATCTGGGAGTGAATTTAGCACCTTTCCAGAGTATTCTACCGTCTGCCAAAAGCACTCAGGCCACGGAAGGACCCCGACTGCTTAATGACATTTTACCTGCAGTGACTCCTCTCACATGGCATGGCAGTGTTCAGAGAATGTTACTCAAAGGCAATGGAGGTGGACGACAAGCCTCTTTGGCAATGAAGAAGGGTTCACCTAATGCAAGTCAAACTCCTATAGAGTCCCAACAACAGAACTGCTTTCCATAGCATCCCAGATTCACCCTGCAGCGGCAGAAGCCCACAGTAAGCCACACATTAGTCATGCATCATTAGATACAAGGCTGCAATCACATTAGTGCATGCATTAGCTGTGAAGAGCCCAAAATGGCAGAATGTGGCACATATCACAAATACCTCGACACTGCTTCATTATGGCTCTCATTGCATTTACCCAAACCACACACTGACCAAAGTGTGCCTGCTCGCTCCAAGAAAATGCCCTCACAACCACTAGATTAAAGTTAGGACCTCTGATCAAAGCTTTGGAGGAGAAACTGTACCAATGGGGGGGGGGAGGCATCTTCACAAGTGATATTTTTCAGTTCAGCTCTTCTGTATCCTCCTGTTAAATCATGCTTTTCGATATATTTCTGTAAAAACACCAGAAAGCGGCAGGCTGTGCGCTCTGACATTTACTGGAGATTTGACTAGGAAAATTACCCTTCATTTTGTCATCTTGGTGGTCTCCTAACAGGCTGTTATCAGGGGGCTGCACTTTGCAAAGGCGAGAGACAGACCGCAGCGCTCAACACCCTACTTCTCTGCTAGGATTCTGTGTGCCGCTCCCACGGAAAACAGGGGAAAAAAAGAGCTAACTAAACAGTCATCAAATTTAGCCAGTACTTAACATTTTAGGAATATGACGATTTCTGTCACCGACGTTACCCCCTAATAACAGTGCTCGACAGTGCATCGTTTTTTTGCAGAGAGCAAATTGCTTTGGGTGGGGGTGGGGGGGACATACACACGTGAAAAACCATGTGGGAGAATCAGTATGAAATACATTCAACCCTTTAAACCAAAAGGATCAGACAGCTGGGTAAAACGGATGCTTGTGGCCTCTGATCAGTTTGATTACTACACATATACAGTTCAGCCAGAGAATACTAATTTAAATTCTGACTGTCATTCCCATTCTACCGGATAACCCATGTTTCAGACTCTCTACCTGAGAGACATACCTGTCAATCAGCTCTCATGATGCACATGTACTGCACCAACACACAAGCTTTGCTACTGTCCCAAACATCTTTGGGGAAGAGTATTTATTCTGTAAACTTTACGCGCATCACTGATTATACAATCCTATTGTTAATATTACAGTATAACACTGTCCCAGATACAACAGCTGACAGTAAGAGCTCCTTTTTCCATTGATTGATATCTTCAAGGGCAGAAAGCTACACAATTGACCTCCAAGGTCATTCTCTTACTGCTGATTTTAAGTTTAAATTCAAACCACCCTGCAGATCTTACTTGTATTTTGTTTCTTTTGTTCTTGGGTCTCCAGCCCACAACAGCACACGAGACCCACGTAAAGACATTTGTTGCTTTCTGCTGGACTCTTTTCTTTAGCCAAACACCAAATGTGTAGAAAAATGCTTGTTTCCTCTCCACACAGGAAATGTAGGTGAGACTTGCTCCCACACTTTTCATGACCAACACTGGTGCAAAACAACAAGCGTCACCATGTGGTAAGTAGCGGGGTGGGGAAGGGGGGCTGGAGACAGACTTGTATAGTGCATATGGCAGGCAAGTCGGGATCACAAGGGGGTCAGTGTTAGGGTTGCAAAGGGGTGGGAAATTTCCATTCAATGGGAAGTTAAACTGAGGACTTTGGAAATATCCCAAATTGGAAACTTTCCATGGGAATTAAAGGGAATATATGGGAATTAACGAGAAAATTCTGAGGATTTTGCAAACCCTAGTCAATGTTCATTCCCACTAGTCAACTGGGGAGTGATGGGGAAATGCAGCACCCACACAGCGATACTGAGGTGAGAGTACCTGAATGTGCTCAAAGGGGCAGCTACTCGGAGCTCAGGGGGAGGGTCTCTGAGAAGCTCTGCCCCCACCGAGGTGGTAAACATGGTGTAGGATAGAGGAGATAAGAGAAGAGGCTGGACTTGGGGCTCCAGTGCATGGTGCTGGTCCCGGCAAGCTCGCACCCCCGCAGGGGCACACAGGCACATACCCATGCACAGGAACACACACAGACACACACAGACACACACACACGATCCCTTACACAATGTAAATCACCACTGAAGACTCCACTTGTCACATACAAGTTAATCATATTTGTGACGAGTGTCTTTTTAAAATAAGTATTAAGTATTTTTCCCAGATACTCCTTTGAAAGTGCGCATTATGAAACCTTTATGGGTTCCCCTTCAGAACCAATTTGTCTACGCACTGAAAACGTGACCAATTTCCAAACAAACATGGAAAATTAAATGTGCACAGTTGGCTCAATACGCAGCAGCTTTCCTGCTGTGAGGAAAATGACACCCTCACATCTACACCAGTTAATTATCAAAGCTGCTTTGAAGCCTCATACAGCAGCTAGCTGTAGTGTTCAACTAGCAAGGCACCTTATCCCTTCACTCTAGATAGCTAACAAAATATTAATATATTCGTCATAGATCGTTAGCTCCACCACCACGGAATGACCTTACATGCGGCAGGTGTCATTTATTGATGCCAGAAACACCACTTCCATTTACCACACAGCTAGAGGGCTCGTGTGTGAAGTCTACAGAGACGACCTCATGTAACCGTATTCCGGAATATTCCCACACGATGTGCTGCTGCTCCCACACAAATGGGCTAGGAGCCAACTGAGCTCCCACGTCACTCCACATATTTGCACCCCAGAGCACCTATTAAAGAGACTTTAAAAAGCAGCGGGTAGAAAGAGGACACCTCAGTACAGACCACATACGCATGGGGGAGCAGGCGTGTACCGGCCCCCCGAGATCACCAGGCCCACGTGCTCCTAGAAACCCCACTTCAGACACCCTTGCACAATCTGCTACCGACTTTAAAAATGTCAAAATATTCGCTTCCAAGTCCACAACACTTAAGGGCCCTGATGTAGCAACTGAATACAACTGCTGACAGACTGCCAAGCCAAAGCATGAACCGAGCAGGTACCACACTCTGTGTCATGTGACGCCACGGAGGAGGAAGGGGAGAGATGACTGCATGCACTGAGAGCTCCTAAGATTGGAGGCAACATGCAAACGGATACCCATGTCAGCGAAGTGCCACAGCGACCATTATTGTAGTGACTTGGGGTCTGTGTTGTATCTGCTGCTCCTAACGGCTTAGCCAATGTAAATCCTACGGGGTCCCTGTAGCTGGTTGGTCGAGGCTTTTGATATGTCTGAATGATACTGACGATCAACAACCTTAACATGTGGCAAAAGTCATCCCCTCAGATTTGCGTTGAGATGAAAAAATACTTTGAGAAGCTCTGGACAGTGACACTGTATAGCGGAAATGAACCACCTCTGGCCCACATACTAAGTTGGTTTTGATCCCACCTCCACTTTTAACTGATTTAACCCAAGTAGCCTCACCCACTGTTCTCAGTGCTAATCTGTTACTACACAATGACCTAAAGGTCAGGTGGGGGTCATGTGACAAGAGTACTGGCCAACCCTGACATTCAGCAGTGACTCCCAGTGACATATCTTCCTTGGATGGGTCCTCCTTCATTGAAAGGGTTCACCCCCCCCCCCAAGGAGAACCACAAAAAAAGGAACACCTGTAGCATCTAAGCAGCAAAGAGGAACCAAGCTAACAAAGCAGAGAGCATTAGCATCCTCAAATATCTGCTTAAGAAGCTCTGTCCTGCTTGCTCTGAGGGTGGGGGGCTGGGATAACACCCACACCTGCATATTAATTTACCAAATGAAACAGGAGCGCTGCATTAATCAGAGGGTATGAGAAAACAGGAGTGAGGCCTATACCTCAGGGCTGCAAGTATAGTCAGCGGCTAAGATATGAGGGGCCAATCCCTTTCCAAAAGGTCCCTCAAGGGGGAGCCCCTCTTCTGACCTCACAAGGAGTGTATCAAAGTGAATCTGATGGTCACACTCAGCATTCTGTCCCTCACTGATGCCTGACTGATTCTGGCGAGGAGAGGAGATGTGCGCACATGCGAGTGTCCATTTGAACCCAGCCATCTCCTGCTCCAGTCATCAGCTGTAAGTTCAGGAGCAGGTATGCTATTGTCTAGCAGCCACACAAAGCCTGCACACAGATAACAGAGAGGGAGCACCATCACCGCGAGTCATCGGGACACCGAGCACAGCGGCCTCCTCCTGCTCGTTTCCAAAACACTGACTGCCAGAACAGGCATGTACAGCCTCACACAGACACAGACCAGCAGAGAGCGCTCATCTGAGAACGTGATCTGCGGGTCTCCTGAAGCACAGCAGTGGTATGGCTCAAAGCTCCTCTCTAATGGCCTCCACTTTGACTACGTGCACAGACAGCTTCATGATGCCCATCACAGGGCTCCTGAGTGTCAGCATAGGGGAGCATCCAGAATGTAACGCTGTGCTCCACATGCTCCACTCAGGAAGTGACGACATGCCGCACTCCTCCGATCCTAACCTCGGAGGTCGATGTGGGTAGGATTTAAGCTAACGAAGGCCTCTCGGTTCAGAAGGTGTGCCTCAGGACTGTTTGGCAGCAAGAGGGGAGGGTTACACCAACGGCTATTAGGAAGCTTGTGTGATGCAGCCGGGGAACATGCAGGCACTCACCCCGTCCTCTTCTCTGTGGGGGTTCAGCCTGTTGTAGACAGCCTCAATGACGCTGCGCCTGAGGATGGAGACAGCACTGTAGTGAGACTCCAACAGGCACCACGTATACCCTGCTCCATCTCTGAGGAAGTCTAGCAACACGCTAAAATGAGCAACGCTGACAGGTAACCAATTGGGGGCAAGATCCAGAGAAGGAACGTGCTAAATGAGCAATAAAGTCAAAGCTGTACCATACAGTTTAAACCGTAAGTTACACTGTTTCTGGGGTTTGGTAGAAATATATGAGCACTGGAAGCGAGAGGAGGGACTCCCTACTTGCTGGCGAGGCCGCCCCCTGGTGGAAGGTTGGGGATGTTCTCTGTGGAAAGGTTGCGCATGACATGAACCAGGTCAGGAACTCCTTCTTCCCCTGAGGTCTCCATGATTTCTGTGGGATGGAACAGAAGGGAGAGAGCTTTTGAGCAGGAAAGTCGGGAGGGGCTAGAAGGTCAGCAGTCAAACAGTGCAACTGAAAACACCAGCAAGAAGAATGTTTTTGGTGTGGCGATGCCCTAAACTAGCAGGATTAGGAGCACTGGGCGAGACTGATCAGAAGAGTTGGGGTGGGGTGTCTGTGTATGTGTCCCAACCGTATATTTGAGCCCCTCAGATCAGTCAAAGCAACTGTGGAAGCCAACAACCACCACCTAGAGGAGCGGTTGCTGACAGGTTGATCTTCAAGACATTGCCAGTCGATACTGACAACATATCGGAGGGGGAACATCCCCCCGATCAACAAAACATACTGAGGAGGACCTGCCACCCCCCACCAGCAAAATCTACCGTGGTGACTTGGTAGTTTGCCAGTATTTTTTCTTTGTAAAAGTGCTTGCACTGTAAAAAAAAAAAAAAAAAAAAAAAAGGTAGAGCCCACTGGCACAGAGAGATCTCCATCCCACACCAGTATGGACAAGTGGGGGCATCACTGTCTCACACCACTATGGCCAGTCAGACTCAAGCCTTGTCATCACTGTCAAACATGTCAGTAAAGCATGCACTGCACTGTCATGGAAACTCGCAGCCCAGGTGCATCGTCACCAGTACCTCATACCCACATAGTCAAAGACTCCACACCCAATTCCATACACCTTTCACAGGGATGAGGGGGAATGATCTGTTTCCCCCCCAAAATCAGCAAATCCCCTGACAAGTCTGTCAGGCACACCTACTGTATGCGACTTAACGGTGAATTTGCTGTGCAAACATGCCATTGACTGCTGGCCTGAGGCCCCGCTGGGTCAGACAGCTGCCCCGTGGGGGTTGCCGCTGCCACCCCCAGCGCCTATGCCAAGGACACGGTGAGAAGAGTGGGCCAGAGGAGGAGACCCTGAAGCAGAGTGTGAGGCGGCGGCAGGAACAGTGCCAGCTCGATGTTCCGCCAGCACATTCTTCCGCGGAGCCGCGGCGGCCCCTTCTGGCGTGCCGAGCCGGCCGGTGGGAACACTGCTCCAACGCTGGGCTGGCGCTCTTGGCCAGCTCCAAGGGGAAGAGTTTACATAACCCGGGGACTTTAGAAAACTAGTAACAGCGTGCCAGAATGTTTCAAAAGCCCGAAAAAGAAGGGGGGGGGGGGGAGGGTGTAAAAAGCAACACAGTGGGACTCAAGTTTTCACGGAGTGCCGCCGTGATCTGAAGTAAAAGTAGGTCAGCATAAAAAGTACACAGCTCCTCTGTGAGTGACAGGGAGATGGATCAGGGGCAGGACAGGGCAGGATGGAGTGGGACAGGGCTTCCGCCTGTGATCAAATTAGCTAGAGCAGTTTCTCAAACCAGTCCTGGGGGACCCCTGGATGGTCCGCGTTTTTGGGAGAGAGCAAAAACATGGACTGTCTGGGGGCCCCTGAAGACTGGTTTGAGAAACACTGAGCTACAGGACCTGACTGCAGCCTTGTGGCTCCATGGACAAAGCAGGCAGATTGAGGGGAAGAGGTCAGATTTCCAGGTTACTTGACACAGGCCAACATAGCCTGTTTTGTGACACCTGGGCCAGATAGCAGTTACAGCCACACAAAGACATGGTGTCGTCACAGGCCTGGGCTCGCTGAGGACCACTTGTGTGTGCGTGCCTACTCTAGGGTGAAGGCCTGTATCAGTATGCATTTGTTACTACAGGAGAGGGGGAAGGGCGATGAGGACAAAGTAATGACACAGAGAGGGCAGAGAAGCAGGAGATGAGCCAAGCAGACGAAGCAGAGAAGGGCCACCAGAGACCAGCACCCACCTTCCACTCGAGACTCCAGGTACTTGTCCAGCTCGGCATCCCTCTTGACCGCCTCCTCTGACACCTTGGGGGCGTTAGGCAAACACACCAACACAACGCTCATGTTGTCCCGGCTTCCCTGGAAGGACAGGAGGTGAGCTTAGCTGAGGGGCATGACCGGTCACAGCACACAACACACCTTTGTCACACACAGTGTTTTCCATTCAGACAGCTTGATGCATCCCCACTGCAACTGTCTGTGACAAAGGATCCCTCAACCAGGGCTCGAACCCAGCTGCGGCTAAGAGTGCAAGGCTGTTGATCTTCTCTGGCTCACTGCCCCCCATGAAGCCCCCTGTGTTTATCTTAGGTGAGAACGTCTCACAGGCACTAAAAACGGAAATGTGCGCCCTTTTTCCACAGGCTCTGCCGAAGCTCGGGGGAACAGCGAAAATGAGAGATACAGAAAGGAGGACGAGGAACACAGTTTCCATCCTTCAGGATCCTGCTCCCAGGACAGACTGGCAGACAAATGTGCTCCACTGGGAGGAAATTACCAGTTGCTCCACAGAGCACCAATCCTCATCTTATCAGCATAATGTGCAGGTGAATGACAGACAGCCTGGCTGTCTTGAGAAGACAGAAAAGCCAGCATATGAAGAGCTGCTGTCAGGAAACAACAAACACAACTGCACAGAAACTGTAGGACGACAGCAGCAGTCAAGAGAAGAGGCTAGTGTCAGGATTCAAAGTTGAGATCAGCATTAGAGCGGCTTCAGGGACCACATAAGCATGCCCACTTACTGGAAGTCCAAACCCAGGGCTAAACATCACTCCATGATCCCCTGCTCGAGTCCCACCTCCCACAACGGCACTACTCCATAGACTCCTTCCCAGGCTCCCAACATACCTTATGCAAGCAGGTGTCTACCACGGCATTGCAGACCTTTTCCAGGTCATCAGTGACCTCCAGCCGTGACCTGACGAACTCGCAGAGTTCCTCATTGCTCATGACGTCCCAGATGCCGTCGCAGGCAAGCACCACGAACTGGTCCTCATCAGAGCGCGCCATCTCGAAAACCTCAGGCTCGGGCGACACCAGCTGCTCCGTGGGCCCCTTGCCATCCACGCACTTGTAGTCGTAGTCTCCGAGGGCACGCGAGACTGCCAGCGAGCCGTTCACTCGCTGAATCATGACGGAGCCACCGGCATTCTGGATGCGCTCCTTCTCGCGTGGGTTGCACGGCTTGTGGTCTAGCGTGGAAAAACAGACGTGCGAGCTGCGGTAGAGCACCGCCCGTGAGTCGCCACAGTTGATGAAGTAGAGGTGTTCGGGTGACACCAGCACGGCCACTGCTGTAGAGCCGCTGCGGTCCATGCCATTGCGCAGATCGGCAAAGCTGCGCATGTACTCGTCGATCTTGAGGAATCCGGCACGGATGCCACTCTTGACGCCCTCTACCGTGGGCTCGGCCCGGTCGGCGCCACGGAAACCCTCGCTGCCTGTAATGTGCTCCAGCAGGTGCTTGGAGCAGTAGTTGGCCACACGTGAGCCGGCGTGCCCATCGTACACAGCGAAGAAGGACCAGTCAGACAGGCCCTGTGGCAGGCCCACCACGGCCGTGTGGGCGTCCTCCATCTCCACGCGCCAGCCCTGCATGCTACTCAGGCCGAAGCGCAGCCCATTCCCCGCGCCGTGTGCATTGTGCTTCTCAGTCTTCGGCTTGTCCAGAAACGCCCCCATGGCTTAGTGCACGTCCTGTGGGGGGAGCGAAGGGTCAGGTTGGTGCAGATGGTACCAAACAACACAGCCGCCACACTGTCGGAACTGTCCATCACGGGCTGAACCCCATCTTTATAAACGAAAACCCTGGCCTGATATAACAGAGTAAAACTGCCAAACCTTTTAACAACTCTTTAATATCTATCCTGAGAGCTTTGGGTGCAGTCATCTGCTGTGAAAACAGACAATTTCATATACGACAGATTTCTGTCTGCATTTAAGCTTGAGATGCTATAGATATAGGGCACCCAATGCACATTTCCCACCCACACTATGAAGCTCAGCACCCTCTTCTCGCTGCTATTCCCAGGTTCTCACCGCTGTCTGAAATTCGCCTGCTAGTGTTAAGGAGCTCCATCTAACGAGGGGATGGAGTTCTCCTCCACTGTCCTACTGATTCAATTATCCACGATCACCAACCTATTCCAACATAAAGCTGATTCAGGATGTCGAAAATTATTTCTCTTATGCGTGTGTGTGTGTACATATACATATATATGTGTATATATATATACACATACATATATACACATATATATATACACATATATATACACACATATACACATACATATATATACATATATATACACATATATACATACATATATATATATACACACACATATATACACACATATATATATATACACACACATATATACACACATATATATATATACACACACATATATATACACATATATATATATACACACATATATATATATACACACACACACATATATATAAAATCCAGCTTCCAAACCAACCCAAAGCTAACTTACCTAAGTGCAGAGAAAACAAAAACACAACAAATTCTATACCTCACTCCCTATCCAAACAACAGCATACAACAAAAGCTTGCAAAACAAAAATGGCAGTCACTGACTCCCTATGCACCTGAGACATACACAAAGATCAAGGCGTCAAAGTCCGAGGGGCGCGCAAAGACGTTAACCAAAAACCGGACGAGAGTTCAAAAACAAATAGCAAGTAAACCAAAGCGAAAGTACAGACAAGGGCAGAGTGAAAATCAGACCAAACAAATCATACACCGTAATATCCATCAAAGAAAAGCAAACCAACAACAATAATCAGTAAGTGAGCAGAGCTCCCGAGATGTCTTGGGGTTGGCTTTTCACTTCGGAAGACGGAAGTGACGAACTCCGCATACAGAGTGTTGGGGGCAGAGTCTGCACGTGGAGGCGGAGTGAACGTCGAATGGAGGCGAGCTAGAGGACGAGGCTGTGGGCAGAGTCTGCATGTGGAGGCAGAGTGAACATCGAATGAAGAGCGAGCTAGAGGACAAGGCTGTGGGCAGAGCTGAATTTACAGCGGCGCGTAAAACTGTAAAATCCATGGCTTCAAAAAGGAAGCATAGTGTCATGTCCCTCCAAAAGAAGCTCGATATTATTACAGAGATATGAAAAGGAAAATCACACAGAGTTGTTGCAGACCATTTTGGAGTGGCTAAGTCTATGATAGGCGATATTTGGAAGAGTAAAGAAAAAAACAAGTTCACTTGATGCTGGTTAAAATGACCACTGCAAGAATAAGACGGGACGATTCGCTAGCTCAGATTGAAATAACATCCTATTAAAAGCCTTGTACCTCATAAATATCATGTAGTTTGTATGTGTACCCATGTACTTGTACGTTGTACTGTGCTGTTCATGTATTTCTAAGTTACGGGCACATGCATACACACATTTTTGTGGGGACTCTCCGTTCATTTCTATGGGGAAAACTCTAATCACAACATGAGGACCTTAACCCCTACCCAGCCCAAAGCCGGGAAATCAAAGCGATTATGGGGCGGGGGCCCACCACTATGTCCCCCGTGGACCCAGAGGTCTTGGGAGCTAGGTGGCCAGTGATGTGCTGGCCATGACGACAGTGCTCTAGGAACATGGTACAAGGAGCGACAAAGCAGGGCTGCTCTCTTCTGTACCAGAGCCCAATTAGAAATGTTGTGACTGACTGCCAGAGTCCATGTATTCATATCTTCGTGGTAGGGGTGGAGCCGAACCCGAATACGGTATTCGGAAAGGCACAAATAACGTGTTTTTTACAAATACTTATTTCAAACAAATACTTTAAAAATATTTGTATTCGGGAACAAGAAAAACTTTATATCAAAAAGCTGCGTT
>JAODJU010000115.1:292217-320064 GCA_026776725.1 Gnathonemus echidnorhynchus
TTTTTCAGTGACAGAAAGACATATTCAGTTGTTATTTTGAATACAGAAGGTTTTTTATTAAACCTTGAAATGTGTATCGTATGTACAACAAAGACGGTTATTGAAATTTGTTAATGTTTTTGAAATAAATCTTATTTTAAAATTTTGTTCAAAATATCATGATACATATCGTATCATGAACCCAGTATCGAGGTATGTACCGTATCGTGACCTGGGCATATCGTTACACCCCTACTCATCTGTTTTAACCCAGTGCCCCTTACCTCATAATTAGTATCCACTGAATGATCAGTTAATAGTAAACAGTCCCAGAACAATTAAGTAATGAAGTTACATGGACAACCAACATTTAGTACTGAAATCAAATAGGGCCAAAAATTACAAATGCTAAAATAATCAAAAATTTTCGAAAAATGTCACAACAGGTTACCAAGAGCTACCTCCCCTAATCAGAAGTTCAACAGGAAAAATAAGTACATGCAGAGGAGTCCTAGGACCAGTAATGGCAACTGCAAGTTAACAGGAGCCCATCAGACAAATATGGGAAAGCTGTTTATTTTAACGTGTCCCATGTTCAGTCCGCCATTTCATTTTCAGCACTTGGTGATGTTCTCCAAACATGCACCTCGTTCATCTTATAGGTGGAATGAACAGAGTAGAGACCTCAACAGACAGCAGCCTCCTACGGGCCTGACAGCCACCTCCTCTCCCACATGGACGACATCCTTGCAGCTCCAGGTCTGTGTTGAGGAGGAAAAAGCGACAGATGCTAAGGTAAATCCTAAGGCTGCTCTGTCTGTCGGTCTCCACACAGCCAACTGATGGCCAGCACTGCCAATTCAGCCCTCTGGCTTCTGACGCTGTCAAATACCCACAGTAATTTTCATGAGACACTGTTCCTCTTGTAGTATTCCAGCAGCCATCTGAGCTTGTAATATGGGAAGCGAGTGGGTGCCTACTTAGATGGGTACAGCTGAAGGAGACAGCGGCATTTCACAATGTGACAGCGATGCATTTTTACGTCTGCTACAGACACCCATCTTTAAAACAGGAAAAAAAAATGAACCTGACATCTCAAACAGAAGCGCGCCAGGCCAGCACGAACCAGTAGGCTTAACATCGATCAGTCTCGTCTTTAATGAACAACCGCTAAAGCTCTGAGAGGCTTTGGCTGTATCTGTGTAACCACGGGTGACCCACATGCCGGGAATAGAAACATTACACTGCGATACATCTGATTCATGCAGAATCCAACTGACGCTCTGGATAAAAGCTGCGTAAAAACACACTTTAAGCACCGAGACGAAGATGGAAAGCTGCCACCACACGCTTTGCGGACAGTGACTTCACCGGGGAATGGGTGGGTTAGAACCGATCTCTCCCTTAAGACGGCAGTCAAGAGCCTTTTAGTTGACGTCGTGCTGCAGAAGTGCTTATTCACGCTACCTAAGAGAGAGCTGGGGGCGAGCAATGCCAAAGGCACAACTTGCTTCTGAAACATTTTGTGCTTAACGCATGGAAACAAGTTCTGTGAACAAAACCACAGAAGTGATGACAGACTGTATCGATTACCGTTTTAAAGAATAGGACAAAAATATTATACCTTGAAAGGTTTACAATGCAAATATTTTCAGTACAAATCTGTTTACGAGAGAAGAGAAAGGGAAACCCTCCCAAACGTGCGCTCTCTCACACAGACTGTCCACTGGCATGTCAATAGCTTGTGATAAGTTTCTCAGGTTACAAGACAATGGAGGGCTGAGCCAAACAGCAGGCCTGTCTGAGTACTCTGGCGGCCACCCAGATCACATGATAAGACTTGGGGGGGGGGGGATTGTAAAGTCCAGCCTCCACCATAAATTTCTTACCTCACTGCTGGCTTTATGCTCAGTTATAAAAACAGAACCAGGGGAAACTTTGTAGAGCGCTAACCAAGGGATTCCACTGATTACAATTATAACAGGCGATCCAAAACAGTCCAGCAGAACTAGTGAGCAACCAGGTGAATGGTCTGTGCTGTGTGTCTTGGGTGAGTACATGGGAAATGCATAATTCAGGAGAGATTGACAGAAAAACAATGGTGAGTCAGAGAAACACATTGATGGAGCAGGGACTCCCCATAGAAGGGTCGAGTCACCTTGCTGTAGGAAACTTACAGGGGCCCTGCCCAAGTACACCAAAGTGACCACATCAGTGTTAGAAACACTTGGGGGGGGGGACACCCATAACCCAGCCACAAAATACACACGCTTATTTCATGCCTTGTATGTCTCATTCACACTAGGGAAATGTGGGTGTTCTGTTTATAAAAGTTGTTGGCACAATGATGTAAAGTGAGCCAACCAGTTATTTCACTCATAAGGCATGTAACGAGTTAATACTATGGGAACAAAGACAAAAATCTTTCAAATTGTACATAATATCATCAAGGCATCAAGCAGCATAAAATGACAACATATTGGCCAAGCATAACCAGATCTTGGAGTCCGGAATGGCCATGATCACACTGTCCCTAATCAGGCAAAGATTGCAAGAATGGAGGAGCTGTAAGCTGCTTTAACCAAACCGCTACAGTAAAAACTTTACACATGCAGACAAATAGATCCCTAAAGGTATTATGTCTGTAAATGAGGCATTAAGTAAATGAGGCAGAGATGACAATATCGGTAGCTGCACTAGTCTTCACACCTCCAGCAATCAATACACAGGGACAAACAAGAGGCCCAAGCAGTTTTGTATTGGGCTCAGACTGTTCCCACAAAATATCCAGTGACAGAACACATTAAATGAAAGCTCAGTTAGCTAAATAGCTTTGGATGAAAGGATAAGCATGATGATAGAAGTAGCAGCCGCTGCCAGCTACAATGACAGTCCCTACATCACTGCCATCAAAAGTGACAGCACACCTGTGAGTTTAGATAGCCACCAGAACCCAAGCACGCCATAATGACCCACGGATGCCAAAGGGCTGGGCAGGTTCTGATCTAACTCCCTAAAAAAGAGTGGGGATTCTTGCTCTATAAATAAGCAACCCCCCCCAGCTGGTGAAACAGTGGTGCTAGCCTACACGTGGTCCGGCTCAGCATGGGAGGGACGTGCTAAGTGTCTTCCCAAAAAAGGCCAAAAGGCGCTGTTGGGTGGGGCCCTTGCGGTGTCATGGTCCCGTCAGGATGTCTGACTGGACTACCCCCCACCCACACACTCACTGGGGCTATTAATACCCCCAGGCTTGGGTTACAACTGCACCCAAGGATAGCCCGACACAGTCACCCCACCACCTTACCACCCCACCCCCATTCATTGAGGCAAACCCACGTCTGCTCCCAAGACCGACCATGGGATTTAACACCTGATATGGGATGACAATGATGAAACTGAGGTTGCTTTGATTAAGGAAGCAGAGTCCAAGAAGTCAGGAGTGAGTGTATGTATATATGTATGTATGGATATGTGTGCGTGTGTGAGTAATGAATAAAAGTTGACCCACCTGTAAAGTGAGAGACTTCTTGGGGAACCTGTGAGCCAACTTCCACAGCATTCAGAAATCACAGGTATAACAAGTTGGTTCAAATAAATAAAAATAAGTTAAAAATTCACTCATTTCCTTACTCAGGACACCTGTATGTAACGTTTGAACTCAACTAAAACCTCATCACTGTCTGTTTGCTTTGATCATATGCCAAGGTTAGCATGACACAATGCACACAACCTAAAAATAACGGTTCAACGCTTCAGGACATCTGAATGCTTTTCAAATGATTGTGCGGACAGCTCACCAGGCACTTGAGCATAAAAAGAGGTCTAAATAAAATCGACAACGTGAGTCGGCAGGAACCGAGGGTACCCCTTTGAAGTGTTCTTTCAGTCACACAAAGTGATGGAAGGGAAGCCGAATTTGCAGACCCTGTCATCAAGTTAACCCATTCAGCTTTGTTCTTGGTACTGGTCTTTCAACCCTTAGAAAGCTTTTCCCACACTGAAATGAATGAAGCCAGACGAACCACATGAAACATGAAAGAAAGCGCTACCAGGTAATGCTAACCATCTTACATCTAAGACGGAACTCTGACTTAATTCCACATCTTCCCATTATTTGCTAGCAGGTCAGAAGGTGGTAGACAGCTTAATATTTGGAACACGTGTGGCATGAAGAAAACCATCATCAGGGCCGCATCTTCAGCATGGTATTAGCAACCAGCCATCCAGTGGGGAATGCAGATATGGCCCTGGAGTTCTAATACAACATCTGTACAGAGAAAGCCAATGTTCCTCCTGCAAAAAGCATGAACGCAACCCCTACAATGGGAAAGCCAAAATATGTTCAATAGGATTCGACAGCAGAAACCACTAGTTTTTTATTTGATACTAAAAGCTTCTTGCCTAGAAGGCCAAAAAGCAATAAATCAGTCCACCCCTTCCCATTTTCCATAAACCTAATTACTAAAATCCTGAAAAACGCAATTAACTAGAAAAATAATTTAAACAAGGCCAATAAGCAAGCATGACCTCTTCAAAAATGACATCAGTAATTATAATATTTATCGATTGCACTGCAGGCTGCTTATGTTTAAAAAAGAAAAAACAGGCAACTTAGAAACTGATATTGCGGCTACTGTTGGGCATGTAATATTCTCTACCAGTAACAGGAAACACATCTAAATGCAACTGGGGCATTTTCAGCAACAATGAATACTAATGAACCAAGAACATTGCTATATTATGAATTCCACGAGCACCAAAAAGGCCCCACACTACCCACTGGTAAACCAAATTGTCAATCCTCAGGTCTTCTTATTAAGCGACCAATGAACGTATGGAACCTCTACTCGTTACTGTTGTAGAACCAACACCAGACCAAAAGGGCATCCAGACAGATATGGGGGTGATCCAGACAACCGAGTCAACATTAAAATGTGATTTAACACAGTTCAAAACCTACGCGCTCAAATTTTATGCTTTGCGGATGTTTTCCTGATTTTCAAAACAATGACTTCAGATTATTAACATAAGAGCTACAAATAAAAATATAATATTAAGGCCAGACGCCACAGAAGCAACACAAATTTTCACAAAACTACACATCATAGTCCAAAATGCAGGAAAAGGACAGCACATATTCATTGTCCCCTGCAGGAATGATACAGTCTCTGGCACTGCAATGATGCAACCACCAAGCTGCCGTGGTGTGTTCCATCCCCATGGTTACCCTGCGTGGAGTGGGTGCAGAGTGGTTCCTATGGAAACACAGATCCAACTCTGGTCGACGCGGGGCACATCTTTTCTTTTGCCATCCTCCAGTCTGATACACATGCAGCTGCGCAGCATTATGTAAGCAGCGTGTTCAGACCACTAGGGTAGTGTAAAAAACACGTGGGAGGAGTTGCACTGTGTCGAGACCCATGAACATGACATAACGAAACTATGACTTGATTGGGCAGTAATAGAGATGGCTTTGGGGTTGAGTTGGGCAGATAATTGATAAATATACATTTTTGTTTTTGGTGGCACAATAAATTTCTGAACTCACAATGTAAACAAATTGAGAAGCAAACGCCACATTGTACTCCTAACTGTTTAATCCGCAGTACCTCACTTCTCCCACCACTTGATTGGCTATTTTCAGGCTTTGCACTGCCTTCTACCCAGTTTTCTTGCAATCAGTGCAAGGTTGATATCACAATTACCTCATGCATCATCCTAGAGCTGAGAACAGAGCACGCTCTTAAACAGTTATGGAAACAAATTCTACCACATTAGAGGGTACCTGGAAACAAATGTGCATCATCTGCCATATTTGCCCCAGATTCTCAATACAATGACAGACATTACAGGATGGTCTTACCATGATGGTCACATAATCACAAAGGTCACCTGTTCAATTATTGTGTCAAACACCAGCCTGGGAGCAGGAATGCAATACAGTAAGGAGAACATCTATGACCAAAAAACATATTTGTACAGATGCTCCCCTTACAATGGGGTTGAGTTGGGCAGATAATTGATAAATATACAATTTTTTTCTTTATCAAAGTTTTCCAAATATATTAATATAATTAAAAAGTCTGTGTGAATAAAGTTATTAGTTTTCATTAGTTACAACTAATGGTATTTTCACCAGGTCAAAGTGCATTATCAGATTAGAAGAAAACACAATACAGACGCTCCTCTACTTACGAACTTTCAGACATACGAACGAAGAGGACTGTAAATCCAAATTGTGTTTGTTGGGCTCCTGTTTCCTGTCCGCAACATTTTTTTTCTGCACGCCAATTCCGCCTGGTGCGACTTCTGCCCGCTACTCCCCCCGCACAGCAGCGTAGCGTGTGTACTCCCAGCATCCTAGTTCTTTGTACTTGCATCTACCCTTAAAATGATGTTGAATAACGACTTGCGAATATTTGAAGTTACAAATGGCCATTCAGAACATAACTCGTTTGTAAGTAGAGTAGCATCTGTACACGCTTTTTCCTGCAGCTCTGTGATAAGCACACCCACCAAAAAGACACATTGCATGTTCACTGCACACACAGCAAAGCCCTAGCAAAGATGCTTGAGTTTCTCGCTAAAAATTTCATAAACTGGTTACTATTTAAGTTCCTCTCCTAAACAGGTGTGTGTGTGTATACTGCAGTGTTCCACTTGAACTCGGAACTCAGACTTTCCGAGTTACTAGTCAGAGACTTCATGTGGAACAGCCCCCCTGAAGTTGGAAGAATCTATAAAACCCTGACCTCAGAATTCAAGATGGCTGCATCCTTTACCAACAGAAATTAAAGCTGCAGTTTTATACTATTTATTGGCACTTGCGTCTTATTTGTGGCTCATTAAATCTGCTTGATTCACGTTTTTTCATTTCTGAACTGATGCCGATACACAAGTGCCGATATGGATAAAGATTCCAATACAAGAGCTCATTTTACTTAATATTTTATATAAATATTAATATTTATACTTTACTAGTTTAACATTATTAATAGTATATAAATAGATAAAGAAATGTATGCCAAAAAAACTAATCAGGCTACTAGAAACATAAAACGTTCTGTTCCACCTTGTTCGTGCATCTTAATAGTTCCTGAGGCATTTGCAGGTCAATCTGAATATCTTCCAAGTGAGGATACGCACGTGGCGAATGTTTGAAATGCCCTGCAATGTTTCTCCCACTGGCAACAGCGTCACTTACACTTCATTGTCACAGCAGCCCCTTGTCTCTCACAAGCTGTAGCGAGTGTGCAAAACAGCCCAAGCTAGCGACTCCCAAATCATCCATTGATTTTCATACTACTTGAGTTGTCTCGCACAATTGCGTGCATTTTGTTTAGTGCAGGGGTCACCAACTCCAGTCCTGGAGGGCTACTATCCAGTAAGTTTTCTATCCTACCTGGCTTCTCATGAGCCACACCTGCTCCTGGTATTTACCTGAGAACTAGTGTGGTTCATCAGAAGCCAGGTAGGATAGAAAACTTACTGGATAGTAGCCCTCCAGGACCAGAGTTGGTGACCCCTGGTTTAGTGGGATTTTCCAGAAAATGCTATTCCCACTTCTCAAAATTTTTAAACAAAGAATGCAAATCACTGTGCTACTAGCTGCTGTTCAAAGTGTAAAATACTCCCAGGTCATCACCTTCTTATCTGATGTTCTTACGCTCCTCATACTGCAAAGGGTATGTGCATGATGTCACAGAAGGTGGAAGTCACTGCGCTCACATCCAGCGAGTAGCAAGAAACTGAGTGGCAGCCTTACCATTCAGCTTGAATGCCACAAAAACAAACATCTAAAATGGGAAAGAGCTGTTGTGTGATTAACTGTACAAATAGATTTAAGAATAAATAAGCAAGTATCAGACATGGATCAATCACAAAAAGCCCTGGATTGGCGAACACCGGATCGGTGCATCTCCAGTACACACAGTACTGTCCAATTCCTATATGTAGACATGTTATTATGGTGTTTTTATGTGCAAAATACTGCATAATATATTATCAACTGATATTGCTAACAACGGCTAGCAATCAAGCAGGCTAGAACTGGGGCCTGTTTCAGAAAGCAGCATTTCTTGCTTAGCTAAATAACTTGTTGGATTTATAGTAGTCTGGCCTAAATGTAAGTGAACAAAGAGAAGGGACATTTAAACTAGGGTAAATTAAAACCAACAAGTTATCCGGATAGGCAAGAAATCTTGCTTTCTGAAACAGGTCCCTGGAATTGCTAAATAACTCGCTATACTGGAACGCAGTTAACTTGGGTGTGACATCATTCCCAGCTCCGACTTCAGACTTCCAAGGTAAACAGAAAGCAGCATTTATATATATATAAAAAAATCATGTTGGGCATAGTTTACTTTTGTTAAACAACGACCACTGCCAGTGAGCTGTTTATTTGGGCATTATTTCCTACTCCTGTTTCAACTGGGGAAAATAAAAGGTGAACGGAACACTATCATTGTAGTTTTTGCATTAGTGATATGAGTTGTAAATGGATGATAAAGGGGCTTTCACATGCTACAATTGTGACAGACCGCAAAGCTTTCAGCCCAATATCTCTGCCAAGTGACATAGGAACCAGTGTTTCATAAAAACACTTGAATCAAATATTGAAAATTAAGGCTGTACAGCACTCCTTTAAGGGCATTTTTAACAAAAAACATTTCCATAACATTAACATAACATTATATTATTGCTTGTAATCGGAAATGCACAATATCAGTTTATATAAACATATTCATTCATTGATAAATACAGGATCATGTGCTTAGATACCAATAATCTAGATAATTTTTGCACAAAAAAACAATAATGCAAATTCAAATATTGGCCTAACCCTACAACAGAATTGCGTAACGGTGAACCCACTGTAGGTTTAAAATATCCTAAGTAGGGCTGCCGCAATTAGTCGACATCTATTTTACAGATGCATCGTTATTATTTCAATAAAATTACCATTATGATTTCTGAAATGTTTCAATTCATTATGACAAATGTTTTCCTTTAATATTACTAATTATGGGAGTAGTTCAAATTATCACAAAAGAAAAAGGTGGTTTTACACTGTGCAAAGTGTGATGGAATACCACTGCGGTACTAGCACCATGCATGAGCACTGGAAGAGAAAACACACAGGAGCTATTCTAGACCGCCAGAAAAGGCGAAACCACCATGCTATCTATTCATGTTTATTAAATTACCATTAGTACGGAGAGATTTTTTTTCTTTTGTCTTTGGAGCTGTTAAATACACTCATTATTAAAGCCATAAAGTTGACTGCCTGCTAAATTAGAATCTGTGAAAATGTTTAGGCTAAAATCTGGGCCTACCCTGATTGATGGTATGGGTTCGTGAGTGTTGGACTTGCTGGGACCAATGTCATTATTGTAAACTAAAACGAAAGACACCAAATAAAAGAAAATAATTTGTGAACTAAAACAAAAATGGAAATCACCCGGTAGCAGTAGCCATCACCTGGTATCATTTGAAAGTCTCATACAGCATATTGCTAGCCTGAACAGATCAAAATTCAAATTTTGATGACTAGTGAATGTGCACCGTTATCACATCATCATAATACTGAAGTATCCCAAGTCAAACCTTCGCAAAGCAAGAGCGATCTGATTCTCAAATAGGGAATGAGTTCAATCAATAATGATTTTAGAACCTCAGACAGTGATAGGTCGGAGCTGATTCAACCTGGAACTACTTCTATCTGATTTAAATAAAAAATTTATCAGATGCTTACACCTGTTAGACAACAGAGGCCACAAGTTGAAGCTGGAGTTCAAGATCTCTGGGTCAAGCAAAAAAACAACCTAGCAACTCTGCCTCAGAGACCAAAAAAAGGTCTGTAAAAAGACCTGGATAAGCAACAGCAGGGGGTCTGTGTCAGAGCAGCAGCTGCACAGCGATTCAACTGGCAGCAAGAGGAGGTTCAGCTGCTGATACCTCCCTCCCCATGTCCCCCTTTTATGACGTGCCCAAGGCATCGTAAAAAACAAAAGGCTGACATCCATTTTGTCACTACTGGAAAGGGTATTCGGGGGGGGGGGGGGGGGGTGTCGCACTGGACATGAGGGCTGGCAGCGGTACTGTAGTGGATGGACCAGGGTTTAGAGCCAATGACCAGAAGCACCGCCACACAAACAAGACTTCAGTGAACAGTAAGCAGCTCAAGAGCCACATCAGATGATGGCTCGAGGTGGGAAGGTTAGGTCCTATCCCAGAAAGGAACAAGCCAGACCCTTCCCATGTGAAATTAGCTCATCCACAGGCATTCATTTATGACTTATACCCATGGTTTTAACGGGCGTGCCAGAGAAACGATGCTCCATTCTAAAAATAAAATAAACAGCATATCGTTGCCAAGCTACTCCAAGTGCTCCTCTCCAAACACGCATTTATTTCATTCAGTGCAACCAGGTTGATTGTAGCGCCATGCCAGTCTGGGACGGGAAATGGACTGCCCTCAGCCCCACAACCAGACTCTCAGCCCATACAAGGAAAATTTCACACAGAGAACCTGCAAAGGACGGGCAAAGGGAAAGAGGGGGGCTTTTCCACTCTCCAGAGCATCAACCTGAAACTTTCTCCTGTCTGCCATCTCTGGGATCACGGCCCGGCGGCAGCAGTTGGCAGCGTTCAGAAATGGGTGGGACCTCCCTCCCTCCCTCTCCTCTGCAGCTTAGGGTATTTGCACCCTGTGAAACTCTTTCTCTGCACTCCTTTCTGGGTGTACTTTGGCTGAAGTTCTGAAGAGCGTTCAGCTGCCGTAACAGATTCAAGGCATGTGGGAGAGCTTAGTGCTCCAAAAAACGTACCATCTCCCTGACTCAAATCCTTCGGCATTCCCGAACATTTCCGCTGGTCTCAGCACGAACCACTATTCCATTCTAAGTAGTGCAAGACTGTGATGGGGTTTAGGATCACACCCCAGGCAAGTGCTAGAGTATCTAATACCTTGACCAACACAGGCCATGGGGGCAAGCGCACAGCTCCCACTCACCAACATTTGGTGAGTTGGTGTGTCTTGCCACATTGGCTCTTCATTTGCAACATTTGCAGGACCACTCTTCAACTGTTTTCTACAGAATGGGAACACATTTTAATAGAAACAACAAATTTAAAAGTATACAAAGCAAGTGTGTCCCTATGGTTCATGGTTCAGTCCCTATGGTTGAGACCAACGAGAACACAGACACCACATCCATGCTAGGACAGACACACAAGATTTGCTGGACAAAAAGTACCAGACACACACGAAGACCTTTAAACACAAACACAAACACTGCGAGTGCAAAATCACTTCTTAGAGCTGCAGGGACAAGACCAACTGGCACCAAATGTACAGCTGCTGTGCATGCTGACATCAGTCAAGAAACGATATTACAGGAAGCAAATTCTACATGTCTCAGTGGCATGAGAAAAGGGCCAACCCTACTATTACTATTGGGTTACTATCTCTTCTTGACCAGCTACATACATCACACTTTAGATGGAAAGGCCACAGATGCAACTAAACCTCCTGCGTCTTCTGGTCTCCCGAGTCAATCATACCAGGCATGACTACTACAGCTTAGTGATAAATGGATCAAGATGCTGATCTATCAGTCAGTTGCTCTTACAAGAGGTGACTGAAGCCTTTCTGCCATTCCACTTTATCATGAATGGCTGTCCATCAGTTTGCTGCCCTTCAAGGGCAGAGAATGCATCAGAGACATTTTTTCATTGGCCTCTTTAGGAACTTGAACACCAAGATAATCGTTTGGGTCTCCACACTGTGGACTTCAATACGATTCTCTGAGCTGGATAGAGCATTATTTATTAGTATTAACTAACTAAGGGAACACTAAATGCACTTCTGTTCGGCTGGTTACCCTTCATGTAAGCAAGACAGAGGATGGAGCACAGGTAGTCATGCGTAGCAAAACATGTCTACACCAGGGTTACCATGGCCACAGTGACCCAACACTGGCCGTGAAAGGCAGGTGACCTTCCACTGTGGAGAAATGACTGCATGAATGAGAGACAGAAACTCAGTTTTCCAACTAATTACTAGAATATCCAGGCACCACACATAGAGTACCTCATTTACCTAACTTTATGATGTACATGGTGCAGTAGATCAGCCATTGAAGAGTTCCCTCGCTGTGACAGATCATTGTTATATTCTTCGCCATTAATGACATTTTAAAAACACAATTCATGGGATTTCCCTCATGTTATTCTCTCTTCCATATCAAGATCACATCTGTGGTTCCAAAGCAGATGACCAGACGGAGAATGAGCTTTCTACATGCCCTGGGTACCATGCAATTACTCCTGCCAAAGCATGTGTGACCCTGTGCTCCTTCAGACAACCATGCTGCTGGAACACATTAGCATTATCCTGCACTGCTCCCCCATTATGTCGGGTGGGTGACACTGACACTAAGTTGTTAACATTTCTAGCGCCTTCAAGTGAGCCCCACATAACATAATTTTGATGACAAAAGGGTTGGAGATGACCGTTCCATCCTCGGAATTGAAAATGCGCAAACCCATGGAAAAGCAGGCCCGCGCACACACGGCCATGGGCTGCGGTTTTCCCAGGCTTTTCCAAGGCTGGAAGCTGCTATGATCCCTCTCCCGTACAGAAACCTGGAAGGGCTTCAGCTGGCGGCTTGTGCAGCCTTCTGCTGGAATGTTATTCCAGCACAAAAAAGGAAAATCAACAGTTGTAACAGAAAAAACAATACTCCCTTTTAGAGGGCCTGGGTCTGTGTGGTAGTCTCGCAAGTGGAACTGAGCTCTGAGCCATTCAAACCTCTAGGGTCAGCTTTACAGGGCCAGTTAGACGGTTCTTCTCTGACAGTATTGATTTAAGCAGAGACAGTCAATGCTCACCCACTCGGGATAAACCGATATCCACGAGAATGTCAAACAAGAAACGCAAACACATCAACGATCGCCTGTTTGCAGCACAAAAGAAGAGGGTAATCAAACTCATTTTGATTTACAGCTCATAATCAAGTGGGCAGACAATGGGAAAAAATGGATTACAATAAGAAACACACAGGCGTGTGACTTCACTGGCTTTCAACACCATATATCAGCAGTGTCAATCTTGGGTACACAGAAAGTTGCATAACACAGGAAAAAACTTCATGACCTTGCTGGGTTTGTTGTTTGATTTAAATCAACACCTGACATACATAAATAAGCTGAAAACCTTAATAAAAATCCAAGCAACTCATGAGCACAACACAAAGTAAAACATTCAGTTAGCTAAGATTTCACTTACGGCAACAGGAGTAGTAAATCAATGACCGTCTCAGGCCACAAAGCCGCACACGGGAACAATGTTGCCAGGACATCTGGCGTGAGGCCATGTGTCCCTGTTTACATCTCCTCTGTACATGTGCCGATCACCCACTCCATGGGGGATCCGCTCCCTATAGTGCAAAATCCATGAGAAACAGAAGTCCACACCACAAGAGCTCAGTGTACTGCATAAGCATCCAGCAGGTTTTACACCAGTGGAATGAAAAAAAGTCAAATAAATGAATCTCATATCAGTCTGTACTGCTTAGGCAGAAATTGTATTGCCCGTGAATGGTTCTGACTTGGATTACTGCCTTTTTAACACAGCTGATACAGAGACACAGAACAGCAGTAACCCACTAAAAGTGTCAAGCCATTAGTGGCTAAATAATCACACGTATTTCTCACCTGGTCAGACACACCTGTAGAGGGGAGCAAGTGTCCCAAAACAACTCGTGACCTGCACTTCCCTTCTCTAAACCGATGCTTTCGCCCCCCTTAGTTATCAGTGACCCGGCACTCGACACCCGCGCAGGAGTTATTCCGAGCCCTCACGTCAATGCTCACAGTGCCGACGGGCAGTATGGGAGAAAGCTGGAGGAGGAGCACTCAATTTGGCCAACAGGGAGTGTCACCAAAAAGGTCATCTGACCCAACAATCCAATTATATTCGAAACAGCAATGATCTCTAAATACCTCACGACTTAACGCTCACTGCAAACATCTCCTCGCTCCGTAGACATCTTCTAAAAAGACCCTGTGTATTGCACACCTATTATCCAGTTTTAATAAGTAGTAAGAGGTAAACTAAGGACTGTGTTATATGTACCCGACAGGCTATACAGAACATATGCAACCACTGATCTCTCTCTCTCACACACACACACACACACACACACACACACACACACAAATGACATCACCCACAGTAAAATAGAAGCTTGGGCCCTGTGGGCACAGCAAGGCAGCCTGGGCTGTTCTCTGAGTGAATCACATCGTCATCAGCTAAACGTTAATCATCTAGGCAGTTAAAGGTTTGCGAAAACTGAACAACTGCCACACAGCAGGTCATTTTAACTGGAGTCACATTTTTTGACAGCGACCCCCAGGAAAAAATGCAGGACGCATTTAACACATGGGATACGCATACCATTGGCTCTCTCCCCAATCCCTCCTGACTACCCTTCCACCATGGAAAATGGCACAGAGATCCTGAACTAAAAAGTGAGGAAAGCTATCTGCCCAACCATGACACAGAACAACCTAACATTAAAGCTCCCTAATGACAGAAAGACTGGAAAATGGCAGTACATATTCAGGCAAAGAATACATTTGACATTATCTCAAATGAATGCAACATCTTGACAATCATTAGCCTGGCCCACTGCATAATCTGACATATCTGATGGCTGCTTAGGCATATGACAAAAGCTTCCCAAAACACATAATTGAAGAAAAAAAAAAAACAGTCATCTCCATAAACCCAATTTTTCAAGAGCATAAAAAATGCATTTTCTCTGAAATTACTTTATAAACCTAAAACAACGTAATGAGACACCCTTAGCACCACAAATAGAAACCTATCTTTACACAGCAGTTAGTGAACGGTTTAATGTTTTAAGTGGATTCACGTGGTTTTATCAACATGAATTCCAGTGGCACAAGGTTAGTCCGAGCATTGTCACCCTGCTCACTATATTTCAAGAACTCTGTAGGTTATTGGCAGCTAGTCTAAATATTTGGACACAATCAGAGCTTTGTGTTACTACTTAATCTAGATATTAAAGTTGATTTTTCAAAATATGCGATACTATGTAATCCATATGAATGACCATCATGAATGGAAATGTTAACTAGAACAAACATAAATGCTGTTTTTAAACAAAAAAGCTTAGGCTGTTACTTTACCTTGACAGTGGTATCCGACAAACAAAATGCAGGGCAAACTTTCTTCTGGTTTCAGGTGTCAGCTACCAGCTGAGGTAAATTAGTTGATGCTAGGGCTACACAAGTAATCGTTACTCAATTGCAATCTTGATTCATACCTCTATGCAATCTTATTCAAGGGCTGAATCATAATCTTGATTCCTCAGTCCCTATGCAATTTCATTCTTACATGACAACGATTCTGCTGCTCCCTTTTTCTCCATAAGCAGGATCATTAAATGACAGCACTCTTTCTATTCGACAAAGTTTATTCAACAGCCCCACTTCAGTAACAATCATATTGTCAGTGATCCACCAATGTGGAAATTTTGACCAGTACTGATAACTAGACATACTCCATGGGTATAGGCCACCTATCAGTATTGGCCAAGGGTTAAAATGAGCCGATATTTACATTCCCTTTAAAATGGTGACCCATATTGCTTTGCACAACTGCATACTACACAGTTAGAAAAATGTATGCTGTATGGAATTATTTTAATGTTAGCAAAAATGTTGGAAATGCATTGTGCAAACATTGCCCTGCTAAAAATTCATGAGAACCTACTAAAACATTTCAGAGCAACAAATTTGATTGCTCACCTTAAGGAAAGACAGTGAAGAGTATGAAGTTTCTGAAAAACAAATGTTCCAATAAAGGCTGCACTATTGCTGAATATTGTTAGTCTGTCAGTAATGCAAGTATTTGATAGCAAAAGAAAATTCAGTGCAGAAAAAGCAAACTCAAAATACTATATTAAGAATATTATGCAGTTTTATCACACTTGATGATCAGTGCTTCTGTTATAAATGTTATAAACATACAAGATGTATAAGCCATAAAATATAGGGCTCTGGGACAGTTGTATGCCACAGTTGGTGTTTTCTTACCAAACAATATGTATTTTTTTTTATGTATTTGGGTGCAGTGTCCCTTTAAACTAATTTAAGCAGAGTGTCCCAAACAATCAGTAGTAGTGTAGGTGTCAGTTTTCAAAATAAAGTCGGAAATTTCCTTATTGGTGCATCACTACCGATAACCGATATGTATTTGTCTAATACGGGGGTGCTGGAAGTGAAACTTACCAAGCTTGTATATGTCAAGGGACAGATCAGGAACAGGGGACCCGCATGGAGAGCAAACAGGCAGCCAAAACACTAAACAAGAATCTGCATCGAAGATGCAGGTTGCAAAGGTTGTAAAGTGAAGGTAGAGTCAGGTGCGGGATATTGGAACAAGCACAAATACTAAGAAGGGCAACAGGACACAAACACTTAGCGGGCTGGGGTTCAGGAGAAATACTCGTCCCTAACCACAAATCGGTAAAAGCAGTTGGGGAAGAAGAGGCTCAGGATAATGCTTGGTAATCAGACAGCTGTCAGTACCGTAGTAAATGTGACCGGGTGAGGGAGCATGGTGGCGGAGAGCGATCAGGACCCATCCTCACAGCATCATAATAAAAATTAAAAAACAATGTTGTTGTTGTTGTAGTAAATTAGTAATAATGATAACAACAACAACAACAAAATGTACTGCTCAAGAATCGTGAAAGAAAATCCTGATCCCAAATGAATGAAAAAAAAAAGTCTCGATTCATATTTTGCCCGTAATCTTGCACCCTTAGTTGACGCTCTTCCAAACAAGGGGTGGGAGGTACACGGCTTTAATGGAAATTTTTGACATCAAAAGGAGATACTAGTTAAATAGATGACTTCATAAAACATCTTTTCATTGGTAAACTAGATGTCAAATGGTGTCAGTAGACAGAATAATGGGTCTAGTGTAACTATATATACACATACACATACATATATATATATATACACATATATATATATATATATACACACACGCACACACATACATACATACACATACACACCACATATCATGTATCAAGACTTCCAGGTAAAGCATAACAAAGCCTCACATTCTCTACCGAGAATGCTGGGTCACAGGGAATGAAAATTAAAATCTAGAAGGAAGAAAAGCAGATTAATGAACAAAGGGAAGGCGGACCTCAGTCATTTCAGATTTTGGAGTGAATCAAATAAAACATGCTCCACTGCTAGACAATAAGCACAGAAAGATGTGATGTGAAGTTGAAGAGCATCCTCCGTTTTTGTTGGATGAAGTTGAGAGAGGGCAGCTTTTTAATTACTATCACACTCAATTATCGCAGTCATTAAGACCGAGCCATAGACATACAAGATACACTGGGATGGAAATATGTGGTGCCTGTCACAATAGAAGAAGGCCAAACAGTCATGGCCTTGGGACTGAGATCTGACATGTCAGTCAAAACCAAGCTCCTCACTGGAAAGGTAAATCGACTTCTTACATGGAAACAAATGCCAGACACGTCAGATTTCATGCTATATTTTCTACCACTGGAATATTTATCTGGCCGTGCATTGCATCCTCGCTTATAGACACACATGAACCCTGAATTTCAGCCATTAATGTTGACATTTCAGAACAACTATGCCACCCGCCAGCACTTCCCACGCGCAAGCCATCAGACCATGTCTGCAATGTCAGCATCTCCCAGAGTCATGCTGAAGACAGTCGCTGGGTTCAACTACGGTGAACAGACCTGCTTCCATTCCACTATGCTGACAGCAAGTCAGCCTTTCCCTCATTTTTCTTCCCCCCCATGCTCACGCTCTTTCTGCATCCTGACATTCTGCAGAGTACAAGAACATTTTACAGAGACACGACAGGAAAGAGAAAAATTCATAACCACCATTTCTGATCAGAATAACTTCCCTCAGAAAAGCTTGGGTAGAAGAGCTCCACAAAAAGCAAGGCAGAATCCAACAGTGCACACCTGAAAGAGCCTTTACCACTTAGAGCAGGTCTCAGAATCCCTTCCTTTTTTAACACCAGCTAATATCAATTACCGCTTTACATTTCAGCCATTCTCAAAATGACAACATACATACCCAGATGGCCATTTGGCATCCAGTTACTCAAATCATTTAATAATAGAGGTGAAAGAGATTCAGGTAACATCAACATGGATGCTACTCACATATACTGTTAAAAAATCCATTTCTCCCACACTACTGGCTTTCTGAAATAGATACAGCAGCCTCAGCTAGGCTGTGGTACAGCAGCCTCCCCGAAATCTTAGTTATGTTTGGTGAACATCCTTGTAAAAGCTGATTTATACTTCTGCGTAAAATCTACACCATAGGTAGCTGTGCACTCTATGCCATAACCTGACAGTGGTAGTTACAGTAATGCCCTTGTAACGCTTCAGTGCCTGCAAGAAGGCCAGATAAACCTGAGTCCAGTGCTCGGGCCCATTTTCCATGACCCCCAGCTCGGATGGTATGGTGCAAGTAGCCCTTCTCAAATAAACCTCCAAATTTTGAGGGAATTCTATCAAACTATACCTCTGAGGTCATTCCACAGTCACTAGTTTGGAAAAATGAAAAGCACAATGACCATCTAGACTGACTGCTGGCTTGACCAAAGAGCTTTAACTACAAAGAAACCAGTTTCAAATCTGTTAAATACGTTTACATTTATTTTGCAGACACTTTTATTGAAAGTGATGTACAGTTCAGAAAGTAGGGTCTGCAAGTGCCTGGAGAAATAGGGGTTAAAGATCTTGCTCAAGGGCCCAACTGTGAAATAATTTTTCCAACCACGGGATTTGAACTGGTGACCTTCTGTTCACAGGCACAGAGTCCTAATCCACTGAACCACACACTGCTCCAAATACTCGACCTGCACAAATAAATAAGTGGATTTTCAATCATATACAAAGTACACAAAGTACTTTAAGTACACAACACATTTTAGAGGACAAGAGGCAATAATCAAAATTAAACACCGGCACTACAATATATAATAATAAAATATGCAACATAACTAACAATGCTTTTCTCTGGATATGGAGCTATATCTGAAATGCAATCATCTTCAGAAAATCAGCTGTCAACCTACAGCTCAAGGGAAACTGACCTACATACTCCTCCTGTCATTGCCCAGCCCATAAAACTTCACTTATCTAACTAAATACATGAAATAGTCAAGCCCAGTGACCCTGGTTCTGCCTAAAAGCTGGAGAGAGCAGCACAAAATAACAGGAGCCAAGGAGCACAGATGCAGTCCAGAGATGAGACAGGACTCTCAAAACTCAATTTTGCTGTTACCTCAATCGCTATATGTGGGCGGATGGGTGTGCCAAAGCATATACGACGGAGAGTCAGTTATACCAAAGAGACAGGCAGATTCAACCTTACATCCAATGGCTGTCAACAAACATTTACTCTCAACTTTCCTTCTGCTACGTTTCCTTCTATATCTATCTCAATTTCAAATTTGGCTAGTTGAAAATGACACTGACACACTGAAAGATTCTCCCTAATGTCTCACAAATATAAACTTATGGGTTTCTTTCAGCTTAAAAAGCAGTCAAAATCGTAAAACACAATCAAAAATAACACGGTTTACAATCTTATGTCAACAATTAGACGCCCCTCAAGCTGAGAAACCACGTTACTTCCCTGGAAAGTTGATCTAAAAAAACCTGCGGAGCTCCCCCATTTTAAATTACATATCCGAAGCTAAGAAAAGTGTTGCAATTTGCAGCTGTCGTAATAGGCAATTCACCAAACGTGCTAGCTGTACAACCACTAAACCGACATGACTCAAACGCATCGTGCACACTTTTACCAACGAGTAACCTCGTTGAGTAACGACGGTCACGTGGTTCGGCCGAGCTATTACCGCCAGGTTACATGGAGGACTGCCACTATTATTTTTGAATAATGACACCCCCTTCCAATGCAGTTTTATAGGTAATAAATTATTAAATATACACGGAAACCTTCTGTGCACCGACAGGACTCGTATGTTAGGCTTAAACCTTGGAGGTTTGGCTAAATATAGAGAGCAAGGGGAGGTACTGGGGGGCGCACTGAAAACTACCTGCATCAGCCAGAGCTTTTCCAGTGTGTCCTGTTATTACCAGCGAAGAAAGCCGCCCCCTCCTCCTCCCAAAAAGAGGACACACACACAAGCCTAAACTGACAACGCCATGTCGAAACCAACGATCACGTTTAAAAGAGGACGCGCATTCATTTCCCCAAGAAGCGCGTCGTGACAAACGCTGTCACCCTCCAGAGTGCGCTGCCTAGAAGTGACACTACGCCTTTCACCCTCACGCTACAAACAATAGGACATTACATAACGTGTTGAACGCCACTCCAGACCCGAACGGGCTTTATTTGTCTCCCCTCACCCTCTACCCGCGTAACCGTAAACGGGTTTCTAGACTGCAATACCAGCTCAGAACACCGAAATCAATATGGTGAGCTCGGTGAGCGTCGATCGGCCATCACCTCCCAAAAACAGCAGCGCTGGCGGACTGTCCTTCCGTGACGGGTTCATTAAAACGTATTAAACTAACTTAAAGGTTTTTATCCAGCGTGAGTGGACGTATGTGAGGCCGCGCTATATTAGCGAAGCGTCCTGTTATCGAGCTAGCAGCGTTAGCTACAGAACCGGGGCAGAAACACACATACACATACTGAGATACCTGGCTATGCAGCTAGCCAGCTAGCATATTTCCAAATCAAATATCGCTTCGAATATTTTGTTTTATGCCCGAATTAAACAGTACTTACGTTTTCAGGGTTGAAACTAACGCACCTCCAAACGCCACTCCAGGGTGTGGGGATAGATTTTTTTAATGTAACGAATGTGCTGTTTTCCCTCTACAGCTAGCCAGCTAGCCTGCTAGCTAGCTAATATGCTAGCTATCGAGATTGGGTTTCACACGAGCGAGTCCACTCTTAACAGTTCTCTACTTTGGTTGTGACAAATTTCGTACATGTTTGACGCTCGGTCGACTGGTCGGCACTATCGACGAACACGAATGGTCAATTTGTCGGGGGGTAGTGGGGAGCCTCAAAATGCGGAAAAAACAACATAAAATAAATTTGAATTTGCTACCTAGCTAAATGTTACAAGCAGATGACGTTCGCTCCTCCATTGAAGGTCTACAGTTCTCGCTCAGCTTAACGGCCAAATCAAGAGGAGGGATCGCCTTTTCTATTCCCGCCGGCCATTGGCCAGTAGGTGTTAAATAGAAGCAGGGCCATTGGGTATTGCACCTGCCGGTCAACTCAAGCGCTAGCCCATCCTCCATGCCAATAGTATTGGCGAGATGACAATACAAACCATTGCGGACTGGTTTTCCGCAATGTCAATCAGCCGTAAAGCGTCAGTGAGAAAACGCTGTAGTTTTTGTCACATGTGACGTTTGGAACACGCCCATATTCTTTTTTATGTGATTGGTTTTGGGAGTATCTCGGCAAATATCTAAGTTGTTATGTTTTGTTGTTCCGAGGGATGAGTGGTGCACGAGTTGAAGAGATATCCTTTACCCAGAATTGGTTATTTGTATACATTGTGATAGTTGTTGAAAGGGTATAGTGGCTCGGTATGCCGTTATTATAAATATACCGTAGCGACCGCAACAGTCATAATGTTGCGCAGGCCTTTTTTTTTTTTTTTTAACTGCGTAGCACATATCTAGCGATAATTCTCTGGCCGGTCACTTTGTTGCCAGGCAGTAATCCGTGTATTGAGTCAAGAAACCTAACAGATGGTCTTAAGGACTGTTTTTATTGAATTGATTTTAATACGTTTTTTTAAAGATGGGAAATGATAGACTGCAAATCGACCTTGCGATCCCTTGCTGCAATCCGAGCCAGCTGCACCACTTTCCCGGATGTTGATTTCTGTGAAATCACCGTCAACCAATGAGCACGAGGCATTACGTCATTGCCTGAAACAAAACACGTTTTGAAGCCTTCTCCATGTATTCTAAAAGATCATTGGGCAGAAAAACGAAAACATCGGTGCGTTCCCGTCTGTTTCAAGACATCTGCATATATATGTTATAATGTAGCATCCAATACTTATTATAATTCATTATTTTCCAGAGCAGTATCATACATAATATACTTTATATTAAAAAACAGTATGCTGACACCCAGGTTGGCCACAGTGTCTGTTAGTGATTCTGTAAGATATTGAACACATATTTACTTTTATGGAAAATTCAAGTACTGATGGTACCCTATGGGTATGTGAAAGATGGTCAAATATATGTACATTACTGTGTTTAAGTGTGGGACTCTTAGGTAATGGGATATTTAACACGTGTTGCTCTGCAACCCATACTTAATAATAGCCTGGTTATTAACCTATCTACCCAGTATGCTATATAAAATGACCCCTTTCACCCTCAAAAGCAGGGACAAACTAACTAATTTCCTGTGCCAGAACCATCACGGTTTTCCTGGGGCCTGGACCTTGTGGTCACCTGTGTCCATAAATTAATGATACAATTAAGGGCTTGGAGGTAGAAGCATTCCAGGGTCATGGCTGGCCAGCTGGGCTTTAATGGGAGTGTTATGTGGGTGGTCCTTTAGCTAGCGACTTAGATCCCTTACTACGGCAGACAGAAAATTAATTATCACAGGCAGGATGCCATATGTTGTTGTGGCCTTTGTTAGACAACAGTTTGGTACAAGTGCTCTGTGCTGTTACCCCCACCCCCTTCCAGATTTGAAGAGTCTGGTATGACTGATGTGTTGAGGGGCACTGCAGCTGCAGCTTGTCAGACCCCCCCCCCCCGCTCCCACTTTGCAGAGCATGATAGTATGTGGCATATGAAATTTGCTTTATCCCATCCCCTAATTTCCAATTGCACAAATATGTGAAAAATAAGATTCTCTGATTTGATTTTGGGATCTGATGATGACTGTAAACTCAGGTGTACAGTGTTTGGGAGTGTGTTGATCTGATGTTAAGCTCAGATGTATGAGTGTTTGGGAGTGTGTTGGTAAGCTTGTTTTTTTGTTTGCTGTGTTGTTTTTGTGGCTGAGTCCTTTTTTTGTTTGTTTCAGATTGGAAAATGAGTTAATCCCACTCATAGTTAATTGAGGACCGGGTGGCTATCCTCTTGCCCCCCCCCCCCCAAATACACATACCTTTTTATATATTTTATTTGCTGCTCTTTTGTTCCCGTCTTGAATACAACCAACTTTATCATTCACTGGTTATAAAACGTGATGTGTAGTGTCTCTTCATATAATTGTGTAATTGGCGTATAATTATATAATTTTGTGTGCCAGATTTTTAACATCCAGCCAGGCACTGTGCCCATTAGGTAAATACTGTAATCACAGATGGATTTCATACATTTTTCTAGTAAATTCTCATGTTTACCTGGGCCTAGGTTTTCTCGAACCTGGATCACTCTCAAAGCTGAATGGGCTGGTTCTGCCAGCTCATGCTTTAGTTGCTGCCGCTAAGCAGCCATCGCTATGGAGACCGCAGACCAAGTGCTTTTCATTGCCATGGAAACGGAGGAGCAGGGACTGGACATGGAGAGCTTTAGATCTGACAGACCTCTAACTTTTCTGGGGCCTTGTCTGAGCTCAAACCGGTCTGGCTCTTCATCGGTCCTCTGAAATGGGACATTGTGCGGTTCAGAGAATTATCAGGGGGGTGGATCAGAAGCTGCTGAGGGGGCTGAAGTGAGCCCAGAGTACGCAATAAGCAGGCCATTAGACAATGCAGTTAATGTAGTGACTGGCTTGGGTGTGGAATGGGATGTTTTTAAGGAATCATTTTGATGATAATACTAATACATCATTGATCCCCATGGGGGAATCCTCCTCTTGCCTACCCCATCTTGCTCTCCATGTAGATGAGAGCAAGCTTGGCAGTGAAGGGCAGCCACCTGCAGCAGCACCCATGGAGCTAGGGGTTAAGGGCCTTGCTCGAGGGCCCACAGACATGTGGGTATTCTGGGGAAGTTCAAACTGGCAACTTTCCAGTCATAGGCACAGGGGCTCAGCCCACTGAGCCACACGCTACCACCTTGCATTCTGTTTCCCTATACATTGTTGCTGAAATCCTGTGTGCAGAAATGACATTTCATGTATTTATACATCTGATGTAGTGTGAAAGTGTTCTGTTGTGCACCGTGTGGTGTCTCTAAGTTTCAAAGCCTTCAAGATCTATGCTGTGATGGTGATGCAGATTTAACACAGATGTGTGCGTTTGCGATTCCGGTCTCCTATGACTTTATACTTCCTATGTCAGGGTCTTGCCTCTACAAAAGTTTCCCCACATTTCACAGTCATAAGTGAGACAGACTGGTACGCTTGGGTGACACCGATGTCGTCGGCATGGGAGACGGTGAATCGGATCAGTAGTTGGAGGGAGGCAGGCTCCCGTTGCACCCTGCTCGAGTGGGTTTGTTGCAGGGAATGCGATGAAGTCAACACCGCTGTGTGCAGAACGAGAGAGAGACCTGCAGACTCACCTCTCTTTGTGTGTGAAGTACCCCACGCTCACTCACACTGTCATACAGGCAGGAACTTGACGTCTGACATGCTCTACACTATACTGGGGGGGTCCAGGCAGCCTCTGCAGATTGCCAGGCTGGCTGTCTCCTTTGGCTGGCAGCCATCATCACTGCATTGGTTGCAACGGTGCCTTTTAGCCCTGTATTTCTGACATACTGAAGGAGAGGGATGTGGTTCTGGATTTTCAGGTTAATCCGAGAGACTGTGTGTGTGTGTGTGTGTGTATGGTGGGGGGTACTGGGTAGGAGCTGAAGATTGCATTTCATGTTGGATCTGATTGGAAATCACTCTCCATATCACCAAGGCCACACCAGCAGCCATATCAGTGATGTGCTGACACACTTATTTACCTCTGTATGTTCCGTGCCGTCTCAAAGGACAATGTCAACGCAAGGTCTGTGCACCCAGAGCCAGGTGACAACGGCTTAACTCCTCTTCATCTTCCGGATTTATGAGGGATACCCGCCTGGTTAATGCGCGCTAAACCACTTGGCCTCCACCTATTGCCAGTATCGTATGTCAGAAGTCTTTTACAGCCTCCCGTCTCTGTGCTAATCTATTGTTAAACAGAACTTAGAGCTTTGCAATCAAATCCAGGCTGTTCAGAATCTATTACAAATAAACTGCTATCTTCAGATGTTATGATGGTATTAGTTGTTGGCCATAGAGAAATTCAGGTTCAGATGGCGTAGTGCTCTGAATGGAGCTGACCGGAGTTGAATGGACTGAAGCGGCAGGCTGTTGAGCCTTTGTGCCGGCTGACTCAGTTGGCGTTGCGCCTCTGAGATGTGATTCCCCTCTCGGCACGGGTGGATGGCTGCGTGGCAAAGAAGGAGGCCAGTGTTTGTGTTCTCAGCAGTCATTGTGCTCCGGCAGTGCCCTCCTGACAAACTGCCTCTTTCTCGGGCATGGGTGAGGCACAGTGGGCCCTGTCTTACCGCCCGCCATTTTCTCCATGGGAACGGGAATCTTGGCGCCATTGTGGATGCGCGATCTCACGTGAGCTGCCAAATCTCAACCCCTGCACACACGGAAACAGAAATAGCATTCATTTTGGTGCCTGGAGTCCATGGAATGGCATTTCTTCATCGCACAGAATTGCATCCTTGCATCTAAATCCAAGCGCATTAAAAAGTCAAATGTGAAATAGGGAAAAATAATTAGTTTTTATAACCAGAAACAGCTACTGCCAGTTATGTTTGGGGAAACTTAAAGTATATTTTTTGTGGTAGCTACTAACTGTTTTCCACATTAGGAATCTTGTGACCCTGGATAGGTTTTCGGAAGCGGGATGAATGGGGAGGATGATTACCGTTGTGTTTCAGTCACATGGTGTGCAGTTTTTCTGGCTGAGCCTTGTGCACATTCCCCCTTTAAGGTCTTGGCTCATGTGTTAAACAGCTGGATCTCTGATCTGGAACTTTTTCAGTGTCTGCTCTAAGAATATACTGGTGTCATATACATGAAATGAGGCGTTGCAGTTTTAAAAAATCTAATATGACAGTCAGACCTCTACTATGTAAATATAGAAAGTAATATGTTAGCGGCCACAGCCCCCCTGCCCCGCCGCTGCATGCTCCAGTACTCAGGTGTGCTTCAAAACACCTGTTCCAGTGTAACACTCTTCAGTAATGCAGTAGATGGCCCCAACACACTTCAGTTCCCCCTAACTGGATTATGCTCATTAAAGAGCGACGTTTTCAAATGTCCCCGGACGCTGATATGGGCTCGTGAGTCTCCCCCAGGTGGTGTTGAGGGTTCAGGAAGTTTCAGTAGGTCCTGCGGGAATGGATGTGCTGGTCTCACCCGGTAGAATAATCACCTTGTAGTCATACACTCGGCACATGCTCTGTTGTGTTTTTTTAAATGCCCCTAAAATTACGTCTCACTTTTCAGCTTCTTCTCTCTGGGTTCATTAAGGAATGAAAACTTGCTAAATAAAGGAATGTGTCTGCATCCTCCAGTCATCCCGGATAGGGGGCAGAGGGACTGGAGCATATCTTGAGCGGCGCAGGGCACAAGCGAGGAGGTACACACCGAATGCTGATTTAACACAGGGCTTACAGTAAGAATGCTACATATGAAACGGTACCCAAAGTACGAAAAGATAATGCTTAAATCTATGAAGCTGCCGGGTTCCGGTGACCAAAAACATTTTTAAAAATATATAAAGCGTCAAACCTCATGCCCATTAGCGGTTGGACAGCCCCATCTAGTGGCCAACATTAGCGCTACTTCGATGTATAATTCGTAGCTTTAATTTATTGAATATCGTTTGCGTGCGGTTTTTTGCGCTTTGAAACGCAAATCCGCGTGACATTACCTTCGATAATTTATTTACAATGCAGTCAGAATGAAAAATTCAGTGTGATTTTAAAGTGTCCTGAACCATATCTTCTTAATACCGTTATCAATGTCATGTTTGTGGTTTATTTTTCAAAAAAAAAATGTTTGTTAAACTTCAGCTTGCCATTCTATACAAGCCTACGTGTGTAAGAAAAAGTTTAGGCTACGTTTAATCACATATTTTAACCATCCTCAGGTATGCAGGCCTTTCCCACAGCTTTCTTTGTTGTGTTATAACTAAAGCATGGAAATGTACTTATTTATACTGTCCGGTTACTTCCCATATTTCACAGCATTCCACTATAGAATTAATGAGAATATGAAATACACACCAATTTTTTAGCCATAAACCGAAACCAATCTGTCCAGTATTCCACTGGGTTGGCAGCTGAACATTGAGATTGCTGATATGGGCAGAATAGTGTGGACTCCAAAGACTTTCCACCACCCAGCTCTGATTTGCAGCTCCAGGCCCTCCCCCTCACCAGAAAGTTCAGGCAAAATAAAGCACTTAAAAACCCTACCCCATCATCCTCTTCCTGGCCTGGCATTTTATGCCTATTGATTTGTGCAAATCACAAATGTTCATCCATTTGGAGAAGCCAATGCACTCCCATGTCCTGTTGGCATAGAAGGGGAGATGCTAGAAGAATGAATGGTGCCCAGGAGCCAGGGGTGTGTCCTGGGAGTATTTTCACTCATCAGAGAGCGGCTGCAGTTCTATCAAGGTACGTTACCCCACAAACAGGGCAGATTGTACAAATGTGGGATCCTGGGCATTTTTGGAGAGGGTTGTCCCGTGAATGGGAAATCATTGTCAACCAGTGTTTTTTCTTCAGCAGAATATTGTGTGTGAGCCCCCCCCCCCCCCCCCCCCCCC
>JAODJU010000115.1:355134-375564 GCA_026776725.1 Gnathonemus echidnorhynchus
AAATTTTGTTCAAAATATCGTGATACATATCGTATCGTGAACCCAGTATCGAGATATGTACCGTATCGTGACCTGGGTATATCGTTACACCCCTAGTTTTAACACAAAATAAAAGGTACATTGATATAAACGGTACCATGTCATCCCATATCTCCTTTTGAAAATATATCAATATACCGTGTAAATTCGATGTACCTCCCAGCCATAGGCGAAGTCATGGGTAAGCAGACAATCAGCCTATTTTGTTTTTGGATGAACATTTTTATTATATAAAAGTGCTATCTGCCTGGTATCATAATAGTGCTAAATAGTAGTATGTAGTTACATGTTATATGAAGTTATTTATGCACGATGAACAACAGCTGTCTTTGTACGAGTGTGTGTTAGATTAGTTAGATTGAGTTTAATTAGTTGGATTTTGGGGGGCATTTTTTATTATAATTTCGGTCTTATGGGCATTCTGAGATTTCTTGGAGCATTTTTGCCCTTTGTCCCCATTAATATCTGATGCTGGGGTGATACTACCCCCCCCGCCCCCCCAAATGAACTCCTAAGCTGCTTCCTCCTGTGACTGTTTCCATGCTTTCCACTGTTATTATTTGATGACCATCTGTAAGTTGGAGTTTGTGCTGAAATAA
The DNA here is from genome assembly GCA_026776725.1 of Gnathonemus echidnorhynchus. Lineage (NCBI taxonomy): Eukaryota > Metazoa > Chordata > Actinopteri > Osteoglossiformes > Mormyridae > Gnathonemus > Gnathonemus echidnorhynchus. Next base: position 355,773 of record JAODJU010000115.1, read on the forward strand.
ATCTGAGAAACTCATCAAAGGAACAGCCGTGCTGAGGGCAGGAGGGGGGCGCTTTTCTCGGCTGGTCAGGGTGGGGGCACCTCATGGCTCATGGTATGTAACAGGCGATTTTGCGCCTCTTAACTTGCACTGGATAAGAATAATTCTGTCCCCGTGGCCCAGAGATTTTGGTTTACAAGATAAGCTATGGTGTCCCCCCCCCACCCCCAGCGCACAGCTGAAAGGGCCAGCGTCTGCTTTGGATGGGGATTTGGGATGTGGTGCCTTATTCATGTCAACATGTTTCTTTTGGGTTTTAATGTTGTCTTTTACCCCAGAAGCTTTATACTTTATATCTTTCGGGGGGGTGAAACCTTTGACTGCTTTTGATAACCCCCCCCCACCAACAAAGTGGGCCATTCTGCGATGTTGCTGGCTGGTCTCCGAGGTTGTGCTCCCCTGATGGTCATGTGCAGTGTCGGAAAGTGAGGACATATTAGGTGATTTACACTTTATTTTTTGTTATAAATTCGTAATTTCTCTTCCCCAGTTTGAGGCGTGTTGTTCTTCAGTGGTTACCGTAGCGATTATATCACCCTCATGGTTCCCTGGTCTCTTCTGATTGGCACATGTAAATATTTATGCAAGTGGAATTATGCTCACAAAGGTCGATCCAGCAGGATGCGTGACATCGTCTCTTGGTTTGGTGTTTTGACTGGCCTCAAATTGCTGTTAGAACTTTCCTGATTCCTCCAGGCCTGGTTCTGGCCTGGTTCTGGCTCGGCCCACTCCTGGAAACGCAGCCCAGAGGCCAGCCGATGTGCTGCTGCCCGCTCTCTATTTCCATAGTCGTACTTTTTACTGAGTTTTTAGCGATAGACTGACAAAGGACAGTGAATTAAGTTGAATAATAATTAAAAAACCGGTAATAGCCCCCCTATTCAGTAGCAGGAGTGTTTTTAACAGCACATGTCATGTTTGACTCGCGGGTCAGAATCCTCTCGTTGTTGGCCCCATTTCTCTGGCTCTCAGCTCTCCACCACTGAACCCGGTCCTCATTAAAACAAGTGACACCTATGAGGTTATATGGGGGATGGAAAAAAAAAATGTATCCCAGGAAACCAGCCCCCTCGAATACATCATTTACAGCACAGGAGAGGCAAGATGCAAATGAATCTGTTGTATATAATTGTAAGGTTATTAATTGTGGGTAATTAAGTGAAACATAATAGATGTAAATGTTTGGTCAGATCAGTGCATTTCTGGTGAACGTGTTGTTGCAGCCCAGATTGTGTGTGTGTGTGTGTGTGTGTGTGTGTGCGCGCGCGCGCGTGTGTGTGTGTGTGTGTGTGTGTGTGTGAGTGAATTCTGCACATGTTTACTGTGATATTGGTTCCCACATTCCTTGTTTTTCCACTGGGCTGGGGCATGGTGAGGTAATGACCTGACAGCTGACAGGGGGACAATCATGTGACCTAGATGTCCTTTTGGCACACCACCCACCGCAACTGAGTTTGATGCTGTGGAAATGGGGGGGTGGCTTAGCAGTGAGGTGACAGGGTGTGTTGGGTGCCCCCCACCCAAGCCCAGCATCGTAATCATAACTTCATCATGGTGGATTTGTGCTGAGGAAGATTTGTCTCAGGCTTAGATCTGCAGGGGGGGGGGTTGGTTGGGAGATTTGAGAAGAGCAAAGGAATGAAAAAAGCTGGGGGGGGGCAAATTGCCATTTGGGACTTGGTCTTTTGTAAAAGCAGATTAGATGAGATAGAGAACGGGACAAATTTTAATTTGTCAGTATAGATGGTTGTGTAAGATGATAATGGAGGTTAGCTTTTTATACTGCTGGTATGATATTCTTAGAGAGATTGCACATCAATCTCATGGATTGGCATTATGGGACTGCTCAGAAATGCACAGATGGGAGTTTTAAGAACTTGAGATTGTTCCATCTACATACACACAGTCTGGAGAGGAAACAGGTTATGACCTCATCTAAGTGGGCGTGGCCAAGGGAGTCATGTGGCACCTGCAGTCAGGGTGTCGGGTGGCGGCTGTGATGTTATCCTCCTCGTTGATGGGCTTCACCTGATGTTCTTTCCTGGGGTTTCCTGCTTGTTTTGTATGTCTCCTGAAAATGCCACCAGAGAGTGCGCTGCAGAGCGAGTTAAAGCCATTGGCTTGGTCCAATCAGGACACCCTCATTTAAAACTGGTCGTCTAGGTGGGTTTTTCAGGACGGCCATTTTGGGAGCTCGGCTGATTTTCCCATCCTCTGCTGTTTGCTTTTCCATAGACCCCCGGCCTCAGGGCCAGACCCGGCCGCCTGCAGTGGTTTGCTGAGAAGTGCATCTCCAATGAGCAGGTGGGTGTCGCCGAGTCATGCGGACCATCATGCTGTGAGCCGGGGTGGATGATCCCTCACTGACTGTCAACCTTGGGCTGTAGATGGAACCCCTGGAGAACCTGGTGGAGATGACGACAAAGCTGTTCGAATGCGACAGGGATGAGATGTACCACTACATGCTCCGCCTCTGCAGTAGGTGTTCCTCGGACTTGAAGCCCCGCCCCTTCCGGACCCATGTCTCTCACCTAACTTCCTTACCTGCCTAACACCTGTCACTTCATGTCTTCTAATGGGAAAACCAAGGGTGGGGAGTCTTAAAAGATAAGGGGGTGGAGGTCTTGGTGGAAACTCCGAATTACATTTGTGATTAGTGGGCTTTTCTCTGTGCTATTAAAGTCTCGAAACATTTGTTAGTCTGAGAGTTTAACTCTAGATGTGTGTTAACTGTTCAGATTCGCCCTCTTGATTGCTCTCTTCGGCTGACATGTTGCTGTGGCGTTCACCAGGTGACATGAACGACTGCCGCAAAGCAGAGTCTGCCTGGACAAAGATGCAGGAGGAGAACGTGATCCCTCGTGAGAGGACCCTTCGCCTACTGGCTGGCATTCTCAAACGCAATGGCCAGGAGGTGCCCTTTGAGGTGCCTGAGGTAAAATCACACGTGTCCCAACTTTTGGTTAAGGTTAGGGTTTTGCCCATAGAAATCAATGGAGAGTCCCCACAAAGATATGAATGTGTTTGTAAGGGGGAGTCCTGCCATTTATTGTAGAGTTTAGATCCCCCTTGAGGGGGGGATGATTTATATGATAATAGTGGCTCCCCTCATGTCATCACGCTGCCTGCAGCCTTTAGCTTCTCCTACCCACAGAGCACAGATCACTATCTGGTGCTTTAAGTCCCTGTCAAGTGGGATATTGGATTTTGATATGATCATGGGGGAATCTGGAGTTTAGTGGAATTAAACAGCCCCATAGCCCAACTAATTCAGGCATGCTAAGTGGGGCCTGGTTTTTGGGGCCCCTCCCACATAGCTGATACTTTTATGTCCAAAAGTCTAAGTTAGTAAATTATATAAATGTGGGTTTTAGTCCTCAGAGACTTAAATGTCCCCCTCTTCCTTTTGTCATGGGTTTATTCATTGACTTCCAACTGTTTCAGTGACTAAACAGTGTTTGGGTATGTTTGGCGTGTGCAGGCTTGGTACGTGGACGCCGAGACGGTGCCCCAGCAGGAAGAAACGTCAAAGGTCCCGCCCCTTGTGGTGAAAAGCAAGGGGTCGGCTCAGGGCAGCAGCTCGCCAGTGAAGGGTTTGGCTGCTGAGTACCAGATTCGCCTCACAAAGCTGTGCAAGGCCAAGGATGGCAGTGCAGAAGGTATGCGGCCCCGGTGCATCGTGGTCTTTGTAGTTCAGACACCCATCGACAAGTCCTCAACCCATAGCACTGCCAGCTGGCTCTGCTGCTTGATTGTTGCAGGTGCAGATATTTATTAAGCCCCCCTACCCTTTAGCCAACACCCCCCACCCCTGCTTCATCCCCCATCCCAGCTAGGTGCATGTCTTCCCCTAACCCACTCCAGCTGTCTGAAGGTTGACGCTAATGCCAATGTGCCCTGTATCTTCTCTCCTGCTGGTCCTCCATGGGCACAGACCTGCTTTGTTTGGATGGCTTTGCACGCCATTGGCCGCTGCCACAGAGTCTGGTGGCGGATGTTTTTCTCACCCGAGATCCGACTGAGAGACGGATTATTTCCTGTTTAAAGGGCTTAGAACCAAAATGGAGTTTATCAGAGAGAGACCAACCGGTATGATGTTGGTTCTTACTACACAGGGCCGCAGTTTGGCCTCTCGCTGCCAGGCGCTGTGCTTTCCCTGCAGCGGCACCTCCTCTTATCCCCGCGCTGTCCCCCTCTCCCCAGAGGTCTACGCGCTGTTGAAGGAGGCGGACGGGAAGGGCGTGGTCCTCCGAGAGCCCGCCTACCTGACGGCCATCCGCTCGCTGCTGGCGAAAGGCTGTTTGACGGAGGCCCTGGAGGTTCGAGACATGTGAGTGTCTTTCTTTCTGAGAAGCCGTGATATTCTTTTGGTCCTTTCTGATGACAGTGTTCCAGAAGACTCTAAGAATGGCTAGAATGTATATGAGCTGTAGTCTGTCTGTGTGACGTGTATTTTAACTTGCTGTACTCTCATGTCTCATGTCTTGCTGAACTCCACCAGTCCAGATATTAATGTTATTTTCTTTGTCGCCCTGTTCTACTTAAACAATCAAGGCCGTTTACATCGTCCCCCTCAGTTCTCATTGCTGGGGGATGGATCGGCCGCGATTTAATCATGCTGTAGGATTACAGAGTTGCCTGGGCAGCAGTAATGGTGGGGGCATCATTTGACCCGCTCTCACGTTTGAGATGGTGAAATGTTGGATGGGGGGGGGGGCACTTGGTCTTGCACTGCATCACAACTGAGCAATGGGGCTCTAACAGAGAGATTAAGGGGATTGGGGAGATTGCACAGGGGGGGCTAAAGAATTTCAGTGTCCCCCTAAAGCCCCCCTGGAGTGCAGGACATGAGAGGTTGTTCTGTGGGGTGGGGGTGAGGAGGATTTTCTTGGGACCGACTAGAGTAATTCTAACCCTACGGTCCCCCCGGCAATCCGCTGAGCGGCAGTGGAGGCGGTCACCGTGGCGATAAGGATGAAGAGGAGTCGTCGATGCTCAATTGAACAGCCGGATTAATCTGCCCGGATCCTGTTTAAAAGAACTGAGGAGGAAAATACTTGGATTGAGCTTTAATGCCGTAGAAATTTTAAAAAAGTGGTCATATATATTTTTTTGCCCCCACCTATTTTTAAAAGATTGAGTCCAGTAGAGAAGAGGATTGTTCATCACAGGATTGTTAAAATCCTATCAATCTCGTGTGAACCCCTGGAAAAGCCATTTTTAATATCTCTCTTGATTGCCTTGGCCTGGTCCATCACTGGCTCACTGCTACCCCTAACACGGGTCACCGCCTCTTTGCCATGGCGTCCCTTCCAGAGCTCCTGATGCTCTTTCTCTCTCCCCCCCCCCCCCAGAGCTGCCAGGCACCTGCAGGACTTTATGCTGTGTGACACCTCCAACAGCCTCCTGATCACCACGCAGGTGAAGCGCGGCAAAGTCAGGGGTGAGTTGGCTCCGCCCCCTTGCACCCCAATGCCCCACCCCTGAGATCTGCTGCCCCCGCCCTTTGGCCATATTTAACACTGCGCTCCCATCTACAGTGGTCCATTGATTTCTTTCCTTAAAGTCTGGTGAAACGTCTGTATCTTTGTCAGGAACAGTAATGTTAGTTTAATATTATATGGGCTGTGTAAGAGGTGCCGTGATGTGACTTGAAGGCGAGAGCAGCTCACAGCCGCCGGTAAAGATGCCCCGTGGTCCTCCTGAGGTTGCTTGCTGATTAGCGGCCTGGTGCTGTGGATTTATGAGTGAGTGGGCGCCTCTCCCCCACCCCCAGATGCTCAGGCCACCCTCATGGAGATGCTGCAGGCCCACCAGGTTCCCCAGCAGCTGTCCCTGACGCGCCTGGTGCAGGCGCTCTCCGCCAGCGGGGACGTGGAGGGCGTCAGGGAAGTAGAGGCCCTGATCAAGAAGCTGAGCTCCACCATCGACCTGTCCAAGATGCTCTTCATCAACAACATCGCCCTGGCGCACATCAAGAAGTAAGTGTGACCCCCCCCACCTGAGGACCTGGCTTTTGACATCGGTACCGGTGGTGGCTGGGGTAGTCGAACAAGCTGGGGGCACAAATTGGCGGACCAACTTGTTCCTATAAAGGAACACCTCTTTAGGTGGAATAATGTGTGATTGGGGTGACGTTCTGGTGTAAATAATTTAAGGCTGGACCTCTTTAACACGGTACCGCTATTCGGGATCCGCACGCCCAATCAGCTCGGCTCAGGCATGTCATTCGCTTAGGCCGATGCACTGTGTCTGGGCTACTGCGCCACCGCCTCCAACATGGTCTCTCGGTCACTGAACCTGTAATGTCCCGTCCCCCCCCCCCCCCCCCCCCCCCCGCAGCGGAAACCTCCAGACAGCAGTCGAAGGACTTGAGGCCCTGTACATCCCCACTACAGAGGCCCAAGAAGACAGCCAGCCGACCAACATCTCCTACATATTCCGTAAAGTGATAGAGGAGAAGAACGAGGAGGCTTTGGATAAGTGTAAGAGGGGGACGGCCACTCAGCCTTGGCCCTGCAGTGGCTTGTGGGATATGTGCAGGCAGATGGGAGTAACCATGACAGTGAATGACAAGCTGTCTGAGCAGCTGTTTCTGCTTTCAGTGAGCGCCATGGCGGAGAGGCTGGCCAATCAGTTTGCTTCCTACTGGCCAGTCACCAGCCTGTTTCTGACCAACGTGGAGCTGGACCGGATCGACGAGGCCCGTTTCCAGCTGCAGGTAACTGGATGGCTGCTGTGGGAGCCTCAGCCCTTATCTCCACTTTTAAGCAGTTCAGGGTCTGGTTTGCGTGCTTGTACTTCATACCCATGTGTCAAGAACAAGGAGGGAGGGGGACGGAGAGCAGGATGTCCAGGTCTGTCTGGGCTGCTACTTCAGAGCATTAGGTCTCCTTACATTTCCAGGAAACTCTCAAGGCTGCTTCATTTCTGGAAAGTTCTTGAAGTAGGGGAGCAATTTTAAGGTTAAAAACATCCTCCTGTCTGTCTTTTGTCTGGCGGGATATCCATTATGACTCGGAAAAGCTCCTGACAGTAATTCAGAGGGTCTGATTAAGTACTTGAGAGACTCTGAGCGGAACTGGCGCTAACTGGATCCCTCAAGGCCGGGCTGTCGGTCTTTAGCAGACCTGGTAGAGCTTTTAAGGGAACGCGGGGCAGCCGTGTGGGGCAGCGCCGGTGACCCCGGGGGGCCGCCAGGGATACGGGGCCGCCAGGGATTCTGGGAGCGGCCGGGTTCGGCTCGAATGCACAGGCCCATTTAATGGGCCCCGGGGGCCTGTTTTTTGGAGGGGAGGGGGGCTCACAAAAGAAAATGACATCACTAGTTGGGGAAAGTGCCCTCATTCACTGCCTGGGGCGTGTCGCTGGAGTGTATAACAGACACAGGGAGGGGTCCCCGGACTCCACAAGGTATGGGCTGTTTTTCGCGCTGCCCAGAGAGACGCCTCTCTCTCCAGGGATCAGACACTTGACTTCATGCAGTGTTTTTTTGTTCTAAACGCTAATGGCATGTAATCATTTTATTATCCTCGCAACGGGGCTGTCAAATGTCGAACTCTCCACCTCCGTCGCTGCCTCTCACATCTTAATCCAGGCTCCCTCTCTCACATTCTCTCCCTGTCCACTTGTCATTGTCCGGCCCCCCCCCCCCCCCCCCCCCCCCCCCCTCCGGCTGATGGGTCGTTCTTCTTGACGACCGGGTCCCCTATCCTCATCGATGCTTGGTGCTGCTGATATTTAACTAACAGCCGGGAAAAAGGGCAGATATGAAAAGGGGGAAGGTGTGAGTGAAAAGGCTTTCAGACTGAGCAGGGAGATGGGAATCGCGCCTTTTGTGTGAATAAGTGCAGATAATTATACTTTAAAGAGAACAGGCGCTGTACGTTTAATTTTTATATAGAAATGAGCGGTTATCTGGCGGGAAACTTATGAACTGTGTAATTAACCTTCAGCTGTAGAGGAGACTTCAGCGTTCCAGGAGACATAAAGGACGGGCCTCGCGGTTCAGACGCGAGAGCACGCACACACACGCGATTTGTGATTAAAAGGTAGCCAGGTGACACAGAGCCCGTGTGTGTGTGTGTGTCTGTGTGTGTGTGTGTGTATGTGTAGAAGATAGGCCCATATCCCGCTAAGCTAAATCACCCTATGCTAGTCATTCAGAGGATCCCCACCTATGAGGTATGATCCCATGTTTCTGATGCACAACAGTGAAGTTAATGGTTTTATTTTGTCTTCGTTTGCCTCCCGTAGCGCGTCCCAGCCATTGCGGAGCAGAAGGGCGTGCTGACCACCTTCGTCACCAGGATGTCGCTGAAAACCGGCCACGTAAGACATGAGCGCCCCCCCCAGCCCCCACGCCACCCCTCACACGCGACTCCCACTCCGTATCGCCAACTGAGTCTGTCTTCACCACCTTAGGCACAGAAGATCCGAAACCTGGTGGACCTCCTTCCGGACATCCTGGAGAAGGAGGTTGTCTGCAGTTACCTAATGAAATGCTATGGTAAGCCCCGCCCCCCCCCACCACCATCACGATCCAATCATGTTTGCCACTTACATTTTTTTAAATTGAGATCATGTTCCTCGTTCTCAGGGACATGCGGTCACCCGGTGGCTGAGGTGATTTCACGCGGCGTTTTCTGGTGAATGTTAATAATAATAATAGTTAATAATAGTTATGATTAGTTAGGTGGCTCCAATGACAGCGACCAGACTGACGCGTCGTGAACGGGCAGTTTTAAAAATGTAGTGTTCAGGAGAATTGGAGTCCCCCGATCGACTCCCTGGGGTGGGGGTCGTGAAAGAGTGCCTGTTAAGCCCATTCTCTGCCGTCCAAAGCCCAACACGCTAAAGTACTTAGCCTTTTCTTTGTAGCGTTTCCATGATTATTTCATGCCCGGCTTTTGGGGAGCCCCCCAGCCACTCGTGTTAGATTGGGGTTTTATATGTACTATTTCACCTACCGCTCATTCCCACCCCTACAGCCAGGGAGAAGGACTTGGCCGCCGCCAAGGAGCTTTACGCCCGCATGCAGGCGGAGGGGACGACCGTGGATGAGCTGACCCTCAAGAGGCTCGCCGTCTTGTACAAGGAGACTGGGGAACCCATCCCGTTTGAGGAGCCCCTTGTAAGTCCCCCCCCCTAAAAGAAAGTGCTCTGTTGAACCTGTTTTCAGCTTCCACATACATCTCCTCGCTTCTCCAACTCACACACCTCTTGCTGAGTGTCTCACATCCTGCTGAGCCAACTCCCTGACCCCCTGCCCCTCCGGCTCATCATCGCCCCCTGCTGGTTGGAGTATGCCCCTCCTACCGCGAAGGGTCGTCGGCTCTGCACAGGAAATGTCTGGGTGCATTGATCTGGGGGTCGCGTCCGTGCCACCCCCATAATGTGGCCCCTGAGTGGAGATGGCCCATTGTGGGGAGTGATTAACTGGTGATTCGCTGCCTTAGTTGGCACCCTACCAGGGCAAGGTGTGCATCGCACAGTGTTCCTGGAACAAGGGGGGGGGTTCTAAGGTTAATAGGGCCCTCCAAATTGGGCTGAATAATACCTTGGAAGAGCCAGGCTGAGCAGATTGACAGGGTGCAGGAAGGGTGATGTGGACATTGTGGGGGTGAGCTCGCTGTTCATTCTGTGGGATGAAACCGTTTCAGAGACCCTCTGCTCTCCCATCCTCACACCTCCTGGGGGAGGGGGGGGGAGTGGATTGGATTGGATGTCATCAGCAGCCTCCCATGGACCATCTACCAGTTTATTAGCTTTAATTACTCCTTTAATGGACACCAGTGTACATGGTAATCTTTGAGCATCTCCGCTTCAAAGGCTCACTTATCCGCAAACACCCTTTTGACTCGATACCCCAGGGTCGACCAAAACAAGTCGATTGTGCCGCTCGTGTTTCACTGTGGCCCCGGAGATAAAACGCTGCTTCGTGATTGGTTCACCGGCTAATGAGGTATTGGACATAGGCACAGGGCGACCATGCCGTTCCGGGTGCTGTGTGGGCTGAGTAACTTTCGGTCGTCCTTCTGCTCTTTGCAGGAGTCCTTCAGCTTTTACGCTCAGAAGCTGAAGTCCCAGCGGCAGAAGCGGGATGAGGAGGAGTGACCAGTACCCCCCCCCCCCCATCTGTTATTTTCACCCTGTTCTGTTATGTTTCTTTTTTAACATAAACTGTGCCAGCAGTATGTGAAACTGTGGAAAATCAAATGATATTAAACTCTGTGAGCCCCCAAAATGATTCTGCTGTACAAAAGTATTTATGGTTGTCAATAAACACCGGTGATAAAAAGCGATTGGCTTCACGTCTCTCCGCGCCCCGTCTGTCAGGCTGCTAGTGCGGGTCGGGCTCTGTGTCTCTTCTGAGCTGCGTGGTGCTTCTGCACAGGCTGCATGTTAGGGAGGTCTCCCTACCTCAAAAGCACTTTTCCTGCTCTGCTTTCTGTTGACATGTATGCAGAAAACCTGCCTTGTAAAATCACCGATGTAGCAGAGCTGGCTGGTTGTCAGTGTCACTCCGCTCTGTCGCTGACGTATGCGCGGTAGCGCCTGTAGACGTACCTTTTCTTTTGGCTCCGCAGCCCGGTGCAACGATGCTTATTGGGGGCTCTCCTCCTGTCCAGTCGAGCTACCTGCCATTAGAAAACATGTCCACTCTAAAATGGCAAGGTTCATTTTCTGTCCATCTGAGCCTGTTTTCCACTAAATAAACTCTTGATTGAAGTGAGAGAACATTTGGTCTGGGTTAATTGTAAAAATCATCTTTTCTGTGTGGTGTCTACACATTTATTCTCACCGCGTTCCTCCTCTCGCACTGTGACCTGCATGTATCTCTGCATCTGTAATGGATCTGAGTTGCTCATGTGAGGCACGAACTGTAAATGGATTTCAAAAGATTTGTTTTATTTTAAGAAATTCATCACTCACCAATCCACTGAACATTTGCACCAGTGCAAAAAAATTTCACTCGGAATATAAGCTTTTCAAGACCAGCTGCTTCTGACATTCATGTTTATAATCTTTGCATGTAATATAAAATCAAGCTTTAAAAAGGAGACCACAAGTTGCCTGCAGATGTAAACTGGACAAAACATTTGTTGGAAAAAAACATTTGTGGCTTTCTTCTGCTGGGCTGAAACCGCAGTGCTTTGCTGCCCTCCAGTGGCAGGCTGTGGTTCTGCGGACGGTAGGCCTAATGATCGAACTGAGGAATCGCACCCCAGAACGCAACGATCTTCACCAGTCCTGGCTGGACTTCTGTTTGATGAACTTCAGAGACAGGTAGTAGAGCAACATGAAGACGATGCAAACCGCTATGAGGACGAGGTAGCACGAGTATAGAGGATACTGATTCATTTCCATGGCTTCTACCACCTGTCAAACAGCATGTTGAGAGATTATTACAAAAAATTGCACAAACATGGTGTTTTCAGTAGAGAAACAATGGGGGGCTGACTTACTAATATCCCATCGACGTTTAAGGTGTAATTTCCCATGTTGATGGGGTACTTGAGTCCTCGAAACTGGACCTGCAGCATTCCCTCAAACCCCCAGCGCATGAAGGAGATGTAGGAGAACCAAGAGGCCACTGGATGGACAGGAGTGTTGTGATGTTTACTGATAGCCATTTAAAATGAAGATTGTCTATTTAGACCATTTTGGATTTTTAAAATGACTGATTACTATTTTTTACAATAATAATCCTCCCCATTAGTGTGTGAGACTAAATGACGTGACCGTATCCAACTTGACCCTGTGACCATCCATGACCAACCACATCCATGTGGCAGACGGTGGGTCTGTCCCGGGGAAGGCGGGACTCACCCAGCCACATGTTGCCCAGGCTGATGACGAAGCCGCCCGTGAGGTAGAAGACGGTGAAGAGCGCATTGCCCATGAAGGCCGAGGTCTGCAGGGTGGGCAGAGCCGCCGCCACGAAGAGCGCCATGGAGCGGCTGCAGTACACCACCAGCCAGGTGAGCAGGAAGTTCAGCAGGAAGCGGTCCGGTGTCCCGTTCAGACCCGCCAGCCAGTAGATGGGTACGCCGTACACCAGCGTGAAGACGCAGTGCTCAGGAAGCTCCCCCAAGACCTGCACATGACACCGCGGGAGTCGTCGGACACAGGTGCTGCTTGTATTCCTTGATCAGCGGCATGAGTAACGTCTATGTGCGTGTCCATTTTTCAGGACCCTAAATCAGCCTCCAAGGGTGTTTCTCAATACCAAGAATGCAAAGATTGGCAAAACTAGTCTTGCTAACTTGCCTCCCAAGAATGAACTTGGGAGGCAGTGCATCATGGGATTATTCTCGTTTGGACGAAGATGCAATCGATGTATCCTTGATATTTGGGACGGGGCAAGAACGACATGCAGGGATATTTACCATCCTCTGTAGTTGGAATATTGCAGCTGGTCTTTGGCAGTGGAAGATGACATAAAATGGGTACATGAGAACACCAGTATGGTCAAGTACGCATATTGAGAAGCACTCCAAGAGTTGGAGGAAATGGCCAGCTCCTGTGTCGACTGGCCTGCTTCTTTATAAGCACTTTTCTTCTACTTCTATGCTGGTAAAAGTCCAGGCATGGATCTCTACTGACACCCAGTGGTAAAAGTGTGTTGGTGTTTTTTTGTTGTTATTTTTGACTTCATAATGGGATTAACATGGTACCTTGGCAAAGAAGTATGACGTAACTGAGTACATTCCGTCCTCAAGCTCATGGTACAGCATCGCTCTTTCGGAGTGACCTGAGGGAATTAGACAAAGGAAGTCCAAAGCTCTTTTGGAGCTCACAGAATGACGTCATATTATTAAAATTACAGCACTTGTGAGAATTTAATTCAGCCTTGTCAATTTTGGAATAACAGTGTTGTTGCCAGGAGACTTGGGACGACACTCACACTTGGCGATGACGTCCAGCACCACCGCAAAGGGAGTTAGCGCCCCCATCATGTAAAGGAGGGCCACGGTGTCCTGCACAGACAGGCGTGACTCTCCTGCCCCGAAGTACAAAAAGCCAATGAGCAGGGACATCAGAAGGGCCTCCAGCCCATGCACCAGCAGGGTGACCAGGTCCCGGAAGTCATTGTATACCTGCCTCCTGAGGTGTGAGGGAAACTTGGCATCATCGATGGGTGGAAACCAATCTGAAGGTGAATGAAGATATGAAACAGTGCCCCCTAGAGGCTGTACCTCAGTAGGATGGTGAACTGATGCCAGCGGCCGGGTAGGCGGTCCTTCTGATTGGACACGGCGATCACCTGCTCCTGGGGTGTTGAGGAGAGCTTGCTGCTGTAGGACAAGGATCAGCAGAAAGGTGTTTGACCAGATGCCCAAGGGAGGTAGGGTTGTTCAGGGAGGGAATCTGGGGTAGGAGCATCTGGGGTGTTTGTACCTGGGGGGCTCGATGGCAGCACTGGCCTCCTCACCCTTCCACATAAAGTCTGTAGTCCCCTTCACCTTCTCCACAAATTGGGCAGCCAGCACCCTAGCCTGCTCCAGACACTCCACCTCACGTTCTGGGCTACGCCGGTCAATACTGATCAGGTCCACTAGAGGGCGCAGTGTAAAGGCCTAGACTTAGCTGCCTTCTGAAGCCAAATTGGTAATCATTTGGTGATGGCACAGACCTACCATAGAAGTCGGAGGGGTTGCAGTAGCGGGGGCAGGGGTGGCCCAGGGTGGTGAAGTAGGGCACCATGTCGCGGGCAGGGCCAAAATACACCGCGGAGCCGGAGGAGAGCAGCACCACCAGGTCGAAGAGCTGGAAGATGTCCGAGCGTGGCTGGTGGACCGAGAGTAGTACCAGCCGGTTCCCCCGGGCCAGACGTGACAGAGTGATCACCAGGTTGTGTGCTGTGAAGCTGTCCAGACCTGAGGTGGGCTCATCCAGGATAAGGATGCCTGGGGAGACGGATCACAGTACAAATGAGAGCACCTACAGGAAGCTGAGAGTCACATGACACAGGTAGTACACTTACTGCTACTAGTACTGTACAGAAACAGTGAAGGCTGTAATAGATCACGTTAACATAATCACATGCTCATATGTATAAGACCCGCCCCTTTCATTCACTCTTGTCACATGCTATCGGCGGTGTTTCCTTAGGCCCCGTTGCTTTCATTCCCTCTTGCCACATATTATCGGTGGTGTCTTCTTAGGCCCCGCCCCTTTCATTCACTCGTTACATGCTATCGGCGTTGTCTCCTTAGGACCCGCCCCTTTCGTTTACTCTTGCCACATGCTATTGGTGGTGTCTCCTTAGGACTCGCCCCTTTCGTTCACTCTTGTCACATGCTATTGGTAGTGTCTCCTTAGGACCCGCCCCTTTCGTTTACTCTTGCCACATGTTATTGGTGGTGTCTCCTTAGGACCCGCCCCTTTCGTTCACTCTTGCCACATACTATTGGTGGTATCTCCTTAGGACCCGCCCCTTTCGTTCATTCTTGCCACATACTATTGGTGGTGTCTCCTTAGGACCCGCCCCTTCCCTTTCTGGATCCTGTCTGCTCCTAACCTCTCCAACACACCTGGGTTCCACAGCAGCTGCACAGCAATGCTGACCCGCCGCCTCTCTCCTCCGGACACACCCCGCACGTACTCGTTGCCGACCCTGGTGTTGGAGCACTGCCGCAGACGCAACTCCGCGATAACGTCGTCCACCTGTACGGGTAGAAGGGGCAGCGGTCACAAGCTTGTACACTGTGTCACCTGACCTCAGTAATTGCTTCTGTTCCAGGTGATGCGGGGGGGGGGGGGATTTCACACATCAGATGGCCAATGAAAGTAATAACAGAATTGGCATGTATCATCCATTCTTGGGGGAAACAAACAAGTTTAAGATCCTGTCTATTTCTCAGCTATCAAAATTAAAGCAAAGCAAATAAGTTTAGTTTGATATGATTTGGAATGGGAGACACCAGTTCAATCCAGGCTAATTAATGAATTAAGGAATGGAAAAGGCAGCCCTGCGAGCAAGCCTTGAGTAGTGTTGGCCTTGTCTATGTGATGGTTGTATCAGCTGATCTGACTGGCTGATATATCAGCTCTTCCTCCCAGTTCCACCCACCCGCTGGTCTCGCTGGGCCTGGGTGAAGTGCGTGGGCAGCCGCAGCTTGGCCACGAAGGCCAGCGTCTCGCGCACGGTGAGGTGTGGCAGCAGGCGGTCGTCCTGCCGCACGTGGGCAATGCTCTTCTGCACCAGCTGGGGGGTGCTGGGCCGCCCGTTGATCAGCACCTGGCCTGACTTCACAGTGCCGCCCTGATCCCGGCATGTGACAATGTCCAGCAGTGAGGTTTTCCCGCAGCCTGAGAGACACGCACCAAACTGGTAATGTAACGTCAAGTTAAAATTAATATTTATTTTATTTGTAATTTGTAATATCTTTTCTGAAATAACCCGATATTCCTCAGGTTATTGTATTAATAGAAAAATACACTTTGTGTTTTAAAAGCCTGCCCCCTGCAGCTGACAGGTGGGACTGCACACCTGAGCTGCCGATGACGGCCAGCATTTGGCCGCTGTGGACACGGAGGTTGAGGCCCTCGATGGCCATCTGCTTGCTGCACTGCATCTCCCAGGGCATCTTGAACTCAGACAGCTTCTCGTACCACGGTATCTGTGCTGCCGTGTCCACCTGTCAGGGTACGCGCACACACACACACACACACACACACACACACACACACACACACACACTGTTATCTGTAGTGCCCAGTGACATGGTTATGTGTGAATACAGACAGGATTAATCCATCAAAGAGAAAATGAGCAGCTAAGAAGATTGCAATCAGGACAGATGTCTCAGGGTAGGTGGGGCTGACATCTTGGTTCAAAGGGAGCGAAAATAGACTGGGTTTTTACCTCATAGTGCAGGTTCCTGACCTCGAGCTCATTACGGCGCCCTCCATAGGTGAAGTACAGGCTGCTGTCTTCCTCCGCGGACGAAAACAGCTGATCCTGTGAGTTCTGGGTACAACCAGGAAGACACTCCTCACTATAATTTGCATTGCTTCTTTACTTAATGGGTCTAATTTAGTTACAGCGCCCTCTTCTGTCAATAGAGATAATAAAGTATAATTGCTCATTAGGAGGAGCTGTTTACCTAATTAAAGATCCCCTTGTAGTTTGACACTCAGCTGATCTCTGACGGTCTCAGATGATTGATTTTGTTTTTCTTGTATTTCCAGGTGTCAGCAGATAAGTTATAATAATTTGTGTTCGCTACCAGTGAAAAGTTTTTGCACACACTGAGATTTTCTTCATTTGGATGATACTCAAAATTCTTTGCTAACAAATAAATTCACTGCCTGTTCACCATTTGAGTACCTTTATTAGCAAGAAAACGTCATATCTTTGATTCATCAAAAGTAACCTCAAAGTAACCTCCTCTAGCAGTTATAAACAGCAGTGAAAATTCTTCCTACAACGGACATCAAATATTGCTCTGTTTCATGGGATGAATCAGATAACTAGTGCATTTGAAGTCAAAGGACAGCCTAGAATTTGACTATGCCATCATCACACAACCAGTTAATAGTATGTCAGACATGCACTGTTACATACTCTTTCCATGTTATAAAGAAAACTTGTTTTATTTGACTTATATTTTCATTTATAGTTCTTCACTCAGCATTCCGATGCTTAACAAGAATAAAAAAATCTGCAGTTTATGAAATAAATGGAAAAGTGTAAAAACCTGTGGTGTGCAAGGACTTTGACTGGTAGTGGATCTGATACTTTAGTTCAGCATCGGGGGGTCAGAAGACCTGCGTCATCTTCAGTTCCACTTAGACTTTACAGGTATAGCAAAAAATGTATGTATACCATCACACCACGTTCCTCACTTCCATCCGAAAAACATTCTGCACGTTAGTTTAATCACTGAGCTTCTTACATCAGTCATATCCAATAAACAGGCCAGTTAATCTGTGATTCACAGACCTAAGCTGTATTTAGGGAGTATATGTAGGGAATAACCCGTCTGAGATAATCAAATCAGCATTTATCGCTTTATCATTTTATCATTTTATCAGCTGCCTGCTCGGCATTGAGTTTGGCGGTGAACACCCAGCTGGTCCAGGGTTCAGAGCAGAGCAGGGTTATGTAATGTCAGAAGTTTTTAAGTCGAATGCATGATCATTCCATAAACAATATGAACAATTTTCTCAGTACAATAGAATAAACACGGGTACGGGTTGAGTTTGTCCGGTACGTTAGAGGGAGATATAAAGGAATCAGTGTATGAGCGCAGACCGGAGCAGGCAGAGTGCGTTTGTTTATGGTCTCTGTCCACGAGGCAGTAGGAATGTTGACTCACCAGCTGAGTGGGTCTGGTGTGGAGGGGGTCCCTTCCTAATTCGAGGCTGCTCTCGGTCGCCATCGCAGCACGCCAGCTGTCTGGGGTCACCAGGGTCACCTATCCGCACAGTCCTCGTGCTCTGCGATCTCCGTCCTGCCACTGCTCTGGTCTCCCCACTTCCCCAAGGTGCAGAATAAAAACCTCGCTCTCCACCCCCCCCCCGGACGCAGCTGTCTGTATATGCCAGGGGGCCAAAGTTCTCTGATAAGGCCTGCCGGGTCTGCTGCACTGCACGGGGTCGGGCCGGCTTGGCTGTCGGCGCACGCCGTAGAGTGACCGCTGGATTGTAGCTCCGTGGTTGACGCCGGCCTGGGGGTGGATTTCACACACGCTGGACTGAGCTGACCGCAGCGACCATGAACAGATCTTACTCCCTGTCTGGCGAGGGGAGGTGGGAGGATGGCGGTTGTAAAGAGTCCTTTAAGTTTGTTCTGGAAACGGGTCCGCCGCTGACCCCGGTGCGTGCAGAGGATGGCCGAGCCCCCTGCTGCCTGAGCGTAAGTCAGGTGTCCTACACTGTCAGGTAGGGGCAGCCGATCGCCTCTTGGCAGCTTACCCTCCTACAGTGGGGGGAGGTGGGTGTTGTAACTGCTGTTTGCTGTAAAGGATGACAGTTCCTGCATGTAAACAGTACCGTCAGTGTTCTGATGCCGTAGGATCAAGCTGGAGTCGGTCATGTTTTATAAGCCTAGATCAGGGGCAAACCTGATTCGTGGAGAGTCGCTGTGGGTCCGGGTTTTTGTGATGACCTCAGAATCAGCCAATAATAAAGCAGTGGTTCTCAATTCCAGTGCTGGTTACCCACTGTTATTGGCTGATTGAGAGGTCATCCCAAAACCCCGCACCCACACCGACCCTCCATGGATCAGGTTCCCCACCTCTGGCCTAGATGAAGCTTCTCTTAGTGTCTTTCATTCTGTCCAGCCGGACACCTCCTAAAACCTCTGTGCTCTTAAGACTGGCCCTGCAGTATGAATTTAGCATTGAGTCCTGCCAATCCAGTGCTGTCAGTGAGCCGTGATTGATGCATGTCAGCTGTGCTGTGACTCTTGGGAATCTTTGACATCAGAGCGTGGGTTTGTGCCTCGCAGCGAACGTCTAGGTCCATGGTGGGACCTGGCCTCCTACAAAAAGAAGTGGACGCGGCAGATCCTCAGAGATGTGTCCTTCCATGTGGAGAGCGGCCAGATCATGGGAATTCTGGGAAACTCTGGTGGGCGCACTGGGATGGGTGGCGTCGCGATGATGGGCTGGTGTGGACATGCCGTGCTTTTGGTGTTAATGTGTTACTGTCTCCATTGTGACGCCACAGGCTCAGGGAAAACCACCCTCCTGGATGTGATCTCCGGCCGAATCGGGAACACAGGGCACCTCCAGGGAGAGGTGCTGGTGAATGGCAGGAAGCTGAAGAGAGATCAGTTCCAGGACTGCTTCTCTTATGTGCTACAGGTATCTACCACGTGCGTGACAATGACACCGACTTCCTTGTCATCGTGTCAAGGACGCAGAAAGAGATCACAGACCTGGAGAAGAAAGTTGAGGAGGACATCAAGGTGAACTTTGGCCTTGTACACTTCTCCTTGGCATGCGAAGGGAAGTGTGTTAAAGGCCTGGAATAGGGTTACCCGAGGTCAGGGGAAGGAACGACCTGGACGCTCCAGGCCGACGGCTCAGAGTAATGAGGGGAATTATCTGCAGGTACCGATAGGTCCCTCGTTATCTTCCCAGGGAGTGTTCAAGTGGATCCACAGCTTAATGAAACAGCAAAGGATAAACTGCTTTCATATAATCTCTAATTTAACTTCATCCCGTTGATAAAATCCACAGTAGTTGCCAGAACAGATGACTAATCCAACCGTTTAATAATCATGGTAAGCTCCGGGAGGAGTGGTGATAATGTATCCATTGGGGTTAGTAAATCCGGGGAGATTCCAAGGGGCGGCAGAGAGTTAAAAGATGCGTTTAGATGCTTCCCGGGGGTGGGAGTGCTGGGGGAGACTTGGGGCATGGAAGCTTAATCTCCTGACATGGCAGAAGTGGGGGAGCCGGGTCTTCACCCTTAATTTCATGATGCATCGTTAATGTTCACCTCTTTGAAGGCAGCGAGCGTCCCAACAAACATGGCTGGCTGTAAAATTTAAATTTTGAGGAAACTATTTTGCATGGTAGTTTAAATTATTCCCTCTCAAAAAACTGTTTTAGCTGTTTTATATGGGGAGGCTTTTTTCCCCCCCCTGACAACAGTATACATTTCATGCTTGCATTTTCCCCCAATCTTTCCCATATTAACTGTTGCAGAATAAAACCTTTCATGTTTACAGTACTACAGTGTTATTTTGTTTACATTACAGCCTTATGTTTCATGCCAAAACTGGCTAAGG
>JAODJU010000115.1:375664-386519 GCA_026776725.1 Gnathonemus echidnorhynchus
GTTGTACAATGTCTCATTGCTACAATGACAATAAAGATTCTATTCTATTCTATTCTATTCTATTCTATTCTATTCTAAAACCTTGTTTGATCCTACAGCCGCTGGTTCGGTCTGAACCGGACGACTTTGGGGTGTCTAGCTGCTCATTTGCACTGCTGTCTTTCTCCCTGTCAGAGTGACAACCTTCTCAGTTACCTAACGGTGGAGGAAACCCTGACCTTCACAGCCCAGCTTGCACTGAGGCAGCACTCTGCAGATGCCATCCGCAAGAAGGTAAGCAGAGATATCAGGATGTAGCATCATCAGTACGCTAGACACTAGTGTAGACAAACAAGGAGCATCCAGGGGTGTCAAACTCCAGTCCTGGGGGGCCGCAGCCCTGTGTGGCTTAGTTCTTTTCCTGTTCCATCACAAATGATTCAGCTCAAGATCTGTGCTCACAAGGAGTTGAATCAGGTGTGTTAAATGAGGGTAAACCAAAAACTGTGCAGGGCTCCGGCCCCCCAGGACTGGAGTTTAACACCCCTGCTCTAAGCTCTACCATAGACATTATCTGTCTAGACAGGGGGTGTTTCTCAGTATGAGTACTTGACTGTCCTTGTGTTTCTGCATACCTGTTTATGTCATCCTCCATTGCCAAAGAACAGTTCCAATACTCAAGAACAGAAATACAGAGGGCGGTAAAAATCCAGTACAGCAGCCTCATGAGGCAAAAAAGTGAAAAACAGCAGGAAAATTCTATCTGACAGAAAAGATGGAAGCTTAGCTCAGAATAAGGTAGTATGGTTATGCTATGCATCTTCTTCCTCCGCCATTGCAAGAGCATGCAATGGATCATGGGATTGTTCTTGTCTGGCAAAGGACGCACCCGATGCATCCTTGATATTTGGGGAGGAGCAAGACCAAAATCTGGGGATTTTTACTGACCACTGATCTTGTGATCTTAGTATTGGAACTGATTTTTGGCAGTGGAAGTAAAACAGGTGTACGAGGACACAAGTATGGTGAAGTACACATATTGAGATTCAGCCCATAAGTGTGATCTTTGCTTTCTTCGTACACCTAGGGAGTATATCCTACCATAGATATATTACATGAACATAAATATATTTCATTAACATAGATAAAGTAGATAGTACCGTAGAAATCATGAAAGGACACAATATTCCAGGCACTGCCATAAATAATACACTGTAAAGCACCTCCGACCACAGGTGGTACAATAGCACTGTAAAGCTGTAGACTGTGAAATGTGAAACACAATGAATGTGCAGATTGTTATTAGATTATTAATGTCATTTTTCATAGTGGTTCTGGGAGAGATGGAGGAGGCAAGTAGGAGGGTGGAATGACCTCTGACCTCCTGACCTGCAGGTGGGGGCAGTGATGGCGGAGCTCAGCCTGAGCCATGTGGCCCATAGCGTCATTGGGGGGCGAATCTTTCCCGGGATCTCGGGTGGGGAGAGGAGGCGGGTCTCCATTGCAAGCCAGCTGCTGCAGGACCCTAGTAAGTGAGAGGCCTTGTGCAACACACACACACACACACAGACACACACACACACACACACAAAGAAACACACACACAAACAAACACACACACACACACACACACACACACAAACAAACACACACACACAAACAAACACACACACACACTGATGGCTATTCCAGCATTGTCAAGTCTGTGCTCACACGCACATGCACACACGTCATACTCTTTTACATACATGCCATACTGAAGACACACACATGCTGTGTAGCACCACCTTCCTCCATCCTTGGCAGCGGGCGCCCGCCGACTCCAGCCCCAGAAGGCACAGAAATGCTCCTTCATTCTGCCCATGAGAGGCAATGAGAAGGAGGGAGAGATGGGGGCCTGGGAACTGGGCGGCAGCGGTATGTGTGAGGAGGAGCAGGTTATAATGGACGGAGGATTAGACAGCGTCCCTCTGAGAGGCCCCCGGACTGGGCACCGTTACAGGGCTCGCCCCGATTAGATGGGCAATTTGCAGGAATGCTGAAGTCTGCTGCGACAAGGACCTCCAATCCACTGGCTTATCCAATCAAGCAAGACATTTATTAATTAGAAATTACAATTAATTCCTTTCTTAATCACTTCCTCACTTAATAAAAAAATTAATTGTTCTAATTGCAGAATTTCAAAAGGTTGTCAGCCTCCTTATCTTAATGAGTGCTGAGCCTGTTCTCCAGAGAGGGCAGACACTCTACTAATGTCAAGCTGCTGTAGAAAACTTTTCTTACTTCAAAGTTCTCCTCTTAACCCCCCCCCCCCAGAGATCATCTTGTTGGATGAGCCAACCACAGGTCTGGACAGCATGACGGCCAATCAGATAGTGGTCCTTCTGGCTGAGCTGGCCAAGAGGGACCGTATCGTCATAGTGACCATCCACCAGCCCCGTTCCGAGCTCTTTAAGGTGAGTCTTTTTGGGCCTGCTTCTCATCTGTTTCTTATATTTTGATTTATATTATGTATTACTTTTCATATTTGTATGTTGTCCAGAAATGTAGACAGTCCCTTTTAGACTATTAATTGTGTTCTATCAAACTGTACTCTTAGTGTAAAGAGTATCTCACAGCTGTACAGTGAGTCTGATTGTCCTGTATGGTGTCCATGCCTTCAGTTAGAAGTGACCGAACCCTGTTCATAACACAGGTGTTCAGCAGGATAGCCATCATGAGCCTGGGGGAGCTGGTGTTCTGCGGGCAGCCAGAAGAGATGGTGGATTTCTTCAGTGACTGTGGATATGAGTGTCCCGAGTACTGCAACCCCTTTGACATCTACGGTTCGTCCCTTGCCATTTCACACACGCGCACACGCACACACACACACACGCACCACTGCCTCTCATAATCTAGACTAGACTAGCATCTCACTCACTCACTATAGCGTTTGCTACAGACAGCAGTTGATACACTTCGGGCGCTAGGTGAATGTTACGCTGCTACATAATTATGCATTGGATTTTCGTAATTGCTATATCTGGTGTTTTGTCGCATAAACAAACACCAGAACATGGACACCAACACTGCAATTTTTGGATAAGTACACCTTGTAATTGAGAATTACAATGCTGAAATAAAAATAAAACAAAACTTTACAACAAAAATCTGTGCCACAGGACTTTATTTATAGCATGTACTGTATCCACCAACATAAACATGATGGGGACTGCAGCTGTAACTGTGATATTTTATACTAATCTGCATTAATTGTGAATAATGTAATGTAAAATATATTAAAATAGCCTTGTTTCACCCACAGTGGATCTGACATCAGTGGACACACGATGCAGTGAGAGAGAGGCCAGCACCTACAGCCGGATGCATGATATCGCCTCGACCTACCAGCGCTCCAGCATCTACCAGAGCATGGTGGGCTGCATGCAGCAGAGCTGCCAGGTGGCCGACAAACCCAGCATTCCCTTCAAGAGCAAGCAGTCGCCCAGCGGTCTGGCCAAGCTCGCGGTTCTCTTCAGGTGACCTTGTCATTTCCGTCCCTGGAACAGTTTGGGTCTCAGCAACTGTAAATCATCCAGAACATTTTCTATATTCTGGACTTAAGAACATTATTTTATTCAATGATGACATATAGACTTAATATGAGGGCAGCCAATAAGCTTCAGTAAATTGTGAATTATGAGCTGTTCTCCTCTGGCCTACGTCTGGTTCCTCGGCTCAGCCATATGTCCTCGCCATGTCCCTGTAGGAGGACAGTGAGGAACCTGGCAAGAGACCGGATGGGGGTTCTGATGCGCCTGTCCCAGAACCTCATTTATGGGCTCTTCGTGGCCTTCTTTGTCATGAAGCTGGACACCAACATCAAGAAGGGCGCGGTACAGGACCGAATCGGCGTCATCTACCAGTCCATGGGCGCATCGCCCTACACGGGCATGCTTAATGCCGTGGCTTTGTGTAAGTCCTGTGAAGGAGTGTCAGGTGACGAACCCTCAGGGGACCAATGGGAGCCACCGTCCATAACCACGCCCACCTAGACCAGTGTTTCTCAAACCAGTCCTCGGGGACCCCAAGATGGTCCACGTTTCTGCTCCCTCCCAACTCCTAAGGAACTGGGAGAGAGCAGAAGCGTAGACTATCTGAGGTCCCACAAGGAATGGTTTGAGAAACACTGACCTAGACGAATAGTACTAATAGATAGCACTGCCTGTTATCATTGGCTTGACATAATTTCTTCCGCCTTTCCTACACAAACAGGACCACAGAGTTCTACCAGGCTGATTATCATTTTTATCACTTAATCTTCTGCTACCTGAGCAGTAAGATAATTGGAATGAAACCCAGTTCTCTGAGCTGGGGCTATAAAAGGGGTATTTATTGAAAATGTCAAGGCTGTAGGATGATGATCTTGAGCACGTGGGTGTGTAACACCCTTTATACCACGCAGGGGTGGACGGGAGTGCCAGGTCAAACGTTTTCCCTAATTAGAGTATTGAATTGTCTGGTCTTTGCCTGCACCACATATAAATATAATTCAGAAAACTTTGAAGTCGGGTTTATTCAGCTCATTCAGTCTTGTCTTGTTATTTTCTGGCCAGTCGTACAGTCTATTCGTAACAGGAAGGAGTCTGATGACAGATTGAGTGTCAGAGTTCATGTCTAGGAGTGTTTACAGGTGAACCACTGATGTGGGTAACTATTGGCAAACGGCGGCATGAAAGATTGTTCCCTGCTACCTTCAGTTCCTGCTCTGAGAGCCATCAGCGACCAGGAGAGCAGAGACGGGCTCTATCAGAAGTGGCAGATGTTCCTGGCCTATATCCTCCACATCCTGCCTTTCAGCATCATCAGTGTCTTCATCTTCTCCTCCTTCCTCTACTGGTGGGCTTCTTACTGCACTCCGACCCAGAGCTCTGTCACTGGAGCTCTAATATTGCAGGTGCAGGGGCCACTGTGTGTGTTCATGATGCAGTGAGCCCTGTATATTATTAGCAATATTGTACATCCAGATTGCTGCTATGTTTTGAGAAAACAGTGTTTTCCTGAATTAAGGTGGAATTCCACCCAAAATATGCTTATTATTTAATAGACGCTTTCTTCAGTATTCATAGGAATTTCTGAAATGATCTTTAGAAATGGTTTCTTTAGTTAGCTGTCCATATGCTGGTCCAAGTAGTTTTTGGAATTTCAGTTCACTGAGTGTTTAGGCTGGAGGTGGGACACTGACCTCTATGTGTGTGCACTTCAGGACAGTGGGGATGCACCCCGACGCCATGAGATTCCTCTGCTTCAGCGCCGTGATCCTGGTGCCCCATATAGTGGGTGAACTCCTTACCTTGGTGCTCCTGGGGGTGGTCCAGGACCCCAACATGGTGAACAGTGGGGTGGCTCTACTGAACATTGCCGGTATCCTGTTGGGCTCTGGGTTCCTCAGGTGAGCTCGCACCCAGCATGCAGTTCTACAATGATCAGCCACATACTGATAAAGTCCTGGAAGAGGCCCCATTGGATGTTGACGTTTGTGACTTGTTATTGGTTACTTTGGTCTCTGTGACGACTGTCCTTCTGGTTCCGTTTCCAGGAGCACCCAGGAGATGCCCACCGTGCTGCAGTGGCTCAGCTACCTCACCTTCCAGAAGTACGGCTGCGAGCTCCTCATTGTTACCGAATTCCACGATCTGAACTTCACATGCGGTAGGCTGCTGTCCACCCTCCTTTGGTCCTGAGCCACGACAATCCTCTCCTGTGCTGTGTTCATTGCATAAATGCCTTCAGATGAGGGAACAGTGCGACCGACTTTTGGTCTCACTCTAAAAATGTTAAAGCAATGGCTGTGGTCATGATCAACCTCAAGACCTCCAGCAGAACTCACACGTTTATTACGTGAGAATAAAACTGAGTCAGTGTGCAATTCCTGATGTTTCCCAGACTGCTGTATGGTCCAGAAAAAAATATGGGATAAAAACAGAATTTCAATCATTTTGTTGAGTGACCGGGGGTGGGGGGTTACATCTCGACATCACAATGGGCACACATGCATAGTCAAATCTTGAAAGGATGGAATGTAAGAATGATTTTTATAATAATTTTACAATAATAAAGATTAGCATTTTAAATAAGACTAACATTGTGGTTGTTTCACCAAAAACAAAAAAAAATACGTAATCCATATGAAAAAAAAACGAGTTTGTGTTATATAGGACTGCAACTGTCGTAAGATGTACGTTTCATCCTCGCATTCTGCATGCACAGCGCATTGGCCTGTAACCGTATCTGTGTCCCATTGCCCTGCAGGAATCCCTGACGAGATTCCGGGGAACATCCCAGACCCATGCAAACTGTTCAACGGGGAAATTATCATTGACCAGGGCTACCCAGGTGCCCTCACCCGCTACACTCAGGACTTCGTGCTGCTCTACGCCTTTCTGCCTGCCCTCGTGCTGCTTGGGATTATCAGCTTCAAGGCTCGGGACCACCTCATTCGCCGCTGACAGTGTGTGTGAGTGTGTGTGGGGAGGATCCCCAGTTTAATTTGAAGTTACTCCATTATTTATGTTCATTGGAGGGACCTCAGATATCTGAATGTCTGTTTTCACCACAGCAGCACAGGAAATGCAACATGAATATTTTAATAAACACGTTCCATGATGAATATAGGTATAAAAACAGAATGTTTAGCCAGAGTCTCTCTGTGTGTCTTTAACAAGCAATTTTATGAGGCATCTTGTCTTATTTTGATTGTACCTGCTTATATTAAATGCATTGTACAAAACTTCACAGAAATATCTTTCGCCAAAAAGCTTTGAATAATTTGTTTCCACTGCAGTTTTTAAAAAAATGAAATATTTGATGTACCACATAATGAATGTGTGCTTTAGAAGTATTAAGGTAAATCTTTTAAACAGGATCAAAGTATTTTTAAAGGATTAAGGTGCAGTCAACATTAGTGAACATTAGCTGAATCTCAATATGCGTTCTTTACCATACTTGTGTCCTCATGTACCCATTTCACGTCATCTTCCATTGCCGAAGACCAGTTAGAATACTTAGATCACAAGATCAGAAGATGTATAGCATTTGTCAGAGTTCAGGAAATCAATACACATATTTTAAGTGCAAACTTTATTTGTGGAAAAAAGCATAATCATACCAGGAATAGTCATTTATACTGGACATTTTGATTATGAGTCATTTATTATACTACGATAAAAGTTAAGAAAATTACGTCTGGGGTAATCAGCTGGGCGTACAGCATAGTGGAGCAGCAAGTACACAATTACACATCTGTCTCAATTCACTATTGGTGTGTTCTTTGTCCTCGTGTTCTTGCGAGATCGTTCTTTGAAGGCAAGGTGGCAAGATCGGTCTTGCCAAGACCACAAGTATGATCTTTGCATTCTTGGTATTGAGATTCACCCACTGCCTTGCCACACACAAATTCCCATTATCCCTCAAACCTCATGACCTTTGACCCCTGGGCTCAGCATCCAGGTCCATTCCTTTCCATGACTTTGAAGAATTTCTCTTGTACTGTTCCAGCTCCTTAAAAAATAAAATAGAGGAGATAAATTCACATAATGTACTCAACAAAAACAAGGGAAAGTTCAAATAAGTTCAAGGATGACATGGAATACAAAACCATAAAAGCGTCAGTCACAAACGCTGATAAGCGTTAGCATGAAAGCAGCCGGCCTGGGCCACTGCACATGACGAGCCCATGGGTGCAGCCGAGTCAGGGCTGGTCAATGACATATAGACACCATGAATGCTTCTCATCTCCTCCTGCATCTCAGATTCACCTCACTCTACAATTAAAACACATTTGTCAAAGTTTTGTCCAATCTGGATATCCAACACAAACATGACTATAATGTCCGTGTTATGACTTTATGAGACAATGATTTCATACGTAGAAGCTGGCTTGATGTTCAGAGTCCCTAAGACAACTGATCTAAGCTCAGGAAATACAATCCCGAGTGGCTGTATTGCTCAGAAGATGACCCCCCGCCCTGTAAATTCACAGTGGCACTGCATCTTGATCTGCGTTTTCAAGACCGATGTGCAAATAGGGCGTCAATGGCTTTCTGGCACCTAAACTGGCTGTCGTCCAATCAAGGACCAGTGAGACATGAGGGGTTACCAGCAGTCATGGTCAAGTTGCGGATACCAGTTGTAAAGAAGGTTTACTGCTTGCAGTAAAAATGTATGTTATTCAAGGACACAGACAAGTTTACTATAGGCCACCAAGGTTCAAAGGCAAGGGAGAATCCTGCTTGCAGCCGTACAAATAGCCCAGCAGGACAAGTTACTCCTCACCTCCCTGGGGACTGACACTGCTCTCCATTTGACTATTTGTTTTGGCCATAAAATACCTTAAACCATGAAGACTTTCAACCTTAACCACTA
The DNA here is from genome assembly GCA_026776725.1 of Gnathonemus echidnorhynchus. Taxonomy (NCBI): domain Eukaryota; kingdom Metazoa; phylum Chordata; class Actinopteri; order Osteoglossiformes; family Mormyridae; genus Gnathonemus; species Gnathonemus echidnorhynchus. The sequence continues at coordinate 384,047 of JAODJU010000115.1, forward strand.
ACAAAAATTTATATATATATATATATATATATATCAGTCAGTGGACACAGTCTTCCTGTCAGACACAGTAACAGAGCTGTGTATATATATATATATATATATATATATATAAATATAGACCCAAGCGAAATTTAATCATACTCATGATTCATGACTACACAGGCAAATACAACCAAATTCGCTTTATTCAGTGTCTGTAAATGAACGCAAAACTCTGTGTTTACATAAACTCTGACTTCCTGACAATGTCGGCCTGCTCTGCCAGCTCAGTAAACAGTGATCTATGACAGGATCCTCCAGTGAACATGAGTCTGACCAGGGTGGGAAGTTCATCTCAGGGGATCTGGGGTGACTTCTTTTTCTGCATCATGCTGGCACTCTAAATTTTGGGCCCTACACATACCTGGTCCTTCTGAGATCTCATTGAGTCGATCTGAGCTTCTCTGAACTGCGGATCCCTCGCTGGGTTCCCGAGCTCCTTCAGGTCTCCAGTACTCTGGTGTGGAAACAGGGGTAAAACCTCAGAGAGCTTCAACCCCAGGTGTTTGCACAATGTTGCCAATATGCTCGTCACAGAATACAATGCAGGTCTGGAGCAATGACCCCCTCATAAATATTTAGGTTTCCTCAAACAAATCTGGCTTCTGTGTCAGCGAACCAGCAAACAGTTAATGATACCTCGGGGGGGAACACCCTTTCAAACACCTTCTTCCACAGGTCCAAAGGGTTCCTGGCATGAAGAGAACTGATGTCAATGTCTGTTGTTGGAGGAGAACCTAAATGAGAAGATATTGGGCAGTTATATTGGTATTGTGCCTTGACTAAAAGCAGCTCTGTTAATTCGATATTCTATAAATGTTAAAAATTATCAAATGATGAAGGTAAAGAAAAAAAAGCTGAAAATCACAGGAAGATGAATCCATGGGTATTTGTGTTGTGTTTCTGAACATTACCAGCAGGGTGCGCCAGGCACAAAGACTCACCGATCTGACTGAGAGAGTCCATTCCGGCTGGAATGATCAGGGGTTTACTGAGGTCAGTGGACACAGTCTTCCTGTCAGACACAGTAACAGAACTGTCAGTTTCCAAACCTCTAATGGGCGAATTAAAGATCAAGGGTCAACAGTGATTTTTCAAGCCATTTGTGAGAAAAGCATGGGCTATAGGGATGTCATTGTTTCAGGGAGTCTAACCCGGAGGGAGCTAGAGGGAACAGGACACAGGGAGCCAGCATCTCTCACCCTCTGTCTGTGCCAAATGCAAGGTGAGCAACAAGACCTTTGGTCTTTGACATCAGACTCTCTGATTTATTGCTGGTGAACTGCAGACAAAGTGAAATAGCATTCAAAAGTCAGACATTGTTAAAAAAAAATCCCATAATGACTCACTGTATAGCATGATCATTGTAGCCACTATGTCCAAAAAATATGTTTTATCAGAATACCAGTCTGAAAATTAATGGTGAGTTAGGACCTGAACACACTAGAATAAAACTAATCTTGAGTTGAATTTACTATTTATGGGCTACAAAATCGGGATATGTTCTTTAGAGAAAAAATGAAAATGTCTAAATAGGTAACAAATTAATGTTTCACCTTTGAGAAATGATTATAATTGTATAACTCTAAAGACACAATCTTCTCTGCAATCATCTTCTTGCCTGCATATTATCATTAGAAATTTGACTGGTCTATCTGACAGAAGTTACTTCCCAGAATCCTGTGCTACCCACAATGCAGTGACTCTTACTATCAAAGATGCTCCATGGTAATGGGCAAGGAACCGCAGGGTCTTGGAGACCACTTTCCTCTTCTCAGACTCAAAGTCCTTTTCAAAGTAAAGAGAACCATCTTACCCAACAATTTCTTGTTTATTAACAAGAACAACAGAGGACCGTCCAATAATCTCTTCTTACACTTTACCTGAAAAATATCATATTTGCTGCCGACCATCAGCAGAGGTACTGGAAAGGGACTTATGAGTTCACGGTCCTGTCAAAATACCATGTGCTTTAGGTCAAGTTATGGGACATCAGGAAAACAAAAGGCACCATTTAAGAACTTCAGTTCTTAAAATCACATTCAAGCATAATTAATTAAAAAACGTCCTATGTATTTTTCCTTTGTGTTTTTTGCTCACTGGGTGGTCCTTGTTAAGGTGCTGAGGGGTGCTGTTCAGGGTGGGGTTTCTGTCGGACCTACGCTCCCCCGTCTTCTGTAACTTGGACAGCACTCCGTCTACCTTGGTCTGTACGGCCTGCAGCAGCCGCTCTAAGGTCCCCCACAGTCCATTGGGTTTGGACAGGTCAAGAACCAGCACCACGGAGAGAGTTCTGTGGAACAAGAGACTGTTGATAGCTCAGTTTGTGAATGATGCATCTGAGTGTTTAACCTTGTTAGGGACTGGAAGGTAGCAATGGCCACACAGATGCTAGCAATGTTAGCGCAAGGTGGTGGTGGTTTGGGGGGGGGGA
>JAODJU010000115.1:388425-407991 GCA_026776725.1 Gnathonemus echidnorhynchus
ATAAAATCCCCGACTCACCAATATTTTAGAAGTTTGAGTCATGTAAAACAATTTATTAATTTTAAGTGGCCTAAACACAAACACATCAAGCAGTTTGTGCAAACATCACCTTTGTTTCTAAAACAAAATGATATCATATTCTGGCATGAAGCAATCAGACAAATTGTGCTGCCTACTGCCTAATATACACACAATATATTAAACACAAGATGATGAGATCTGGTGCCAAAGGAAGAACGGCCTTCATTCTTCATGGCATAGATTCAAAGAGTGCTTGAAACATTCCTCAGAGACTTTGGTCCATGTTGACATGATCGTATCACACAGTTGCTGCAGATTTATTGGCTGCATCTTCATGATGTGAAATTACCGTTCCATCACATCCCATAGATGCTCTATTGGATTGAGATCTGGTGACTGTGGAGGCTGAGTACAGTGAACTCATTGTCATGTTCAAGAAATCAGCCTGAAATTATATGAGCTTTGTGACATAGTGCATTATCCTGCTGGAAGTAGCCATTAGAAGCTGGGTACACTGTGGTCATAAATAGATGAACATGGTCAGCAACAATACTCAGATAGGCTGTGGCATTCAATGATGCTCAATTAGTACTAAGGGGCCAAATGTGTGCCAAGAAAATATTCCTCACACCATTACACCATCACCACCAGCCTAAATTGTTGACACAAGGCAAGATAGAACCATAGTTTCATGTTATTTATGCCACATTCTCACCCTGAATGTCACAGTAGAAATTGAGACTCATATGACCAGGTAATATTTTTCCAATCTTCTATAAGGGATAACGTCCACCAAGGTGTCCCATTAATGTACGAGGCGCAGGCATATGGAGTGGAATATTCTGCTGAGTTCATGGCTGTCCCAAATTAAAATTATACAGTCAATAGCCATCAAACAGCCAATCAGAAAATAGCATTTTTAGTTTCCGCCTAAATTACATAATAAATTACATGTGATCCCTCTGCAAGCAAGTTATTACATGGATGCGCACACACACGGAGTGCAGACAAGGTGGAAGTGAAAGAGCAAGATCCGAAGAATTCGGTAGGCAGAGCTTTTGAAGTCTCACACAGTGATTGTGAGACACATGCTTAACAGAGATGGAATAATTATTCTGAACACCAAGCTGAAATCAACAAACCTGCTAAGATTCTAGGAGACTGCAGAATGGAGACCCATATTGACTGTATTGTCTGCAGACCTGTCTAACTGCAGAGGGTCTAACAGGGAGTCTGTGATATATAGGGAAATACATTCTTTGCATAAAGGAAAAATACATAAACACAGACATTAAATTCACTCATAAAAGAGAAGTTAATTGTTTCAATAAAACTATTACATGTAAAAATTTAGTGCAGTTTTTGTCCTTTTTGTCTTTTTGTATCAATATACCGCCATACATTGTCCATGCATATATTGCAGTATATTGGAAAATAAAAGCACTAGTTTCAATATATGGAAATGTATTATGTAAAGTATTGAATTATATTTTCCAATATATTGGCATATATTTTTGTTTCATAAGGGCAGTCTTTATGTATCGTGGTGGGTGTGCTTTCCTAGCATGTGAAAATCCCACCCACTGTGGGTTTCAAAGTCCTGTTTTTTCATTTCTACTCTATTATGGTATTTGGAAGCTCAGCAGCTGCTTAAATTTTATACAGCAATACACAGCTGCCACCCCATAAGGCATGTACTACATTTAGTATGTTATCGATGTAACATTTTTACAAGCTTTCACTTCATTGTAAATTGCATCAGAGTATTTCCTGGAATAATGAAATCTATGTCTACAGGAAGCCAATCAAGACAGGTACTTGACTTCAAACATCGAACAGCAGCATCAACAAGAAGTGATTAAAGCCTGCTAGCTACCGTTGGTTATTTATGATTTTGACTGGTATTGCTACTATGGCTGGGTGAAATCTAAAAATATTATGTGCAATATTTTAATTTTAAAATATCGGGATGGACGATAATATCACCCCCACACACACATGCATGCAGTACCAAGCCAGACACTTCATTTTTTTTAGCTGAAAGAAAAACATGACAGCATGGAAAAAAACTATATGGAAAAACAGCTGGTGTTAATACTTGTAATGTTGTTACAAATTTTGTGTGATCATAAGTATAATTTACTGGCTTGGGTCTCCTTAGTAAATTTGGCTGGGTGTGTTCTACCAACCACTGACAGTAGATGGCGCATTTAACAATCGGTAGGTCGAATTTAATTACAATTTAAAATGGAAAATATGTCGCGGGCCATCTTATATCATCTAAAGCACTGGTTCAGAAACTTATGGTAAGCCCTAGTTGCATACTACCATTATAAATAACATTTACATGCCCTGATACCTTACTGTACAATATGAGGAGATACAAATTAACACCAATGTGTGTGTTTTTTAACTGTCAGAACTGTAGGCCAGGACACTGGCCTCAACCACAGCAAGCTGCCTTTGTGCCCTCTACTCTACTGAATGGCAGAGGGCTTTGCCCCCCCCCCCCCAAAAAAAAAAAAACCTGGATACATGATATCATCTTATAATTATGATTTTTAGCCTTTCGATTTCACCATAACTTTTACGAAAAAGTTTAAGAAAAACTCAACAACTTTTCAAGTGTTTATTTAAATAATGTAATTCTGTGAGCATAATAATTTGTACATATATGCTTGGCATATCAAAATAAATATTAAAGCAGATAATTAAATCCTGATTTGTCCATTCCAACACTGACACAAGTGTGAGCTCAGACCAGAAACAAATCCCACAAATGGGTACCAAGCAGTCTACACTGTCAGAAAAAAGAGTGCCAGTTTGTACCTTTGCTTTTCACTGTGGCTGTACCCTCAAGGGTCTGCCAATTGTACCCTAGCTGTAGGTAAATGGACAGCAATGGACACTGAGAAACATCCTCAAAGTACAAACAACATTAATGTACCCCTAATGGTACAAAAATGTTTCTTATAGTCCACTTCTGTATCTTAAAAGGTATAATTACCTACATGGTACAGCTTCAATGACTAGCAAAGGTACAAATTGGTACTCTATTTTCTGATTGTGTAGGGTGTATCTGACAGCACATGTTTGCACAATTGTAGACCACCTGGTTCATGTGGATGTTACCACGGTAACATTAATAACTGCACCGATGATAAACATATCTGTGTATGACTTTAATAAACATATAATATAAGCCTAAAACACAAGCACAGTTTGCCCTGTTAAAACATTGAAACCTAATCTGAAATTTTGACAGCATTCCCAGTTTGGTTCCTTTGCCGTTCATTTGGACAAAGGCAACAGAAATTGCACAATACTGAATTTATGTTGCTTCATTCCGAGCATTGTCCCGCTTCATACCTCAGAAGTATTTCAGCAGACTTCTGATGTTTTTTGCCGTACAAAAGCTAACAGCTGAAGAAGCACAAGGCAGTGAGTTTGACAGATCCACTCACACTGCCCACCTCCTGTCCCGCTGGCTTTTGTCAAGTCTTGGGAGTGACAGCAACAGACTTGCCTTCCCAGCTGAATGCAGAAGCAGCAGGAATGGCCGTACCTTTTGACAGTAAAAAGATTTGATCTCCTGAGTTGTTCAATAAGAGAAGTGGCTTGTCAGTGGCACGTGCAGCCGAACACAGCCTTCTGTCACATGACAGTCCCCACGTTGGCATGGCAAACACGCTATTTGCTGCATCAGCCTCGTTCCCACACCCTCACAGCAGAGTCGGCACCATGCTGGGCCTGCTGGGGGCCGACGGTGACTTGCCGTCCAGCTCTTTCTTCAGGTCGGCTGGCTGAGCCAGCAGGAGGGCAGGTGCAGAGAGGTGGTGGGCGGCAGCCTTCTGCTGATGAGCACTGTTGATATAGCTGGCGATGAGTAGGGTCATCTCCAGGATCTGGGAAACACGGGACACAAACTGAACATGTCAAAAAAGCAACTCTATAGGCAGTGTTGAGGTGGAAAGTTCAGGTCCAGAAAGTAGAAATTCAGACCAAGCTTTTGTTTCAACCAACAAGTTGAGTATAAAGAGTCACCATCACAGACTACTCAACTAGTTGGTTGAAATAAAGCCATGGTCTGGATTTCTACTTTCTAGACCTGAACTTTCCACTTCTGTCTATATTCTGTATAAAATTGATGAGGTTTGTCTGTGATCTGATGCTGGTGTGTATGCCAGCTGTGCCCCAGTTGGGCTTACCTTGGGCCTGGCCATGCCAAATAGATGCTTCTCTGTGGGCTTGTCCTTCCCTGCACTGCTGCCGAGGTTCTGCCCCACCACCAGCATGAAGTCATCACGGCAACCGCCGAAGGTCATCAAGTTCTTATATGGGTGTGACACGAGCAGCCTCTGAAAATAATTGTGCAAACAGAGCACTGAACCCTTTCTGGTCCATAATCTACTTATTGTTTAGTACTTACCTATGACCTAAGATGGTCTTCTGTCATTTGTAATAGATTCTTGGTTCTTGTGTAGACATGAGGCATTGGAGACCTTACAGGGGGCATAATTCATGTCTGGTATTTTTTCACAGTCCATCAATAATAGCTTAAGAAAGCTTCTAACTCACCAAGGGTGTAGGTTTGGTTTCAACACTGGTAGGGACCAAATCAGCGCCGAACCCCCCATACCCTAAACTCACAGGGTACTTCCATAATATTGGTAGGGGCATGTCTCTACCATTCATACCCAAATCTATGCCCTTGTAACTCACCATTGATTTATAATCCAGCACGCCAATGCCATCCTCGTGCACAGCCAGCCACACGGGGGCACCCTGCTGTGGGGAGGGTGTGATGAGCTGTGAACGAAGATCCAACATGATGTGGTAGAAAGAGGTTCCCCATGTTACTGCTCTACGTTCTCCACATCTCCACTGAGGGAGATTACACACCCACCTTAGCGGTGAACAATTTCGCTCCGAAGAAGGGCCACTTTCTGGCGACTGTCAGGTAGATACGGATGCAGTCAGTGGAGCTCCGGCCTCTCAAGGACCCCCAACATGCAGAAAGACGTTGTCTTAACTGCCTAGGTGTAGCAGTGGCGGTTGAAGGGATAGCAGAAGGTAAAAATTGTGTTACAGATGATGCTGCACAGCATGACCCACGGACAGTCATACTGGGAGCAGGGATGGAATAAAAATGTTTACGGTCTGGCAAGGAGCTCGGAGAGAGCAAAAACATGGACCGTTTGTGGGTCCTTGAGGACTGGGTTGGGAAATAGTGCTGTACAGTATGACCTTTGGGAAGATGTAGCTTTATAAATTTTTCCCTGAGTATGCTCCACCCTTACCTGAGATGGTCTTCCGTGCAGGCCTGCCGGTAGTGCTTGGGATAGAACCTTTCCATGGCCTGTTTCAGTGTCTTGTTGGACTTAGTTTGGGGCGATCCTGAACCACCCAAGGAGAAGGGACGTTCAAAGTCGCCAAATTCCACCTAAATGTTAAGAAGACATGGGTCGCAGACCTTATGGATCTTCCAAATACCTGGTGTTGTTAATGTTCTGCTTATCAGACACTGAAAACATTCAATAGAATTCCAGAGAGAAGCTTGAGAAGCGCTATGTTGGTGGTGCATTTATGAACCATGACAAAGCTGTAGTTGCCTGGCATTAAATGGGATTGCTCAGTGTTTGTCTGATGATCAGGGAAGGGAGGGTGGGTAGAGCACTCTGCTCACCTGAGCCAGCAAGGCAGCCATTTCTAGGGCCAGCTCCTTGTTGATGGGGAAGCGCCCAACCACAATCTCCTCATTGGTCTGGAATGCCAGTAGCAGGCGTTCCCGTTCCGTTTCTCCTCTCACCGAGAGAGAACAGTACAGCCTGTGAGGGGTGGGGGTGACAGCAGAAGCAGAGGGAGGTCTTTGTAGGACACTGGGTCGAAGAACACAAAGTCTGTTGCCACGTTGTGAGTAGTATCTGCACGATACCTGTTCTTATAGGTGAATCGGACTGTCCTGGTGCCTTCAGATTTACCCGTATGCTGTTCTTTAGAGGCCTGCTCCCATTTTGAGATGATGTCACAGATCTGAGATGGTTGTGGAAAGCAGGATCCAGGGCACATGTCAGAATAGTGGTAAAGTTATACGGTCGTTCAGTCTGACTGTGTGTATATGGAGGCACGCCTGGTAGACCTTAACGTTCCCCTGCAGACTGTGCTCCAGGTCCTGCCCAGAAGGGTCATCTGTGTACAGCGCAAATCCCGACTGCACTGTCTTCCTCATTCCCGTTTCCTGGTTTAGCCGTCCCAGGAACTCTTCCACTGTGGTGGATGCATCGAAGCCCACCACCTGCGGTGCCCCCAAAAGCCCCCCATTCCTGAATGCCAGTGGCCAATATGTCGCTCATTGTCCGTCATTGCCGTGCCTGTAGTGTTGCAATAACCTGCTACCAATCAAAAACTACTTGTTCATAGATACCTGGCAAGGAGTTTACGGTGTTGGGGAAGTTACTCACCATAGTAATCCATTATAGGCAGAGGTGGAAAGTTCAGGTCCAGAAAGTAGAAATCCAGACCAAGGTGTTGTTCAACCAACAAGTTGAGTATAAAGAGTCTCAGAGTACTTAGCTGGTTGGCTGAAACAAAACCTTGGTCTGGATTTGTACTTTCTGGACCAGAACTTTCTACCTCTGTCTGTAATAGATTCCCTTTGTGAGTAAATTCCCCAACACAGGGTGTTTATATTTTGGGTGGGAGGCTACAAGGTATTTCGTTTTGAGTTGAGTGGGAACCACAGTGGTACTTTTGGTTATAGAAACGTTTAACAATTCAGTATTTGTCTATTCATGAAAGTGGTTCTCAAATTAATATTATCCCAAACCATTGAGGTTTTGGTTGAGTAAAAATGGGTGACTAATTGTGGAACAGAAAACCCATAAAGAATAGGGTCGGGAATTATGAAAAAGACATTGAAATATGTGGGAATATCCTTGCTACACTAGAAGTTTGAAAATTCTCTGTAAAGGTAAAACTGTTTGCTGTCATTGATCGGATGTGAATGGTATGGGTACCTGGTAGGTGTTATTAAGGAAATGCACTGGGACACTGAAGGGAAGAGAGTGGTGGTACGGGTTCCTCAGTAGGATAGACAGGATCTCCATGCGAGAGGGGCGGGCCTCTCTCTCCCCTTTCTGCTGGCTGCGCTCTACCGACCGCTGACAGTAGATGGCATACTTCCCAATTTCTGTCCTGAGGAAGACGGAGGAGTGTATAGCCAAAATTTGTGATGGTGTATATGTGGAGTTGTTGTGAGTGCATCTGCACATACTGTAGGCTATCACTGGTTCCCACAAAACACTGGTCAAGTCTCATGACCCCTTTCCAAATGTGGGTCCCCCATCATAAAATTTATTGGGGTGGGGGCGTCCTGATGGAAAAAATATGAAAATCTTGTTTTTCATATAGCAAATTCGTAAAATCAACGTGACCCTTCCAAATACCCCAGGGGCTGCGCCCCACAGTTTGAGAACCACTGGGTTAGATGTCTCCTCACCTGGGTTCTCCATGCTTCTTGAGGTGTACCTGCAGGAGCCAAAGGAAGGGATGCTGGGGAAGGAAGAGTCCCACACACAATGCCAAGAACTGCCAACCCTAGAGATCGATGCATAACAAAACTGTTATGACATACATATTTGCAGATATGAGCTTCAGGGCATCTTGTTTTATGGCTTTTTGCACCTGTAAGGGTCCAGCTTGTCCCTGCGGTTGCCTCTTCCTGGTCTGCTTCACCAGCTGGCAGAAGATCTCGTTCTGCAACTCCGGATGAGTCAAGCAGACCTGCAGCGCACTCTGAGCCAGTGACACATGGTAGTCGATGGCTGGGGCGTCTATGGCCACATTGATAAACAACTGACATGTCTGTGTGGAAAAAGAAGATTGGGAGGAGCTTATGAACTTTGTATAAAGATCTGATTGCTTTTTCATCTGTCTATCAGTGATATTTACCTTGAAGAGTTTAATGGCCTCTGTTTGTAAGGCCTGAGATGGCAGAGTGGTCAGGGGAGAGCAGAGGCCCTCTTTGCTGAAGCAAAGCATTGGGTGTCTCCAGATCTGGGAACCTATAGCACCATCAGGGTGAAAGGGAAGGACATAGGTGAGAGAGAGGGAGTTACGACAAAAGTCATCCTTGGATTCCTCCAAGATGCCAGTTACTTACAGATATAACAGTGGACAAGTTCTGATCTGTGCTGAGCAACAAATGTGGGTGGTGACAGCAGAGGACTGTGACAAAATCCTGAGACCTGAATGGGACCTGAGACCTGGTCACTTCCCTATTCACAGAACATTTACTTGCTTCTCCTCAGAACTGTTCCCCAGTGTCATAGGCTTTGCTTTCAATCTCAAGCAAGGTGAAAGGGGGCCACATGTCCTCCAGGGTCTGCTGTCAGCTACCTGCATCTTCTCATTCTTTGGGGATTTGGCTTCGTTGAGAAAGAGCGCTATTCACCCAAGTTTGATTCAGTCTGCAGCCATGTAGGGGCTACTACAGGACTTTGTATGTGAGAAAGCAGTTTTAGTGTTTAAGAAATTTGTGTAGTGCACCAAATATGACCTTCTCTAGTTGCTAGACGTTCCTTACTATAGTCTGAGATGGTTCAGTAAAATTCCTGGTGTGTAAGTGTTTTAAATTGTCAGCTATGTATGACTTATAAAAATTTGTGTCTTAAGAAACCGGTAAGACCTGGTCACCTTGTTCTCCCTCCACCTGAAGCAGTTTGCCCACCAGCTGCTCAAACTCAGTGCCCACCTGGCCCCCTGTGGTGCCTGCTGCCACGGACAGATGGTACAGCCATGCTTCCTGTAAGAGAAGGGCGTACAGAGAATCAGGAGATATGAGGAGTGACCCATAGCAACTGGTGGGAAAAATACCCTCCCCCCTCACGTTGACACTGCCTCTGACCTTCTCATGCTGGGAACCGATAAGCAGGTATGTGGGGCCTTGGTCTCGTGGATGAACGGCAATGGTGTAGTGGGTTGATAGTAGGCTCCTCCCACTCGATTCATAGTCTTCGTCAGAATCACATGACCTGTCCACCTCCTCCACACGTGCCTCCCACAGCTTAATCTGTCCCAATGGGAACTGGCAACAAGCATATGTGCATTTAGGGAAAGTACAGTGTAGGATAGAAATATGAGGTACTGAAGTCTTGAATTTCGAAGGTGATAAGAGTCACGTACCTTGTCATCCTGGCTGCGAAAATAGTAGAGTGTTTTCCCAATAAGTGTACACCACACCCTCTTGGAGTAACCATGTTTCACCTGAGAGTAGAGCAGTTACAGTTAAGGAGTTGCACTTTGACATGATAGATCAGTTGAGAAAAATGTGCATTGACTTTTGCAGCCAATAAAATGTCTGTGCTTTTCTGTGGACTGGGCTGTTCCATCTGACAAGAAGAAGGAGCATCACCTTGGTCAGCAGTCCCTTCATGCCGGGCCGAACCTCAGGTTGGGTAAAAAGTGGGCTGGCCACTTGGACTCGAAGGACGTTCTGTAAGACCCGTATCCACTCTTCCAGGAGGTTTGGGGAATCTGCTGTCAGGTAGTACACTCGCTTCTCTGTGACCAGCTAAAGTTGAAAACACACGGCCTTTAGAAGTTACATGGTTGATACTCTATGGTAAATGCACAGCAGTGGATCCACCTGGATGGAGATGTGAATCAATACCTGGAGCGTCTGCTTGTTGTCCCCACGAACGATGCTGCTCGAGGCAGATAGTTCAATTTGACCCTGTGGTCGCCTAATGACGTCACTCTTTAAGGAAGACACCAGAACAGCTCATAGTATTAGTGGAAATGATGATATAGTTGACCAAGACCTGTGTCCACAATCATAATTTACATTTCCCCATGCAGTGTGCAAGCTGTGTTGGTCTGTGATACTGTTTGCATTATATGCTGAGCTGCTTTCACAACTTAACCACAGCTGCGTCTGCTGGCTAACATTAGTTCAGTAGAGTTATAAAAAGTAAACAAATTCTTGTGAGTGTACTGTATGTGTCTGACTGCCTGCCTGTAGACGACCAGAGGTCTCTCCACACTGACCGGGGACTTGTAATAGAGCAGCTCCCCGGCCTTCAGGACAAACCAGCGTCTCTTCCAGGTCTTCACCCTACCTCCCATCTTCAGGAGGTAGCCGGCCTTTTCCAGTGGTTCCTGAGAAACAGTAGACATACCCAAAGGGTCACTCTTGGGGGTAGGGCAGTCTGTTACAGAGCATGGTTGCCTCAGGAAGTGGTCACCTGCTGTGTATGGGGAAAGGGGTCCTGTCCTGAGTTTGCTGAATTAGTTATACCAGTGTTTCCCAATCAGGTCCTCAGGGACCCACAGCTGGTTCACATTTTTGCTCCGTCAGACAGTTCACTCCTACTGGGAGCTGGGAGGGAGCAAAAATGTGAACTGTCCGTGGGTCTCCAAGTACTGGAATGGGAAACACTGAGCTATACTGTAATATTAACTGTTAGGATGGGGGAAGAACATGATTGTGTGCAAATGTTTTGTGTTCTGTGCTTCCTGGGATAGGCACCAGACGGATGGTGACGCTTTACTGGATAAGCAGATAAAGCAAATAAAGCAGACAAAGAAGATGGATGGATGAATAACTCACACTCCTGCTGTGGTCGCTAGAGGAGGAGCAAGTTTTGGGCAGCTTTTGCTCTGGTTCAGAGCACTCTGTGTCGGTGGCAGAGTAGGCGTCGGGGGGGATGGCATAGTCACTCTCAGATGTCATGGAGGACATGGAGACAGCTGAAGCCACACCCAGGATCAGAGGACTTTGTCAGTTAGATGGACGGTTTCTTAGAACATGGTGTGATTACATGGCACGTGTCCATATGTACCTCTCTTGGGCGCCCGTGGGCTCCCTGGACTGCTGCCTTTGCGTGAATCTGACCCGGAGGTACGCGAGCTGCAGAGGGAGCTCTCCTCCTCTTCAGAGCCCGAGGACTCATCCAAGAAAGGACTGCTGCTCAGCTGGGTGGCTTTCTGCATTGGGCACACACACCGCAGTCGCACACTCAGCCGCTTGGCCAACAAGAAACACAGACGGCAAGAACAGAGTTTCTCACCCCCTTCAGTGTGGTATATACAGGCGTCGTCATGTTCCGATAGATCAGGGAGGTGTACAGGGCCGAGGCCGGGGGTGAGGACTGGGGGGTGGAGCCTTTGCAGACATGAAATCATGGTTAGCCAGATATAGTGCCAAGCATTGTTACGACGTCCTGTTGAGGATAATTATAAATTGGAGACTTCTAGTCAGATTTAATAGGTCTATAAAAATGTAGGGTCCAGTTATATCCTTGGAAAACCAAAACCAGCTTTCAGCAGCGGGAGGGCACAGCCCTAGCATAGTAAAGGCCTCGCTCTGGACCTGATTCATGTGTCTTAGGTCAGAGAGAGAAAAGCACACACTCACTTTTATTGGCAAGTTCTGTGCATGGGCTCTCTGACAGTCGGATCCCAGATTTGGCAACCGCATAGATCCGGCTTTCCTGCAGGGGATGGACGGCAGGGGACTAGAAGTGACAGCACAAGGACGAACCTACATGCACATTTGTTTGCATAGACGCCTATGTTATACACAACAGGAGTGCAGAGGTACCATCCTCTGCTGGATAACCCACCCAAGAAGGGAATCTGTGCAGAGGGGGAGTTGGAGGTTTACTCCCAGGCACCCATGCAGGTGAGGTGGGAGACTCAATCTCCTCCCCGGCGTTACTGGAGGGTCCGTCCCGGGCCATCTCTACATCCTGCTCACAGTCCAGGTCGGTCTCCTGGGGCTGCAGCGGTCGGAGCACGCTGATGGCGTTGCGTGTGCGGCCGTGCGGCGACTCGCTGCTCGGGGGAGGCTGGCTCAGGTGTTTCTTAGCAAGCGCTGCACTGACGTCGGGGGTGCACAGCTTCAGCGGGGGCTTCTTTGTAGGCGCGGGCGGGGCCGAGGTGCCTGGGTCAGGGTGCTTTGCGGTATTAGTGAGAGCAAGGTTGGGGCTTGGGGTGTTAGTCTGGCTGGGTGATGAGGAGTCGAGGCGCTGAGACTGAAACTGCTTATTCAGCTCCTCGGAGGAGCTGTTACATTCGGCTCGCTCCGTGCCCCATCCGCCTCTCGCCATTCCAGCCCCCGTGGAGACCTGGAAGCGGAAGTCGGGGTTGTCGGAGCGCTGTAGGTCATCGTCGAAGAGCGAGCTGCTGTCGTCAGATGCCGTGTGGTACGTCTCGCTTCCCGGCTGGCTGAAATGAACCCCCCTGCCCTCCGACCCTGCCACGCCCCCTCTAGCCAGCCCGCCGTTCTCAGGGCTCTCCTGCCTTAAAGGCTTCCCTTCACCCCCTTTCTTGGAGCTTGACATCTTGTCTGATCCTCCATCCGCTGCGCTTGCTTGGACTAACTTGTGACCTTTGGTATCATAGTCATTCCCTGGGGATGCCAGTGTCTGTTTGGTGCTTTTATCTTTAAGGGGAGAAACAAAAGGACATAGTCAATCTACAGGTTAGTGGGTTGGCTTTTTCAGGACTATAAGGGGCCTTAATATAGACATGTAGTCATGTAACAGTGGTGGATCCTGGCATGGTCAAGGTGGGCAATTCCAGTATATCTAGTATATCTTCTCTAGCTTCTTATTTTATATATTTTTAGCATTCATTTTTTTCATGCTATTTCACTATTTAAGCTGACAGCTTTATTCCCATTTTTCCCTGAAAGGAACGGCTTAAGGCTCATTTATGCTCAATGTTAAATACGGATAATGACGGAGCCTTCTGTCCACAGTCTGCAGTCATTTTGTTCATATTTCTGCAGGTTTTCTGTAAGATTATGAATATGGATAAAATGGAGCAGCACCACCAGAAATCGGGGGGCAGCATACCCAGTAGCTCAGGTGAGACGGTTACTTTTTATCTTTTGAAATGGGCATATTTTTTTTGTATGCAAATGGTGCTTAAATGAGCCTTCAGAACCCACCTGAATGGGCCCCATCCTCAGCATCTTTGCCGTCTTGCCGGGTGCTGACGGTCCGCCGGCATGGTTCCGGGCCTGTGATGACCTGGGGGCTGTTGGCACGGACCTGGAAGCAGCCAAAGGTGAGGCTGCTGAGGCGCTGAGCTTCGCCAGGTTTGGGCTGGGCGGCCTTCTTCCGCTCCAAGGCTGGGGTGAAGAGCATCGAGGTCAGCGTGCCAGATCAGAGGTCCACAATAAAGGTTACGGTCATGTTTTTTACAGTACCACTGTGTCTTTAGTGCAGTGGGGGGTTTTATTTACACGAAAATGGTCTGAGCACAGAATGAAAAATGAATGGTTCAGAGAGATAACCAATAAGATTGTAGAGGAGGTGGGTTCAAGCAATTACAAGAGGTGGGAATAAGACATCTGATTGGTTGGTCCCGCCTCCTCTACTTGCTCGGACCCATCTCCTCTACGATCTGATTGGTTATCTCCTTGAACCAATCATTTTTTGCTCTGTGCCCAGAACATTTTTGTGTAAGTAAAACTACCATGAGCATTTTGTACAGGCTTAGTCACGCAGTATACAATCACAAGGTACTGCTACTATGACTGTTCCCTTTAAGGGGGCGTGTCCTCACCCTGCACCTGCTTCTGCAGCTCTGCAATCTGGGTGCCCTGCAGCTGGTTTGTCTCCCGTAGGGTCCCGTTCTCCACCTCCAGCTGTGGACGGATCACGCACCACTTTTAACGTCTATTGATCTGTGGCGTTTTGACCTAGAAAGCTACATGTTTGAGGAGTCGCTGAAAAGCCCGGAAATGCCTGCAGGAAGACTTTACCTCCTGCAGCTTCAGCATCACCCACTCCTTGATTTTGGCTGCTTTCTCCTCCACAACCTTGGCCTCCTGGAGTCTGATCTGCTTCTACAACAGGTGAGAAGGGACTTTAACTACACCCTGCTGATCTATCATCCGCACCCTCAAGTATTAGGGGCAAAGGGCAGGTGGAGATTTACGGGTCAGATACCACAAAACAACTTTAATTGTTCCAGTATAGGTATCCATCTGTGCATAGAAGTGTTGGCGAACAAAATGGCCATAACGTCAGGTCACGTTCCCACCTGCTCCTCCAGCTGATGCTCCAGCAGGGCGATGATGTCGTCCTTCTCCTGCAGCAGCGACTGCAGGTCCTGGCAGCGGCGGAACAGGCGCGTCTCACACTCACTGGTCTGCACGTCGGCAGCCTTCAGCTTCTCCTCCATCACCTGCACCTGGGGGGGTTGTGAGGGGGCACAGAACACGTGAAAATCCCACGAGGCACAGGTGCCCCGCCCCATCGCTACAACCACTGCTGGTTCCTACCTGTTGGTTGGCTTTCTGGGCACGCCGCTCCGCCTCCAGTACCTGCCTCTCCAACTGCTGCATCTGTAAGACCCCCCCCCCGCCAGCGAGGATGACAATGAGGAAGGTCAGATCACACAGTCTTACCTACTAGACCTCTGCCTTTCCTATGGCTTCAAATACTCAGCATCAAAACAGCAATTAGGCTCCCTTACGTAAATTACTCAGGATGCGTATATACTCACTCTCACCCATTGTGTCATGTTGACTTAATGACCTACACTAATTCTACAAGCATATCTCCATGACGTTCTACATGGGGGGTGGTTTGATAGTGTGGCTTTTTGAGGACTGAGGTCCTTTAACATAGAGACCGGAGATTTGTTGTCACATTCATTTAATGTTAACTCTGAATGTTTAGTCTAGTAGTCTACCATAGGCAAACATCTTATAATAATGACACTTCATTGATCCTGGTGGGGAAATTCTCTTTTCACCTACTTTATCTTGCTCTCCATGACACAGCAAAAGGCAGACATCTCCAGGAGCACCCATGGAGCTGGGGTCTAAGGTCCTTACTCAAGGGCCCACAGATGTAGGGTTATCATATTTGGTGAGACGAAAAAGAGAATGTGTCCAGGGGTCATAATATTAATGAGTTTCCATGTTCACTAACCATCGAGGTAGCGCATCCCTCATGAATAGTGATGAGTTTCTGTGTTCACTGGCCAATCAGGTAGCACTTTCATGAATATTAATATGTTTCCCGTAACACCCTATAAAACGAACATGTACGGTAAACTTACAGTTAACTCTTGTTTTATAATCTACATACAACTGACGCAATGTATGTATATACAAGTTACAAAACGCTAAGCTTGTTAAACGTCAAACAAACGGCGCGATTCACTGTTCACACGAAAACAAAAATACACTGTCCAAGTGCCAGTGGTTTCCAGAAGCTGACATCGTACAGATGAGCATGTCGTTTAATATTTAAAGTAACTGTGTGCACAAGCCTTACAAATGTTTTGTGATGATACTGAGTGGCTTCTATATACTGAAAATTGGTGCCTTTTCCTTCACATTGGTTCTCTACTGTAACTTGCAACATTGGGGTCATACAGGTTGCAGCGTTAAGCCTGGACAAACTGTTGATTTTTGAAAAATCATCTGGACAAGGGCCCAAAAAGAGGACGTGCCCAGGGAAACCCAGAGGTATGGTAACCCTGCACAGATGTGACTGATGTGCTGAAGTCAGGCTTGATCCAGTGACCTTCTGACCACAGAGGCGTAGCACACTGAGCTGCACACTCAGCATGGTGCGCTTGAAAAAGGTTTGTATTTGTTGTGGGTGCTTTCAGGTTTGCATCTAAATGTGTAAAAATCAAGGTTAGTTTAGGATGTGACTAGAATTCCAAAAGTAAACAGACGCTGCTAAGATCCAGATGTTGGCATGAAATAGCAGAGTAACATGGCAGATGTGGGAGGTTAGGGTTATGCTGAAAGCCATAACCAGGCCACCCTATTTACAGGGGCATAGATGGCAGTTCTGGGGTAAGCATATGAACATGGGCTTTACTTGCATTACAGTCTGGTCACAGAGTGCCATCTGCCTGCTCTGTAAACCTTGCTGAGGTAGCGAAAAATGTCATTGTTAAATTACATAGAGCAGCGTTTCCCAATCTGGTCTGCGGGGACCCACAGTTGGTCCATGTTTTTGCTACTTCCGAGCTCCCTGCCAGACAGTCCACATTTTTGCTCCCTCTCAGCTCCCTGTAGGGAGCAAAAACATGAACTATCTGTGGGTTCACGAGGACCGCATCGGGAAACACTGGCATGGAGGGTATCATTGTTCCTGGAGGTCAGAGTTCATGGCTGTGTGAACGGCGCATTATAGATGAGTTAGCTTGGTGTTTCTCAAACCCGCACACAGGGCTCACATGCCTATGGGCTTCCATGCAGGAGGGAAGGGGCCAACTTAGGAACCACATTCCCCACAAATTCCTGGATTTTAAAGAAGCGGGTGTTCAGAAGATATTTTCATGGACAGCTTCTTGGCAAAGTTTTGTGAAACTTTTTTGGGAAGTAAGGTGGCAAGATTTAAGAATAATAGTTGAGGGAATGGAGGTTGGCAGAATCTGAGAAGAGGAAACGGGAGGGGTGGGGACAGCAGGAAGCTATGTGACCAATCAGCATCCAGCAGAACACTATGTATGACAACAGAGTAACACATTACAACCCATGGAACATGCATTTATCTCATCTACATTATTTATCAAACAATCATCTCCTATCTGCACTCAATCAGGGTCCCTAAGGGACCTCTGCCTGTCCAGGCTTGGCTTACAGAGCCATCATCCTTTATGTGGGGGCCATCAGTGAGGGAGTACACAACTTCATTAAAGACCAACGCAAAAGCACATAAATGTAGCATGCCCACTGTGAGGAAGAGGAACATGTGACAAGGAACTTCAAGTAGACGTTAATATCAGCATTACTCAGCGTAAGTGTGTTTACATCTGAGCCATGTGTACAGAGTGTAAAGTCCTGAAGTTCCATACTGACTTTCAGTCCTTCGTAGGAATTTTAACCAAAGCAGCAGTGAAGGGTCTTTTTTAAGCAGGTTAACGAGCTGAACAGTGGGCCAGGCTGAGAGCCATGCAGGCACTGGGTGGGTCTGGCGCTGAAGCGTGGACGGGCTGCACTGCAGAATGGACAAGCTGGGAAGATAAACCTGACTATAAATAGAGCAGAGAACCTCCCTCCATCCTCACTGTGGGGTGAGGTATGCCAGCTGGACCCACGAAAACCGACAAAGCATGCCTCTGTTTCAAGGAGGGTCGGAGCTGCCTGGACATACAAATGAGTACTTTGTGTGTTTACCTCCAGGACCCGAAAGGTATTTCCTGCTTTCACTAAATCTCTCCCCAAATGCTTACCGGACAGACCCCAGAACGTGGCTCGGTGTAAGGCCTGCAGGGCAGGGCTGCTTGAACTCCAGGTGAAAACATAACTACTGTAGCTGGAATTCCGGCTCTCTGGCCATCAGAGAAGCAGATCTGGCGGAACTGTGCAACGCTGCTAAGCGCGAGCATCGACGTGGCCAGGCACGTAACAAGACGTGCTCTCCAGTCCCATATCCACAGCAGGCCTTAGTGCCAGATCCGCTGCAGTAGGCAGTAGGGCCTTCGTATGCAGTTCCGTGGGCAATGAGACTCTGTAATTACCCGGCTCTTCCGAGCCTATTGCTATATCTGTGCCACTGGAAAGCAGTGCCTTGTTATTTGTCCCTTTCACTTGTGGACTCCATTTGCCCTGGTGCCAGATTGTATGTGTAGGCGGGTAGATGTGCACAGCAGTAGTGAGAACTTATAAGACTTCGGAGCTTTGCATCCAGGTGCGAGGGCCCTTTTCCCAGACTGCTGCCTGACAGTTAAACTGATCTCAGAACAGCTCATACGAAAGCCTTTGCCTCCCTTAACTTTAAGACACCCCTTTCCAACCTTCTTCCCATTCCTGGCATTCCTGCCCCACCCTTGGCGTACCCAGCATCCTGCCCGCACCCCCCCCCCCCCAAACCCAGCGCACAAAGCCACTCTGTGGTCTCCGCGGTTTGGCCGCCCATCAAAGGTTGGCTGCTGACCTCAAGCACACGGTTCTAAAAGTGCCCCCCCCCCCCACAAAAAAAAACACTCATCCTTTACACAAACAGGCTGCAGTGACAGTGCTAGACCACGCTCAGCAAAGCTACAGGATCCCTCCCAGGAACAGCGGAGCCGTAAGCTGACCCCCTGCTGACCAGGCGGAACAGAAATACTGCAGAACCCAGAACCTGATCATCATGTACTGAGCATCCTGAGCGTCTCCTCTCAGGTTTTTGATACTCTGGGGCACGTTTCCGGAAAGTTTGTGTAGCTCGATTGAATGTGAGTCTAGACTGGCACATGAGCTGGGACCAAATGTTTGCCAGTGCAACCGATGGGCAGCGAGACCAGCGATGACAGGAACACAAGGCGCCATAAAAGCTGGAGAGCAGACCTTTGCTAACATGTGTGCTCCATCAGGGATCGCCTCAGTCACCCTCACACAGGAAGGCCCCATGTTCTTGTACGCCACATGAAGCTAGTGAGCCTTAGAATAAAATCTGTTCAGTCCCACCCTGAGGGAAAAGACGCAGCATTTTTGAGGTCGGTATAATGATCTCCACCACAGCTCCCAGACTAATCTGCACATCCCCAAGAGCCTCTACAGCACCTCATCTAAGCCGGAAAATGGAAAGCAAATCTGCTCCATAGCAGGATACGCCACACGCCAAAGAAACAGGGCAGTAACTGGTTAAAAATCAAGTCTATTTTTAATGACAAACAGATTCTGGCTGTAGTGCAATTTGTACGTCTGACAGCGCTAAGTCGTAGTAAGTGGTAGAAAGAAAGCTGACAGATAAAAACAGTCCCTTTCCTTCCTTATGGGGGTGGAACATTTGTCATGTCATGCAGAGGAATAAACTGTGGTTCTGTTTGACTTATTTCTGGGAGGAAAGCATCAGTTGCTTCCATTTTTCAACCTTTCCACAGCCATTCCAGGACTTCTGTTCTGCAGCTAGCAGTGTTTTTGTAGCTCCTAGGCTAAAGCCACATTCATTCCGGTCACATAAGTGGACAGCTTAAGGAACTCAGGAATCTCCTGGGTCCCCTTGTAGTTATGAGGAGATCTGAGGGGGGAAGAGGTTCTAGGGGGCCACTGTGGGCCCTTCCTCATCTCCTCTCTTGGCCTCGCAGCTGCATGTAACTGAAATGTGGAACTAATCAGAGAGTGTGAGGCAGGAAGAGACAAGGAACGTTAAATCGTAGCAGATTTCTTGACTCGAATATGGCTGCAGCCCTTTGAACTGGGTGGGTGGAGCTGTGGGAGGTGGGTACGGAATAGGACCGCTGTCCCTGTCTTTGAGGGCATCACAACCCTGAGGGACCCCAAACTACTGCGGCCTGTCTGGGTTTAAGGGGGCCCACACCTGGGTATGTCAGATTGGTCGGCCCCCAGGAGCTGACTGGCTGCCGCTCTGGCAGTGAACAGGAACCTTCCGGAAGATACCATCGCCTGGCCGCAGGGGTGGAAAAAAGAGACGTAGAAAGATGAGAAAATAAATGACACACTGCCCCTTTGTGTGAGGGGCTGGGGAAGTGCTGCAATTTAGTGCGGGGGATGATGGGAGATGGTTCTACGGACTGGCCAATTCCCAGTGACCCCCCCCCCCCCCCCCCCGGGAC
>JAODJU010000115.1:408095-420103 GCA_026776725.1 Gnathonemus echidnorhynchus
GCGGGGGGGGGGGGGGGGGGGGGGGGGGGGAAGCCGTGACCCACATTCCCCCAGCACTACCAGAAATGGAGAGCAGTAGGAGAGTGTCGGCTGCCCTCGCTCGTTCCTCTGCTTGCTCACTTCCTGAGTGCCGCTCTTACTGTTTACAAACCCAGACCGGAGTCCCCTGGGCGGCCAGGCTATTACAGGAGCCCTCGATCGCCACCCCGTCCTTTCTTCTCTTCCCTCGCTCTTTGTCTATTTTGCTTTCGTCTTAGGATTTCAGGAGTCTCAGTCAGGGCCGACTGAGCCACTCCACCTTTCCAAAGCCTGCAGAGTCACTCAGACTCCGTCGGCCCCTCACAGAACTATACTCACAGTGAGCCAGACGACAAAACGGTGACTGGGGAGCCTCCCAGTGGCATTTATGTATTATTGTTTAAAAATACTTCCGTAAAAATAGCAACGCATTTCTAAAAATTGGTGGTGGGAATCGATCAGAGAGAAAAAATACACATGAATCCAGTATTTCATTTCATAATGGATGAATGAAAAATCAGCATTACTAAGCTCTGCTTGTTAAATATGTGAGAGCCGGGTATGGATCCACACTCTGTACTGGGGTCCCATTACGTCAGGATGAGGGTACTGACCTTCTCCGCCAGGAGCTCCCGTATCCTGCTGGCCTGCACCCGGAACTTGAGCAGCTGCGTCTCCAGAGCGATGCACCTCTCCTTCCAGTCGGCCTGGGCCCCGTGTCCCTCGCACTCGGCCATGCCGCCCCTCCCCTGTGACGGTACAGTAAACGCCGGCTGTGAGCATGCCCGGCCGAAGCGGCCTTTCACATGGCCTGCTTGCATCCAGCAGGAGGTTCTAGGCAGATCAATGCTATGAGCTCAGTTTCACAAAGTAGGCAAGACTATATAATGGAGGAGCTGACCGTTCTCTGTTTCCTTTTCTGGATTTTTGAACTTGAAATGAGCTTTGCCAGTTTTTTCAATTATTACCATCAGGACCACATTACAGAGTGACTCTGGCCAGGAAGGAAAGTAATTAATTCCCTCGGCCATTAGTATCTTAAATGCGTCAGAATAAGTTTTCTTATTGGCTTTGTGATTTCTATTGGTCGATTTCCTTACTTGTTGTTATCTGATGTTGTAATGTATGTGCCATGCCTATGAGGAATTTCTGTTGCTTTGTAATAGATGTCTGCACCACTGTGCCGCCCTAGTATAAAAGTATAAACGTTTCTAAATCTTTTTTTAGTTGGTCTAATTAAGGAAGTTTTTCATTATTAATCCTAACAATGTGGAGAGCAAGGTTTCTCATTCAGTCCTTGCGGACTCCCAGGTGGTCCACGGTTTTGCTCCCTCCAAACTCCGTAGACGGTCTGGCAGAGGGCTTGGAGGGAGCAAAAACATGGGCCGACCGTGAGCCCCCGGGGACTGGATTGGGATACAGCTCCCTCCCAGACACTCCACATTTTTGCTTTCTACCTGGAGCTGGGGGTCCGTAGACTGTCTGGGGGTCCCTGAGGATCAGGTTGAGAAACACTGAGATAGAGGACAAGGAGTAATGGAGACTTTTATACTGCAACGACTTTTCATTACAGACTTCTACATAAAAGGAGCCCAAATATCTAGAGTGTAATTAAACATTTTCCTATAACAGTTTTTGTAATATTTAAGTAGAAGTAAAAACCAGAATGTTTGCATAAATCTCTTAATTGTGTGACAGCGATGAAATGTGCCTGAAGATGCCATGGATTAGTGCTGCGGTGAAGCTCAGCTGTTTCCTTATGTCAGAACCATAGAATCGGCTGGTCATCGTTATATTTTGTAACCTGTTCATATACTGATCTTCCCTCCCAGAATCCTTTGCGGCGGACCCCTGTGTGCTGCCTCTCCACTGTCACTTCATGCTAGAGCTACGTCACCGTTCTCTCACTCCATCATTCTCCTGGAGGCCAGAGGCAAGTGCAGATCTTCCAGAAGGAATTGGCAGGATGACAAGAGTTCAGCCAACTCCTTAAATGCTCGGGCCGACAAACCAACTCTCTCTGTGTTCTTTGAGCTGGGAACCACCGCTGTTCTCAAAATAGCACATCTCCGGTTCCCCCTCCTCCACCCGGCAGGAGAACCACGGCACCCATCACCTCCCATCCCTTCCTCCATCTTTCCTCCGCTGTGTGTGCGGAGGGAGTCATACTACACAGAACATCAAAGCATGTGGCTGCTCTTCTATCTTAGTCTGCTTCCTGTGAGGATAGTCAGATCTCCTGACACCCACCCAAGCTGGAGAAGATGTTCAACATCCACATGTCACCACAGTATGGCAGATCACACTGCCATTCTTACAGACAATAACAGTACAGACCGCCTGTGTCTGTGTGTGGGTGTATATATATATATATATATATATATATATATATATATATAACTTTTGTAAAAGAAAAGAAATCTAGTTACGCTGCAGTAGAAAATGCTGTAACTTCACTGAACTTACAGACAACTAATTTATGTAACCTAAAGTAAGTAATGGATCGGTTTAGTCTTACATATTAGTACGGCTACTATTCAAAACATATATCACATAATTCATTACAGAGGATTCAGCTGTATACCGATGCAAAGCAAAAAATCCACTGAACAAAATGAATAATTTGGTTAAATTAATAGTACCACATGGAACATATTAAGTAGGCTACTGTAAAGCAAATTAAAACAGCCAAACACGTCTAAAGAAGAGGAACGGTACGTTAACTGTGAACGATTTTAACTGTAGATTAACAAATTATATTAATTTAACAAAATCTAACGGGTTTTATTTGAAATATTGTTTCAGAAAGCGTAAAGTGAAAATACTGATCTGACCTATAACTGTATGACAGTATAATTATTTAAGAAAAATTAGCTTTTCTTTAGTAGAAGACTGGTTATATATCGTCTATATAATTTTCGTAATGATTTCGTAATTTTCGTAATGAAGTAAATGATTTTCAAATATGTACTGCAGTAATGGATGGATGGACTTTCCCCCCGTGTGCCCCCCTCTGCCCCCCCCCCCCCAAAAAAAAAAAAAAAAATACAAAACTTTTTTAAGTCCCTACGACTTGTTTTTGGATTGAGTACTGGTTGATGTCAATTACTTACGAGAAATAATACACATCGCAGTACAAATTAAAAGAACATATATTAATTTCTTCCTAATTAAACGAAAAAACAAAGTAATCGAAAAAATAATAAAATAAAAAAAAAATCTTACCCAACAAACGGCAGAGAAAATGACTGGAAGTTAGAACGAAGCCTATTCCGTGTCAGCAATTCCCTCCATGTTTCCGTTTTATTAAGTCATTGCAGAATAAAATCAAGGAATTTCGGGACTTTTCCCGAAATTTTCTGATTTCCAGCGTATACCCAAGTTAGTTACGGGGGCGTGGAAACAATCTGAATAGGCGTGGCTAGACAGTGGTCCGTCCTCTCATGAGGGGGCGGGAAAAACCACCATAACCATGCTGATTTGTCTACGGAAATGGCCTACGTTGATAGGCATCTCTATCCACGTATAGAAAGGCCTGGACGGTGTGCGGACAGCTCTATTACCCAATAAGAACGTTTTAAGGCGGATTCTAATGTTATCCGGAATTGACGTTCCACACGTGTATTTTAAGGGGGAACAGCAAAAATTAATGTTCGCGGTTAACTTACTTAATTGTGCCTATTTGGGTTATTAACGTGAATAGAAAGTGTCGTCTCCGGTGCACACTTACTTCGATTGAAATAGCCTTAAATTAGGTGAGTCCACATGTCATACCTATATTTTTGAGTTGTTTTCCCACTCAGATTTTGCCGGTCTGTGAGCTAACATGCTATACATGTGTATAACTATAACACCTCAGGTATAACTCCGTTATCCTTCTTGTACCCAAAGCAGAAGTGAAATAGCACAGTTTTTACTTTTTTCAAAAAGACTCATTTAAATTTCGTAACCTCGTGATCCGCATTTTTTCCTGCTGCTGAATGTATGTTATGCTGATTTATCGAGTCTGTCAACGTGTATAATAGTTATTCCACAGCGTTTTATTTCCATGCAGAACCGCTAGCATCTCAAAACGACATAAACGTGGAACGCGAAGCAGGTTTTGCAGTATAGCCGCCGTAATTACTATATAATGACATGAGTTGCATAAGCTTTATTTGTCATTACCCAGTTGCAGTTTTGGCGATAGCTGTTGTCTTCTTAACTACGATCACCGATGGTTACTCAGCTGTGATTTTCTTCTGACTTCACTCACGGCAGTACACCGAATATTTTGGCCCAGCCATGGTAGTGAGGAAGAAGGTTTCGAAGGTGGAAGCCTTTTCCTTAGATTGTACTAAGCTGGAGATCCTAAAGGGTAAGCTATACGGCTAACTGTCATTCACAGAAGCTTGGGTCGTGTAGCACGGTTGTTTTGGTTTCTTGACCGGATGTCCAGACTTCTTATTTTGTGTACTCCCCCAGTTTGACGTCTGCTTAAGTGTATGTTAGCGTTTGAGTCCATTTATACATTTTTTTTGTAAGTATGTGTGCCCATAAATCCCTCTTTATCAGTTCATGGTATTTAATCCCCCATCGCAGAATCTCTTTCCGTGGATGGAGAAAGTGAGGCTTGTCTACTTGCTCAGACCCTGCGGGACTCCCTCTGCCAGACTGACCCAGTCCAGCAGATACAGCTGGTTAAGAAGGTTGGTGAGGTGTCACTTGATAGCCTGGCTCCCTGTCCCATTTTCACACTTCGGTATATTGCCGAATGCAATCACGCATGCTGCAGGGTGACAGAGTTCTGAACCTTGCATAATAGACCAGTTTGAGTGTTGTTGACAGTCTGTACACAGCAGTGTAGGGGTAGACAGTAGTAACTGGTTTTGGGATGTACATTTGTTGGGATTATTGTATATCGATCATCTTTATTGGTTACTGTATTGGTGCTTGGCTTTTAAACCAGGCGATGTCAGTCCTGCCCTTGGCTAGTTGTAAAGTGGTTGTGTTATGATGTCATTAAGTGGCTGCCTGATCTTATGCTCCATTTACCTTGGAGTTTTGAAGTCGGAGAAGGGGAATGATGTCACATGTAACCATGTAACCATGTTCCATAACAAGTCGGAAAGCCATTTAGCATTACCAGTTCTATCCAGGTTTGTTGTTAGCCATTGTTAGCAATATCAGTTGATGATGATGATGATGATGATGATGCATTACACAGTATTTGGCGCATGCAAACACTGTAGCAACACGTCCACAGATAACGTTTGGACAGTACTGTGTGTGTGACCGATTTAGTGAGCAGCAAATACATATATGCTAATAATCAGTATATACCTACAGCTTTCACTTCTTTTGATGAAGGTTGCAGCCATCTTGAATACTGAGCTTGGGGTTGTAGAGATTCCTCTGACTTTCTGAGTCAGAATTCCCAACTCCAATGGATGTTCCAGTTGAAATTTCCAGCTAGGAATTTGGAAATTCTTACTTCCCAGTTGAAATGGAATGCATCATTGGTGGTGCTGTTTTGATCCCCCCCCCCCTCGATTTTCCCCCCTCCCTCTCCTCCCTCAGGCTGGGACCCTGTTGGAGCAGCTGAGGGAGGACTCCCCTCCCCCCGACACCCTGCTCCATGCCTGTCTGGAGGTGCTCTCCGTCATGTACACCTCCCTGCAGAATAAGAACCCCCTGAAGAGAGCTGTCGCTAGGTAGGGATCCCACGCCCTAAATTTCTGCATCTCTTCTTCTGCTGGAGCCTTGTCCATCATTTGTTTTTCTTTGTCCGTGTCCTGAACACAGTGCGCTGAGCTCAGTGCCAGTTTGGCTTCAAGAAGGGTCTGTTGGCAGCCTGTCCGTGTGTCTGTCAGACAGTCTGTCCACCCTGGGCCCAGATCAGTACCCCCACCTCACTGACTGCATCGCTTCCTGCTTGGACGGCTTCCCCATCGGTTCGTTCCCTACTTCGCCGTAGCCTTAATGTTTGGAGTGCGGCACATGTGACCTTTACTGCGATTGTAATTAAGTCTTTGCATCTTCCTGGTTTATTGTGTTCGCTGGGAATCAAAGCAGCTTTACTAACACCCCCATGAAACATAATCAGAAGTAGTGTTGCTGGAAGTTCAAACTGAAATGTTTCAAATGGTAATTACATTGATTCTTTTCTGGCTGTAACATTTCAATTAAGCAGAGCTGGGTGTAAATGTTATGGCTGTGACACACTGTCCCCTGTCCAACAGGTGAGCGCTGTATTCACAGACTCCTAACAGAGGGTGAGTTTACCTTGGGGCTGATATCTCCTAAGATGGCAATTGCTAACACAATGGAGTTTCTTTCTGTGAGTTGCTCATAGGGTGCCCCCCCCCCCCCCCCCCCTTTTCCCTCCGTTTCCAGTGCTGCAGTTTCTCCAAAAGGCATTGGCGGAATACCTCCAAACAAACAGGTGAACCTCGAGCGACCGCTGGGACTTGGTGCTGTGGGTTTTGATGGACCATAGCTGGAGCAAGGGCGCGTGCTTCCATGCCCGAGAGCGTGTCAGCACGGTGCCAGTGGGATGCAAGAGTATAGTCATGAACTCCCACTAATCTCTATTCCTGGTACTGAGTGGTCCTTGAACCAACAACCTTCTGGAATAAGTATTGTTTTAGATTTAGTCTATTTTTATAAAAACAGGATATTCATATTTAGTTACAATCTCTGTCCCTAGTGGCCTGACTGGTCAGCATGTCGCTCAGGCCCAGCTCATGCAGTCTACCCTGGCTACGGTTAAGGCCTCCATGTTGGTGGTACAGAGGTCTCAGGAGTTCATTGGCATTGCTGTGCAGGAAGCCAAGGCACAGCGCCCCCTCCTGGATGCCCTGTGCGGGCTGCTGCATTGCCATTCGCGAATCCTCACTGATGGTAAGTGAACCTGCCTGCTCCCGGAGCTGGACATGTGGTATTTTTGATACTTTAATCCTCCATTTTTTGCTCCGTTAGAGGAGTTTGTGCAGGCAGTCCAGAGCACGGCAGGAATGGCGGTTGTCCTGTTGACCCGGAGCATGCTGGGAAATGGCGAGCAGGTGGCCAATGTGGTGAGTGCGCGGGATGAATGTGGGGATGCTTTGAGTCACAAGAGCTGATTCTGCTTTTGTTGCTTGCTGCTCTGCGCTGAGCTAAACCTCTCAGAAGGCAGCTAATAACCTGTTGAACATTGTTCCATGTTCTTAGTAATCCTGGGAAGATGTTGGGCTAAGCTTCACCTAGGTAGTATGGAAAAGTATGGAATTTGACTGTGGTATTTTCTAAGTCTGGATAAGTATGGGGGGAAAAAACTGTAGCGGTATTTCCATACTTTTGCAACAAATTGGCGTACTAGTGTATTATATACAAATATCTGTATTTACTTATGATTGTTTTTGATGGAAATCACCAATGTGAGCTGGTTGTCAGTGCCAGAATGTGCTTTACACATCGAAGAGCTGTGGGCTGCACCAGCGGGGGATATTGATTTAGGCTGCCTTGCAATTAATGGCGCTTGCACTGCGAAAACGCAAGTTCATAACCTACTTGGTGCAAATCCAAAATACTGTAACCGTTTGGCTAAGGGTCCCAGATGTGAACAGAAAGCAAAATGTGTAAATGTATGTGTAAAGTCGTGTGAACCAAGTGACAAAAGTGTGTGTCTTTAGTTAGCAGATATGTTGCTGCGCCCAGAAGAAGGCGACGCTGCCCCCATGTGGCTGAAAGAAAGCTGTGCAGGGCTGTACCAGGCGGGGCGCCCAGCGGCTGTGTCCCTCTACCTGTGTCATGGAGCCCTGGCCATGCTGACCTGGCAGGGCGGGCTGTTGGGGCCCCAGATGGAGAGACTCCTGCTGCTGCTTCCCCCAACCCTGCTGGCTCTGGACACCAGGTCCGCAGGCCCCGCCTCGCCTCTCCAGCTCCCATAGACTTTGTAGACGCTTTCTCCAATCAGTGATGGTTTTTGTATTAATATTTTTTCACTTCTTTTATATGTAAGTCGGGGATATAGGGCAGTGTAGTGATGCCACTGTAAATTTTTAAAAAATTTTTCTGTCACTCCAGTGTGAAGGAGTCCAGCACTGCGATGGTAGTGGCCCGTGTTTTGGCGCTGTGGAGCGGCGCTGCACTGGACAGCCTGCAGGGGGAGCCACGTTCCCCTGTCCTACAGGAAGCCTTACAGGGGGAGGCGGAGCTCCCAGGCCGCCTGCGGGAACATGTTTACTCCCACTGGGAGCACCCGCTGGACGGAGTGCGGCACCAGACCCGGACTCTCTTCCGGAATCTGCTCCGGATGCACCAGCTCTGCACGGGTGCTGCCAACCTGACCTCTGACCCCTTCGTGATGCGGCTGACCCAGAGCCTGCTGGGATTGGAATGGCACAGCCGGGGGAAGTACGGCTCGCTAGGCTGCCTGGTGGAGTACCTGGGGGCTGAGCACCTCCTGGCCCTGGAGCCCACGCTGCCCGCCCTCCTGCTCTCCTTAATGGGTGACCAGTCCCTGGCGCCCTATGCCAGCGACCTCCTGGAGAAGCTGTTCGTCAGCCACCGGGCAGAGCTCAGCTCGCGGGAGGGGGCGGGGCCGGCCTGGATGGACTGCTGGCACCGCACCTGGGTGGAGCCCCTGCTGGAGATTTTGTGCCAAGCCAGGCTGGATCAGACCACCTACATCCTTGACTACTTCCTGCCCAGGCTTCTGCGATGCAGTCCGGACAGCCTGGGTCACATGGTTCAGGCGCTGCTGGACACCCCTGTCTGTGTGAAAGGTTACCCCCATCTTAGATACTCATGTTAGCTGTTTTTATGGTTCAGATTTATGATTAATAATTCATAGGCTACCGGGTCCCCCAGGACCCTGAATAGGCCAAGCTGGTACAGGGGATGGATGGATGGATGGATGGATGGATGACTTAATTCCATTACATTACACACTGCCTGGCCAAAAAAGTCACTGTTTGAATTTAAATCAGCAAGTACTGATGAGCCAATGAATGGATCATTATTTTAGCTCAGCAAGGTTATGCAGCAGCAAAGTGGAGTCAGCTGAGTACCTGAACCTGCTGAATGGTCAGATTATCCCATAAATGGATTTTTTTCTTTCCTAATTCATGGGCATAATCCAGGATAATGGCAAGATCCATCGGCCTTGAATGGTCAGAGTGGTTCAGGGAGCATGAGGAATCATTTTCACACATGAATTGGCCATCATAGAGTCTTGACCTTAACCCCATTGGAAGCCTTTGAGATGTGCT
Source organism: Gnathonemus echidnorhynchus (assembly GCA_026776725.1). Lineage (NCBI taxonomy): Eukaryota > Metazoa > Chordata > Actinopteri > Osteoglossiformes > Mormyridae > Gnathonemus > Gnathonemus echidnorhynchus. The sequence goes on from JAODJU010000115.1 coordinate 417,347, forward strand.
GAAGACTTTACAGAGTGGTTCAGCTCACATATCATCAGTACAAGATCTTGACGAGAAATGAATGCAGATCTGGATAGAAAAACGCTGAGATGTTGCATAAGCACATGGAAACAGTGCAGATGTGCACCCTGATCAAGGCTAAAGGCGGTCCCATGAAATATCAAAGTGCGTGACTTTTTTTTTTTTGGCCCGGCAGTGTATAATAAATATATAGTCTTAATGAATAATTAAGTTAAAAGTCATAGTAAATATTGCATTAATTTTTCCCAAAGTTATGAAGTGATCTTCATTGTCATACCGCTATATGCAATTCACAGCCGACCGTGGTACCAAATAATGTTCCCCAAGACCGCAGTGTAGAGACTGTAAACAAGACAAGCGCAACACAGGAGGGAGAGGGGAAAAAGGAAAATAATTACTAATAAATGTAAATAATAGAGAATATACTTGCATTAACACACAGGGGAGCTAGGGTACCCACACGATGACAAATGACTGTTGGCGTATTGTCTGTTGCCGTTCACTTCTGTCTGTCTGCCTTTTTGTGTAGGTTCCTCTGGCAGCCGGGGGGCGCTGGGGGCTTTGATAACCTGCTTGCGGGCTGCCAGGGCCCAGGGGGTACTCCGGCCCGCAGAGGAGAGGCTCTGGGAAGGCCTGGTGCCCCTCCCTCTGCTTCGGCAAGCGCTGGTACACAAACATGACCAGGTGACCCTGTGTTCTCTGTCCATCGGGCTCAGATGTGCAACTGGTGCTGGACTAGCAGTCTGTTTAGCACAAGTAAAGGCTTTGTTGAGCATGGGACTTCCACGCAGTTCCATGTGGGCCCTGTATCTGTGTGACGTTCCGTTTGCTGGCACAGGTACGGATGGATGCCCTGGGTTTGCTCTGCGAGAGCCACCGCAGCACAGAGACTCTTTCTGCCCCCGAGATGGACCTCATCCGCCACTTCCTGCCCCACAACCTCAACAGCCAGTCCCCCGGCATCAGGCAGCAGACAGTCGGCCTGTTCAAGAAGGTCAGTGCCCCATGCTGCCATCTACTGGCCAACTCCGATTAGCGCAACCGGGGATCTGTCATCGCTGATTACCTGCATTGTGGTGGGTTCTGATTGGTCGCTGTTTTTCTCTGTGCTTGCAGCTCCTGTGCAGAATGAAGGACAGTGCCCAGCTGGTGCAGAAGAGGACAGCACAGAGCCAGGGGGATGGTCACATGCTGGGTGCTTACCAGGTATATGGTGGTTCCCCTAAATCTGGGAAGATATGGAATGCTGGGGGGGGGGGGGGGGCACTGCTGTATGCCAAGGATAGAAGTATCTGGCCTTGAGTTCCTTCTTTGAATAACTGGGACTTATTACAGCCCAGTACAAGCTCTCATATCATGGTAAAAGCTTTGCTTAATATCTTCATTCAGTGATGATGATCTGTGTCTTCCTAGGCTTTCCTGCGCTGGCTGTGTGAAACCCTCTTCCAGGCTCTCCACATCGGGGCTTCCTTCTCCTCCGCCCTGATGGCCCTTCAGCTCCTGGGGTTGGTGGCGGAGTTCTTCACCTTCTCTACAGGTACCTTCACTCTGACTTCTTGGAGGCGGTGGCTGGAAGTGGCTCTGGTTTGGTCACCTGAGTCTGCCATGCTATAGTTCTTGCTGCTAGATCAGCCTGATTTCAGTAGTAGGTATCTGTGCTGTAGAGGAGCAGCTGGTGTAACAAACGGTACCTTCAGGGTCCGGGAAGAGCCCTGATATGAATGGGTGCTTGCAAACCTTAGTGGAACCTGATCCAGGTAGACCTAGCACTCTTCCTGATGTTATTAGGCTCACGATTGTGTTATGTGTCCACTGATAGCCTACTGTAGCTAGCATATGCCGGCCTTATCTCTTCCCCAGAGTCTGGTGGGTTTGCCCTGGGTCGGTCTGTGAGCCACGCCCACGGTCAGGCCGTCCTCCGCTGCCTCGCCAGCAACTTCCTGGAGGTCAAGCAGCTGGCCTCGGCGTTGCTACGGAAACTGCCCGCCTCGGCAGTGGGCCTGACGGTCAGGGTGATTCAAATGGTCTTGGACCAGTGTGCATGTACTCTACTTCATGGTTGAGTTAAAATATATATAGTCTCATTTCAGTGTGGTATGGTAATTATCTGTCCCCACTGTCTCTCACTGTCCCCCCCCCCCAGGAGCTACACAGAATGTGCATGCTCCTTCGGGTCGCCCTGGACCTCAGCACCAGCACCAAACCCTTCGACAGCGTCACTGCTGCCCATTTGATCAACCACATGGTTCATCTGGAGGGCATGCAGGAGGCCCTAGCGCACTGTGCCCAGGAACAGGGCCTCTCCACCCCGCCGCCTTCTGCAGATGGTGCCCAGGCTTCAGCGGCCTCCGTCCTGGAGAGGAACACTCTCGCAGGTGTGATTTTTGTCACTCTGACTCGGCATATGGAGTTTCCCTTCAGGGCAGTGTTTCGGCGTATATGCACTCTCAGTGTACAGCCAGTTTATACTTGTCTGTGTGCGCTTGTGGTTATGGATGAGGTGAAGTGATGTGAATTTTTTCATCTGGGGTTCGCTGCAGACTAGGGCATTAACAGAAAAGCCGATTTGTCGACGTCAGAAGCACAAGTCGACAACCGCTGAGAGAAGTTGACAAGTCGTGTTTTTTTCCTCTCTCTGTTTGCGCGCTTGTGTACGCAGTGCAATCTCTGCCTCTGATTGGCTTACACTGACATGCGTTCCTTGACTTAATATATGAGGGCAACTCAGAATAGAAT
>JAODJU010000115.1:428309-450590 GCA_026776725.1 Gnathonemus echidnorhynchus
GGGGGGGGGGGGGGGGGGAGGTGCGATGGAGGGCCCTTGGGAGGGGCAGAAGGTGCGGGTTAGTTTTCTTTATTTTTTATTTTTTTATTTTATATTATATTATATATACACACATACACACACACACACACACACACACACACACACAGTGATAAACTCTCATTTTTTCCTTCTCTCCTTCCTCGTTTATGACACATTCAGCAGTTTAACAGAGGGCTCATTGTGTGGCTCAGATCTCGCCGTGTAAATGTTTACCGACCCCCTCATTCAGATCCGTCCTGTTATGGCGGTGACCTCCCCACCCCGCTGGCCGAGTGCCAGTCGAGGGCTGGGTGGGGCTTAGCTGCAGGAATGCGACACAGGTGGCTCCGGTGCTGTCGGCATGGCGACCCTCTTATACCCCCCCATCACCCACACACCCTGATCCAGCATGCGATGGAGGGATGGGAATGTCAGGATGTTGAGTTCCTCCATAAAAAGGAGGGTAGGGCACACATAAACTTTGCTGCTGGTCACAGGGTGGGGGGTAAGTGGCAGGTGTTTGTGTGTGTGTGTGTGTGTGTGTGTGTGTGTCTTTGTATTTGGTTAATTGCTCTGATCGAAGTGTTCCTTTTTGTTTCGCTGTATGTGTTGGAGGGGGTGTACAGCCCCCACCTTTCCTCTCTTCCCAGTCTGATTGTTTGATCTGGACCTCCTTGCCTCTCCTGCCGCACCTTGTAAAAACAACGGCTCCTTTCAGGACTCAGGGTGTGTGTGTGTGTGTGGGGGGGTGGGTGTTCCGCTCTCCTTCGCTCCATATGGGAGGTGGGAGTGTTGAGAGAGCCAACAACACTCACCCAGGTCACAAGACCTCCCTCCCCCCATATGAATGTCGCTCTTCCTCCTGAGCTCTGTTTCGTTTGTGTGAGAGTGGTACCCACCCCACTGAGGTCAGCTATACACTGTGCATATGCAGACTTCTAAATCCATTTTCTGTTGTGTTGTATAGATTATATTTGCCCTGCAATGGATTAAAAAGTTTTGGCTAATAATTACAATAAGCTCAGTGTTCCCAAGGGTCCCTCTCCCAGCACAGTTAGCTTTCATTCTGCTCATTTTAAATCTTCTGTGGACAAAATGTCCGAAGGGGTGGATTTTACCGTAAATAGGTGTGGGGTCTTGACCATAGCCTGGGATGAGAACAAATGTGTTGTCGTGACATGACCACCAGGAGGCGATGTGTTAGGCTCACGGACTGGATGGCGCTTTATCAGGGCTCCCCGTAGGCCCTGTGACCATGGAACTTTCCTTGCTGTCTGACCCCAGGAGAGGCAGCCAGATCCTGCAGCAGCTGCCCGCCCGCTGGCTGAGGGAGGTCTTAGAGGAGGTGAAGGGCAGCGACCCCTCGTCGAAGCTGTGTGCCACGCGGCGCAGTGCCGGGATTCCATTCTACATACAGGTACGGCTCTGCTGGCCGGCCGCTTGCCCTCGCCACACGTGCGCCAGCACCCTGACCCTCAGAGCTCTGCTCTTCTGCAGGCCCTCCTATCATCAGAGCCCAAGTCCTCCAGCTGCAGTCTCCTGAAGACCACGATGAGGGAGCTGACAGCCCTGGCCATGCCCCCTCGCGCCGCCGCCCCCCACGGCAGCACGGTCCCTCAGGTATGCTCGCACATACGCCGTCTTTCCACTGTCCTCGGCCTGTGACCTAACCACCCCCCCCCCCCGTACCGCAGGGGCCCCGGAAACACCTGCAGCTGTTTATCCGACACTCGAACAAAGGGGGACATTGAGAGGGGTGTCGGGGGTAACAGAATCCCCTCCCCCGCCTGGGCGAGACCCCAAAATGCGCTCCCCGGGGGGCCGTTCGTGGTCAGTGCCGCGTCCCCGCCCGCCTCGGCTCCCGCTCCGCTGTTTCCGGAGTTGGTGGTTTGCGCCTAAATTTATCCCGCCGTGTTTGAATGAGTTGTGCGGCTGGCGGGCTGACGGGATGGCCGGCCTCAGACCCCCGGCCCACATCCTCCCCGGCCGGCCCCTCCCAGCAACGGCGCTCCGCCGTCCCCGCGGCGACCTGCGGCCAGCTGCATGCCGCCAGGGGGCGAAACGGCGTGTGCGGAGAATGAGCCCTCTGTCTGTAGCTGTTTCCTGTCCAGCGTGTGGGTTATATCATCTCTCTGTTTTTGCCGAGCGTTACAGCCCTTGTGGGGTGGGGGGGGGCATACGTAAGAAATTATGCGGCTTCTTAGAGCAGCAAGCGGCGTCCCAGCTTATCCGTGCGGGCTGGGTGTGGCTTATTTTGACCGGGCAGGAGCCGCATATCTGGCATGTGTCCGGAGTGGAATGCGGTGACCCGGATTCGGTCGCGTTGCGCTTCCTGTCTGTGGAGAGCTTCAGGGGACGGTCTGCTAACCCTGTGAGATGCGAATCTGTCCCTCATGACTTACCTGATGAGACGCCTGATGATCTCATGTTCTTGGTGTCCGCTCAGGTCCACGCCCTGAACATCCTGCGAGCTCTGTACCGGGACACACGCCTGGGAGAGAACGTCATGCCCTTCGTCGCCGATGGTGTGCAGGCCGCCGTGTTGGGGTTCACCTCGCCGGTCTGGGCGGTGAGTCTGCACCTCCTGCTCAAATTTCACTCGCCTCGGCCGGGCACCTTTACTTCAGCCTGTACCCTTCAAATAAGACCCCCCCCCCGTCAGGCCGTAGAAACACTGTAGGATGGTCTCCACGCAAGGCCTGTGTCTCCATGACTTGCAGAATTTTCCCTGGGATCAATACAGTTCATATGATCAGACATTGAGAATTAGAATTTGGTGATCAGTGGTCATTGTTGACACACCACAGCACACGGTGCACAATGACTAAATGTGTCCTCTGCATTTAACCCATATGTGACATCGTGACACAGCAGGGGGCAGCTAATTCAGTGCCCAGGGAGCAGTGCTTGGGGACGGTACCTTGCTCAGGGTACCTCAGTGGTTACTTGCATGCCAGGGATTCGAACCTTTGGTTGTTGATGTATATATTTCTGCCATTTTTCATTTGCACATTTAACCAAAGCTTTTAATAATATATCTTTAGAAGTGTGTCACTCTGTTTGTAGGTCGAACACGATGTGTGATTTTTCATGTTTTTTTGACCAAAGTTTTTTTATAATTCTAGAAGTGACAAAGTGTATATATATCCATAAATTTAGTAACTACACGTCTCGCTCTCTTCCCCTCAGTTTCAGTTCGCTCTAATCTTACTGTAACATTCGATGGCTGGATGTCTTTATCATAAGCTAGAGCTGCACTTAAACTTGACTCAGGTACACTCTCGTTTTGAGCTCCACAATAGTTGTAAACAGCATACAATGTACAAAAAACATGATATAGCGGCAAACCAGTAAGCAAAACAACATATACTAAGTAGCAAAGGTCTTGTACGTCCTTCATGCTCACATGTGTCTTACTTCAGTGAAAACAAAGACAAAGCATTCTTCATTCCCGTGAAGAATAACCTTTGAAGCGAAGAGAGCTAAACAGGAAAGGGATGAACAAATCGGAGCTCACTGATGTAGGCGTGACAAAATGTTTATCTTTATGAGTGTCTGCACTGCATTTACAGAAAGATTAGTTGTCAGACCGGTGAGATTTTTCTCCGTTTCTGGGGAAAAAGGTCTGTGGTAGTGCGGACAGGAGGCTAAATCGTAAGAATTTTTGCGTTGCTAAATAAAAACGTGTTAGTGCGGAGGGACCCTGAGTCTCGCTCTGTCACCTTGCTGTGAAACCCAACGCACTCGTCACTCCACGTTCTCACGCTTTGAATCTCATGCTGACTTGATTAAAGACTTTCTCCTGTGGGAGGTGGGGGTGCCGTGCATGTTGTGGGACGTGGGCCTTCTGTGGCATCAGAAAACACCGGGAAGACTCCCTCGCGGTCCCTTTGATCTCCTCCCCGTGGAGGTGCCCTCTGTGGGCATGGCCTCTGAAGACCAGGAATCAGCTTCCTCCAGCAGGTCTCCCACCTGGAGGACTGAGCCAGTGGGCCACGGTAACTGGGGTCAGTAGATACAGAAATGACCTCCAGCATGTTCCTGTTCTACATGCATGTGGCAGTTTGTGCGATTCCCTCCAGATTTAGTGCCCGGTGCCGATTGTCTGTCTAATACTGCACTCTTTTCTGCATGCGCACTGATGCATGAAAGCAGCCTCCCCTCTGTCGTATTTGTCCAGAAATGACGGTGCGTTTTCATAGCGCAGCTTTTAGCTGATTTGGCCGACGGGTGTGTCTTCTGACCAGCTTAATATATCTAAGCGAGGGCTTGTGCCTGCCAGACATCTGCCCCAGGAGCTGTGGGAAAGCCTCTGCCAGGAATACCATGGGAGATGGATTACCGCTGGCAGTGAGCAGCGGGAGCATCCCAGCTCCCCGACGCGCAGTGTAAACAAACAACTGTGCCTCCTGCAATCCAGTGGGCGACTACCAGGAGCTGATCCGGGATCTGTTTGGGCTGCTCGCGGCTTCCCAGTTTGCTGTCCCTGCGGGGATGGGCGGTGTCCCTGCCTGCCACCCGCAGTGCCGAGTCGGCGTGGCTTCCCGCCATCGCTGGGTGACGAGCCTCTCTGTCTCTCCCTCCTGCAGGTACGCAACTCGTCCACCCTGCTCTTCAGCACCCTGATCACCAGGATCTTCGGTGTGAAGAGGGGCAAAGACGAGCACTCTAAGAAAAACAGGTGGGGCCCTGGCTCACCTCGTCGACCCCCTCCTCCCGTTTGTCAACACCACCTCCACCGCCACCACTGTGCCTCTTCTGTCACCAGGGGGCAGTGTGCTCCCATCTCCCATCTCCCCGCTTGGCCTGGGTGAAGTAATCAATCACAGTTCCCCAGTTTATTTCCAGCAGATGTAAATGATACGTGCAGTTTCCAGCTTAAAATGTTGTTTGTTTAAAGAGTACAGCCTTTCTGCAAGATTGGTACAACAGTCCTGCTGCTGCTGTCTGTGTGTTGTGTCTCCCTGCTCTTTCTCCGCCTCTTATCTCCCTGTTGTTTGAGTAGTAGGCAGCGGTTTGCCATACTAGCGCGCACGTGTGTGTGTGGGCATGTATATATTATACATTGTGGGGACCATATATCTGCTACAAAGTGATAAAAACCTCTTATTTTGACCTTTCGGTTGAAACTGTTTTATAAAAATCTGTGAATGTAATCAAGTTACTTAGAATGTCGAAAGTCTTGTATTTTGTTTAGTTACTTATGGATAGGGTTAGGGCTGAGTAGGGGTTAAGGGTGTCATTACTGGGATTAGGGTTTTTCCCATAGAAATGAATGCAGAGTCCCCATGAAGATATAGATACTTAGTGTGTCTGTGTATGTCGTTGTGTGTGAGAGATTCTCACCCCCCTGATCTGGACCGCCTGTCTGAGAGCTGTTATCAGATTGGCTGTTCCGTTCCTGCACTGGATTTGCCGGTTGCTCAGTTCGTCCCCCTCCCCCTGGTGGCGGAGGGCAGTGTGCCTGCTGACCTCGCGGTCGAGTTTCGATGAGACGAGATCACAGGGCAGAGGGTATGCTGACATGAGGGAGGAAGGCCATTTTGCTCGAACCCTTATCCCCTTGCCTCTCAGCCATGGGGCCACGTCCCCGACTGCTGGCGCCTTTGATCCTGTTGCTGACGTAATCTCACCTTAGGCTGACCTACACAAGCTCCAAGGCATGACCCCAGTGCATGCTGGGAGCAGACAGGGAGATTATGTGCTCGTTAGTGGTGAACTGGTTATGGTGGTGGTTGGGGGGGTAGGGTATGTAACGAGGGGTTTATTGTGGGCAGGCTGTGGTTTCTTTAGGTTAATTTCTTTGATTTGGCCAGATTTGTTTCATGCTTAATTCGTTGTTTTTGAAAACCAGCAAGTGGTTTCATCTGCTTTCCATGGTAACGTCCCAGAATCTTTGTTGTCGTAACTTTGCCTGTGTAGTGTTCGGTCCTGTTCAAGCAGGTGCTTGAAGTGCATTGGATCACCCCCCCTCCCCTCACACACACACACAAAGTCACGTTACGGATCTCTGGTCACATTCTGATTCCGGTTTCCTGTGAACCGTCCAACAACACACCGAACAGTCTGCTAGCATATCAGGATAAACGTGTTTCTTGTTCGTGCTGTAGGAGGCGTGGTCAGTTCTTCCTCCAAAAGACCTGACCCCCTTTTTGATCCCAGACCCGTGGGGAACTTTCGTAAATGAAAGCAGATCCATTCATCCGTGTGTGACCCTTTTTCCTGTGTCGCTCTTCCCGTACCGCGCCTATAACAGCGCGGTGGGGTTGCCATGACGAGAGGCATCGGGCTGCTGGTCTCTGGGGGGAGGAATTCCAGCAAGCTATTTTCGGGTCTTCTGGAAAAGACTTTCATAAGACTATCATCTTAATTGTCTGAGTCAGTATTGAATTGTTGCAATTATTACACTCAGTGCTGTTGGTGTGTTTCTGGTCGGGGGGGGTGGGTTCCAGACGGTATTTGTTTGTGCTCTAAGTTCAGTCTCTATAGAAGCCCCCCAGCCCCCGGCTGTGTGAGTGTCTGCATGTATGCGTATGTTTGAGCAGCGGACTGGGCTAACAGTCTGGCTGTGTTACCTGGGCAGCACTGGCACAGGTCACAGAGAACTGCAGTGTTTACTGAAGCACCGGTCAACAGTCCAGCACTGTGTATCACGGGAGTGGGGGTAGCGTAGACCCCCTGTCCGTGTTATTTACGAGGCAGCACGTGTACGTTTGTGCCGCCGTTCCCTGCCGCTTTAACATCCGTCTTCAGTTTATGCTCGTCCCCCGCAATGAGGTCATCAGGTGACCCGTGTCAGCCCCTCAAGCCCCGCCCATCTCTGTTTCCTTCATCCCATCTAGTTGAAGCGGATTACGGTTTCCATGTGTTTTTTTTTTTTTTCTTCTCGTGTGATGCATTGGAAAAACCAAATGACCCCCCTCTGAGTGGCCAGAAAGGAAACATTTTCTGCACGTCAGCCATTGGTGGGTCTGGACTCGGGCTCGCTTGGGGGGCCGTGGGGGGAGGGGGGGCATGGCGTTTGGTTCAGCCTTTCCGTGCGGTTCCGTTTATGGCGTATGAGTGGCTGCCCAAATCTCGAACCCGTGTGGCTGATCCTCCCGTGACGAGGGCCTGGTGGCATCAGGGGTGCGGGGGAGGTAATATTTCAGCAGGTCCGGTGGGGGGGGGGTTTTGGGAACCGCTTTCAGAGCAAGTCTGACAAAGTCCACGTTGACCCAGTTCCTAAGAATGAAAAAACGAGTCTGTCGGACAGTCACTGCCACGCCGCCGTTAATCTGGGCCGCGAGTTGCTGTGCACTTCCTGTCCCCTTTCACTCCCCTGCCACATCCTTTGACTGCCCCGCCTGCTTTTTACTTACCCAGAACCCATATTGAGGGAACTAATCTGTATTTTACCTAATTTATTAAATTAAGACTGATTTCCACCTTGGACACGACACGTGGGCTCATTCCAGCACTCCGGCCCGTGCTGCCCGACGTCCATAATCCCGCTGAGGGTCTGCTCCGTTCAGCCGTAGGTTTGCGGTCAAACCATGAGCACAGGTTGGAGTGACACTCCCTCCGGCCCCCCTACCCCAATGCATCGTGGGAAGTGGGTGCGGAGTGACCGCATCAGACGGGATGCGGGGAGTGGGCCGGTCCCGCCGGGGTTTGTTTCCAGACACGCTGTTCTTTCAGGAGTAAACAAACACAAACTGTGAACTTTGTTTCTCTCCTGGTTAACATCAGCCTCATAAAAAGAGCCAGCCCAGGTTTTAATGAGCCAGTTACTGGCCTTCAAACCTTTGATATTTAAGGAAGTGGCTGGGAAGCCAGACCTTAAGGCCCCCCCCCACACATTTTTTTGTGGTGTGTTTGAGATTAAAAAGAAGAAAAAAATCCAGCCTTTGTTATTTTTCTGTAACTATCAGGATGTAAGCCTGGTTTGGGCTGTCACTGCCTGGCCGAATTGTAACCTTAACTGTTATTGGTCAATAACCGCATGTGTATGTTATTCCATTTCACCTCTGGTCATGGCCACTCGCTTTGTCGGTGTTAACGAGTCTGCGTGCTTGTTACCTGCACTTACCGTGTTTCTGTCATATGTTTCATCAGCACTCTCTGCTTGTCCGTCAGCCTGTTAGTAGGTTAGTGGGCTTTGTGGCCCACATGGGGGGCCAAGGCAGATCTGCTCCCGTAGCCTGTTCAAAAGGAATCCCCCCCCCCAAAAAAAAAACCATTCAGAACCCACAAACATCATACATCATTTTGGATCCCCCAGGAGAGTCGGCAGCCTGAAAATTGTGTAATAAATGTGGCTTACCTCCAGAGTCTAAGTGCCGTATGGGACATTTGAAAACCAGAGCATCTGGTTGGGGTGGGGGGGGGGGGGTGTTAGGGCTGAATATGTGCAATCCTTTCCATGATCAGCTTGGCCCACTGACTGCCTGCACTGTCATGGTTCTACGGAAATCAGAAATTGTCAGAAAAATGGACACAGGATGGGAAGTTTAGCTCAACAGTGAGGTGTGAGTGTGCTGGTGAAAGCTGTTGTGTGTCTATAAGTATGTCTATAAGCTGAATGTCCAAATGGGAATGAGAGTGTGATTCGGTTGTTTTATTCCCCTCTTTTAGGATGACGGGACGGGAGTTTTTCACACGCTTCCCGGCTCTGTACCCTTTCCTCCTGGGCCAGCTGGAGGAAGCTGCCATGTCTGTGGAAAGGTAAAGATGGAGTCTGTATGTTTGTCAGACGGTGTGGGGGGGGGGGGGGGTTTAAGCACGTTTTACCCCTGGAGTGTGAGACGCACTACGGACCTCCCGGCTCAGTCGGGCTTTCCTGTTTTCCTCCTCCTCAGCTTCTCTCGGGTCCTTAATTAAACTCATTAAACTGGCCTCATTAAACTCGTTAAACCAGCTCTGATGGACCAATTCTGTTTCCTCAGGAAGATCGTGCAGATAAGGTGAGTAACATTGCTCTCCTTCCCTCCGAGCAAAAGAATGGAGTGATGCTGGGAGTCCGTGTTGTCCACGCGTTGACTTGTTTACTCTGCGGCCGACCCGGCAAACTCCAACGGATTGTCCATCTCTGCTTCCCAACCTGTGCGTGAAGGCTAGGAATTCCATTTGTCAATATTTTCCTAATGTGTATTGAATTATCTGCTGAGTCGGTTGTCCTCAATGTCGGCTATGGATCGAGCTGTCGTAGCGATGGCGGAATCACACAGGATTTCACCAGCCCCCAGATGCGCTTCACTGTTCTGGATATAGTTTTTCCCCTTAAAACTTCCCAGTCCGTCCCAGGGCACGAGCTCCCGGAGTGCCTTTTGATCTGTCTGCAGGGAGCAAGTAGCATGGGAATTGCGTGTCAGCCGGAAGGGGAACAAGCTGCCTGAGGAGTGGACTGGGTCATGGAGCTGCACTCTGCCCTGGGGGTGGGAATGGAAGTCAGACCTCGGTTCCTGGGAGTCTTAAAATTGAGGGAACAAGTGGAGTGCTGTTCCCCCCCCACCCCATCCCTTCCGGACACCCTGGGTGTTTGGTGTGACCTGGAACATTGCGATCTTTCCGGACAAACAGAAGCTGTTAAAAGACTTAAGTGAGGAGAGAGATTGTGACAGTTTTGCGTAGGTGTGGGATGGGGGTGACCCACTGCTGGGCGAAGACATGTCAGAGCGGCGTGGATAGCAGTGCGATTGTGGCGTCCTTCCTGCTTTGAACACTGTAACCTTTACAGATCCTGCAATTTATCATGGCTTAAGCGCAGATTCCCATGCTGAGCTGAGGTTGTGGGGGTTTGGGAACTCGCTGATCCCCCGTCCTTGTGTTTGAGCGACGAGTACAGATACGGGTTCGGTTCTGGTTCTGCTTCTGTTGGGCCTTGAGAGTCAGGGAGCCCGTCTCCGTGCCCTCGATCGATCTCCACTACAAACGCTCCCTCGGCTCTCCTCTCCTGGCGCCATCCTCGGCACCGACAGGAGCCCGTCAGAACCCGTCATGTGTTCTCAATTCCTCTCGCTCTCTCCCCGCGGCTGTGATGTCACCCGCATCCCCGGCTGGCGCAGTGAAAGCTGATGCTAAGCACGTTACACGGCCCCAAATTTACCACCCCTCACATTTCCTATTTGCACGATCGCTTGCCTGTCCCTGGGCATTTGTCATGACTGGAGGCCGTGGCTCTTTAATTGAGGTTTGTAATTAGAAGCAGAGTTGGGCCTATGTGTGCTGGGCCGGACCTGATGTTATGAAAAGGAGCAGCTTTCGGTTGCCTTTCTGTGGAAGCGACTGACTGGCCTGTCTGGTGCCAGGCTGGGGGGGCCAGGACACCCACAAAAGTGCTTCCAGTGGACGCTGTTACCAGTGCCTGTGTTTGACCTTTAGCATGTTTATAATGGCCTTTCTTTCTGTGGTCCTGCATGCCGCTGGATAAATCTTTTAGCTCATCTTTTGGGTGTTTGATGCCTTTTTAGAGTGACACATTCTCGTTTTTGTGACAGTGACTCCGGAAAAGTCAAATTGCACCCCAGCCTCTATCTCCTGTTGCTTGTTCTGGGACGCCTCTACCCCTCCCCCATGGACGGGTCCTGCTCCCCGCTGGGATTAGCCACCTTCCTGCCCTTCATCATCAAGTAAGTGCCCCCTGTGCTTTTGCCTGCTTCCCTCTTGTTTTGCTTTTGTCCCCCCCCCCCTCTTTCTATCCTCTTCATCCTGGAGAGCTCATACTGCTGTCCTTCAGTGGGCCTTCAGGCTTCCTGGGGGCCTCCCCTCTCCTGTCTTCCGGGGCCTCTAGCAGAAGTCCAGGCTCAGTGGCGAGTGGCTCTGGTGGCGTATGAACGTGTTTTAAGGTGTAGGCTAGGTCTGAAAGGGTTAATGGCGTAGCCGGGGTTAGCAGTGTGCCGCATCTGTAAACGCAGTGTACTTTGTGCCGTCTCTCGACGTTCCCAGACCCCCCGCCCGGTTATCTTCCCCACCCCAAAGCTAGTCCCGCAGTCACTCCCGTGCATTTTTCTCATTTCTGTGGAGCAAAGAAAAATATTATTGGAACAGGTTCTTCCTGCAGCCATAAGAAGACGGGTGATCTCGAGTCTGTCCCGTCAGAGCTGCCGGCGCATTGCGCACACAGGCGGGGGACATCATGCCTTATCATCCCGTCCCCCTCCCCCCCCCACCCGCGTTTGATGTCAGGTATGACCCACGAACCGCCACCCGCCAGGACGTTCCAAACCTGCTTACAAACACACACCTTCGAGGGGACGAAAAGACAAGATGCACTGTGTCCCTTAAACGTAAACGAATGAATTGGTTGATTACCGCTTGACGTAATTCTGCAGCAGTGCCCTACTGGTGTGGGGGGGGGGGGGGGGGGTCCCCTGTTAATTACACCCTGTATTGGTTGGTAAGTTATTAATGTTTACAGCTGGCACTTGCCGGGAGCAGGGTTATAAAAATGAGAGCAGATAATGTTGGGTTGCGTCTGTAGGCATGATCCACACCAAGATAAGGTGACTGATGGTAATGTGGCAACCAGAGGTGATATTCCTTAGGGGGTTGTGGTGGCTCCTTTGTTGTATCCAGAAACGACCCGTCCCTCCTAATTATCAACGTAATAAAATACAGTCACTGAGGTTATCAGTCCGTAACTGTCTTGGGAGTCATTAGTGTCTTGATCTTAAGCTAGAACCTGACATAGGAGGGTCGTGTATGAGCTTTGCACTGATGAGGCAGCGAGAACACCCCCAGTGAGCAGAAGCAATTTCATTTCACAGGGAAATGCAAGTTTGGTAGTTAAAACCACACACTGGGTCATGCTGACCCGCTGGGCGGTAGGAGGCCTAAGGAAGACCTGATTGCTATGTTTCACTTTTGACACTCTATCTTTATTTGGGAGTTGTGACTGTGGAGTGGTTGCCTCCTGCACGCTTACATTCAGCTGGGAATTATCCACATGGCAAGCATTAACTCCCCCCCCCCCCGGATTGCTCAGCAAGGTGCTTAGCATAGCTGAGATCTGGTGAGAGGCACAGTAAACACTTCATGGCGTCTTTGGCCGCTGGCGAAGCGTGCGAGCCGTCTGGGGTCGATAGGAACATCATCACGGGAATCTGTTCCCGCGAGCCTCTCTCGATGGACCCTCTCCCTCGCGTTACTGTCTCGTTGGCGATTTTTACTTCTCCTCATTTCCTGTCCTCACAGGCCTCACAGGGCACAAGGTGCTTGGCTCCGTACTCCTGTTGTTTGGAAACTCCTCGCGTGAGGGATGCCATCACAGCGGGGTGTGGCGGCGTTTTCTGATGGTCTGTTTCAGGTGGTCTAGGCAGGCGTAGCGGAGGTCAGAAGCTGGGCAGCGATGGGGTATATGTGGTGGTGTTTAGCCCCGGACTGGGGCAGTTGCTGTGAGGTGAGATGAGGGCAGATGGCGCATGCCTGAAGCGCCAGGGAGACGACTAGGGATTTGCGGGGCAGTTTTTCTTACCATTGGAAGGTGTAGGGGTAGGACGGTCTGGCTCTCTTGTTATCCTTCCCAAGTATCACCTTGTATTTTTAGCCCATATATACTCGGGAAGACCCCCATGGTTCTGCACACATTTGTGATCTGCTGGCCATTGTAAGGATCCCATCTCTGTACTTCAGAGTTCGGCTTTTCTGCCGGTCTTTCTGCCTGCCCTGGTGGGGCCTCCTGCGACTGGGTCCATACTGGTTGGCAGGCAGTCCTGACTGTGGCTGGTTGTTAATGGACATGTGGGTGGGGTCGGGTTTGGATCCTTGGTGGCTCCTGCTGGGGGCTAAAGACCAGGGCTGCTTTGTGCCTGGGAAAGGTATGCGTGTGCTTCCAGTTAAATGGAGCCCACATGTTCTCTATGTTAAATATAGCACTAGCTGGGATGCGTTGGCTCTCTCTCCCCACCCGAGTCTGCGTACGTGTTCAGGATTCTCATTTGTGATTTCTATCTGTCTGCCTTGCAGGGACTCTCAGAAGTTTATTTTTGCCCTGGCACAGAGTTACTCTGAGATTAGTTGCCTGAGATTAGAATCCCCACCTCTACCCCCACCTCCCCCACCCTCCTTTTCCTCACCTGGGATTTACCGCTTCCTGTCAGGCTATCCCTTTTTCACACATTCTTCCTTGCCAGCCCCCCATGCCTTTTGGTCACTCTTTCTCGAGAGTGGACCTTTGTCCCTGGACCTGGACCATATCTGAAATCCCAGTGAATTTGCCTTTACATAGTTGAAATGACAGTAGAACATTTGCTTGTGTTCTGTCCCCCAGCCCAGCATCTGTGGTAGAGCATTATCCCATCCATTCTTCAGACCTTGACGTTGTCTTTGTAGTGCGTCAAGAAATGAAGAGGCTGGAATCTCTTCTGCTATGTACCAGCTGGAAGTTGTGCAACGTCGCCACTTTTTTTCACTTTTTACGCCTGCGATAAGAAAGTGATTTAACTGGCCCTTGACCGGAGCAGCTCTGCACTTGCTAATGTGCTGCCGCCCTGGTACCACCGGCCTGCGGTTCACTCCCAGATCTTTGGTACCAGGAACTCCTGGCATCGTCTAGCAACCCCGACAACTTCTCTCCCTTTGCAGTGCTAGAAAATAACGAGCTGGAGCACTCTGATTCTGACACGCTGCCTGCACTGGGCCACCACAGATGACTTGGTCAAAGGCAGGTTTAGGAAACATAGCCACCTTGACTGGGATTTGGTTCCATGAAGGACTTGACTCTTGGTGTCATTACTTGCAAACTTTTTTTATCTGCCTTGCCCTTTCCTATTCTTGACAAGACAGGGCACTGAATGAGGAAGAACGTGGGTGGGTTCTGGAGGTCTTGAGCTTAATGGACTAATGAGGATTTGATGAAATTTTGATTAGGCAAACTGGAAAATTAGCATGATCACATCAGTGTAGTTGTCTTAACTGAAATATGTTTAGAAGAGCTAAAAGGCCTCTACTTTCAGCAGAGGATTTAACCTCATCGTCCAACACTCCCCTTCCAGCCCTGAGCTCTGTCTCAGACTGAACTCCCATGAGATGAGTCGGCCGTCCCCGTTTCTAAAATTACACCCTTCCAAACTGTCATTTCCTCTCCAAAGAGTTTTAATGGGACAAATTAGTGATGATAGTTAACATATGGAGTGGGGGGGCCTGGGAGGCGTGGTTGGTGGTCATACTCGTTGGAGTAAGGTGGAAACGAAACCCCCCTTAAATGGGGTGACGGCTGTTGTCTTGTTTTGACTGGGTAGCACGTGAGGCACATCTTCCGACCTCATTGTTGTGGGGCCTCCCTGGGTGTTGGCTCCTCCTGAGCTTCAGGTGATGGCAGAGAGCTGATGGATCTACAAAGTGGGGCCATTGGAATTTTGTGGTAGTTTATATAGCTGTTGATTCACTACCACTATTAACCTCAAAAGTCTGTGCTATTGCTTTCTGAGTAAGTTATTTCTCCTTGGAAGTCTTGCCTGTTTTTTTAGGTTGATGGTTATCTGGAGTCCAGCTTCTAGCAGGACCTTGCAGGAGCTTTAAGGCCAGTGGTTTTCTGGGGCCACTTTTGGAATGTGGGTCCTGACCATCACCAAGGCCATTTCCCAGGCAGGACTCACTTGGCAAAACATGAGGCAGGACCCCCTTCTAAACCCTCTGAAAGACACACTCTGTGAACTCATCTTTCCCTGCTCCACTGTTGCGTCGTCTATGAAGTCAAACTTGTTGCAAACTCCCAGAAGGGAGGCACCACCTCCAAACCATCTCTCGCTGGGTGTAATGGCACCCGGATGCCGACTTGAGCGCCGCTCCACCCCCCCTAGTACCCCTTAACTCCTTCAGACTGGCTTGTAGAAATGAAAGATGAGTATCTGGGCCAGGTTCTGACTGCATCATCTGGTGCTAAATGCTTCCACGTGTGGACTGCTGCTGGAAGGCCCTTGGCAGTGGGACCATTGGGACGAGGGGGCCTGGGCTCGGGAATTTTGGTGGGTGGTTCTGGGAGAAGGGATTTGCAGGGCGCATTGCGGGGGTCCCAAGTTTCCATGAGAGCTCTGGGCCTTTCTATAATAAGCCCCATTCCCCGCTTGCGTTTGTCTCTGGCTGGCTTGGTGGTGTCCACATGTTGCAGCAGCCAAAGTCGCCATGTAGTATGTGTCTCTTCTGACACCACCACACCCCCTCCCCCCAGTTCCTTGAGCTTAGCTCCCATTTCATTTCTCATTCTCTTTCTTTTGTTGCTTACGTGATTGGAAATGTGTTTGCGGGGCAATGATTGTTAGGTATACATCATTCTAGGAGCAATGGCAAAAGTCTTTGGATGACCTCATGTCATCTTTAAAATCGTTTCCCATCGTCCTTCTCCTGCTCATATCACCATTTTCTCCTACCCCCTGCTGAGTTTGTTCTCAAAATGAAGATGAGCTCAGTTATCTCCTGGGATATGACAGTCACCATCCCCACCCTCGCCCAGCGGATCGCTTATTTTCGGCGTATTTCAGACATGACTCTGCCTGGCTCTCTACCTCCCTGACTCATGTCTTCCTCCCCCATCCCCGATCCTTAATCACCTGCTCTCCCTCACCCTGTCTCATTATCATCCTGACACTGCCTGCATTTCTTCTCCTGATCTTAGGGGGGAGGGCAGGATAAGGATCAATTGGGGGGTGGTGATCCAAGGATAAGGTGGCGGTCTCTCCTAAGAACCAGCTCATTATTCTGCCAGCCGTCACCGTGCATCAGTGTCCCATTAATGAGGCCCAGCAGTGGCCTGGCCTCCCCAACACCACAGCCCCCCCCCTCCCAAAAGAGTAAAAAACTCCCATCTTCATTTGTGTTGTGACGTCAGAGCAGGTTTGGCAGAGAAACAGGCCATCAGAGTTGCATTGCAAGCGGTTTTTATTTTGGGAAGCACTTACTCGTACCTTACTCCCCAGCTGTGAACACAGAGAGTCTAGGAAGGCCTGCTGCTCTCAGATATAGAAGGCCACTTGAATGGCCAAGGTGGATGGAGGCCTCAGCTTCTCACTTGTCAAATAGTGGTCAAAATGGTTGCTAAAGGAAGAGGAGAAAATGCTTGTCTGGGTGTGTTCATGGAACCAGGGGCCCCATCGTGGCATGCCTGGCTTGGATTATTAAATGGCAGACCCCTCTGGCATGGATGATCTGTGGAGCGCTGCGGCAGTCTCATGACGGAGCCCAGGGAGAGACATGAGAAGTACGGGGGGGGGGGCTTGTGGGAAAGTTTTACCTCATGCAGCGTGGGAGGACGCTTTGTCACTGATCCTGGGAGCTTGGCATCTGCGGTAGAACCATTGGACTGGTTTCAGCTGATAAGTAGCTGCTGTGCAAGTTTCTGTTTGTGTCTGTCTGCTCAAATCTATTACAGACGTTTTCTGTATATAAAAAAACTCCCAAACCCATGTTTGGCCCTTAAGCACTAAGGCCAAGCCTTGACCGGAATGGATGCTTTCTAATAAGTTTAGCAGTGTGTTTCACCCGTTCCTTTCCCCATGGTCTTCCAGGTGCGGTCGCTCGGCTGTGTATCGGACACGCCAGATGGCGGCTAGGGCCCTAGTGCCTTTTGTCTCAGTGACCCAGATCCCCTCCACCATTGGTGCTCTGCTGGAGGACCTCCCTGTGGGGCCTGGGCCCCAGGTGCAGCAGAACCACGTCCATGGCACCTTGTTGCAGGTCAGTCTCGCCTATGTTGGCACTCTGTCTTGGTGTAATGATCCGTGATGATTATCTAGGCCTCCACCCTGATGAAGCCCAGTACAGTTAGCTTCCTGTTTACTGGATGTCTGTCTAGAAGTTGCGGTGCAATTTGTGAACCTGTGGGCAAAGGAGGGCAGCAGATTGACCCCGCCCCCCCCCCCCCAAAGTGGCCAAACTGCATTTTAGTCCTCTTACGGTACAATGTGCTGATCGCGGTTTGGCATACTCTGTGTATTTCTGTCTCTGGATGGGGTCAGGGTGCAGTAGAATGTTTTGGGGTGGGGGGTGGATGCACAGATGAGGTCAGACAGAATTCTGGAGTGTGTTGTGAAGGGATATGAGTGTCTGACATCTCATTTATGACCCACAGTGGAGCTTTGAGGTGTAAGTGTTGCTCCTACCTCACCCATTGGCCCACATACCCCAGTGCATGACTGTCTTTTTAGTTCAGTTGAGCTCTGTGATGTAAAGAGGGGTGGTGTGGGGGCAGGGATGAACTCAGGTGGAACCGAGTTAATTTCTTTGGAAACAAAGCTCTAGGCAGGGTGCAGGTGCTGGTGTGCCAGTAGCCAGCATCCATGACCTCCTACCCAACTCCAGCTGGTTTCAGATCAGTGGGGTGCCAATCTGTGCAACACCATGTGGGCACTGTGGCATCTTGGTCCATGACATGTGGGCAGAACATGGCAGTTGTGTAAGATTAGCTTGTGACTATCGCCAGTCGTATTCTTTCCTACGCCGAAATGCTTCTATGATTGCTCTTCATAAATGGTCATATCAGCATGGCTGAGCTGCCGGTTAACCATGAGCCCCCCACCCAACCTAAGTTAGAGTATTAGAAGAATGAGCTAAGAGGGAAAGTCTTTCCAAAAGGAAACCAGCATGAAATGGGTGCTCATATTTTCGCGCGCACACACCCTCGGACAGATGGGGATAATCAGGCTGAGCTTTTGTGGACTGTAGACGTCATCCGAACATGGAAACGAGTCCTGTTCTGTCACACCAAGCTTGGCGTCTCGGGTGAAGGAGATGATCCTCGAGAGACTATTGGTGAAGGTTCCTGGCGTTAAGTTTTGGCAGCTCAGTCTGCTGTTGAAGGTCCTTGAAGCAGCTGTGATGAGGGAGTGAGTCCTGACACAGGTGGGCAGATTGAACAGGACGGCCTGCAGGCTTTGGAAAGTGCTTGACGCCTTCTCGGGCCCGCTTTACAAGCCGTTTAACGTCAATAAAACGTTAGCACGTGTGACTTTCTCCTTTGGAACCTGCTTAATAACTTCCTGTTGTCCACCGTCCCATTTGACGCAGTTCTTTTGACAGGACCTCCAGGATGGCTCCATGCAACAGTGGGGGAGTGGGCTTTGAGGTTACGAGCCTTTTAGGAGACAAAGGGTCCCTCTGAGACGGCCTTGGTAGGCTGTTCCTCACCATGAACTTTAAGTGTCTTTCAGGACCTGCGAGGGGAGCTGGACATCTGACGATTTCCAAATGCGTGCGTTTGGTCATGCAGTCTGCTGTGTTGATATACTTCTTTTGTAAATTCTTTATCTTGTCACCTTAGCTCTTAAAACGAGTAGATACAGGCCCAGGGAAAGAACACCCCCCCCCCCCCCCCCAAGGATGACGAGGCCCAGTCACTGTTTTGCTTTTGGACTTCAAAGCGAGAGGATAGTGAGACTATCTATCGACACGTGGAGCTGGGGGTTGGGGAGCAGGTTTCAGAGCTCAGGGTTGTTAGTGACGTCGTTCCCTGTTGTGGGGGAAGTGGGGGACATACTCGCCTTTAATCTCCCACCAGGGAGTGTTTTTCTTCCACTCGTTCGTTTGTGTTTGTGGCGAAAAGCGGGTGAGAGTGCCACTGCTGTGGTGGCGGCTGGATCTTCTGAGGTATGGATGAGCAGTTCCTTAGGCCTGTCTAGGGATTATCGGGGGTCCTGTTCAACACATCAGGCCTGACCATTTCATGCATGGTTCCTTAATGAAGATCTCTGTGGTGAGCGCTGGCCGGCCCAGTCTGGGCAGTGTTGTTTGATGTAGGACAATGAGTGTGGGAGTTGGTGTGGCGTGGGATGGAGCTCTAGACGCTCCTGACACCAGAGCTGTTTTAGCACTTAATTAGCCACAAGGCAGGAGTGTTGGCTGACACGGTTCCTACAACCTAATTGTTGGACAAATGTGCCATGATTTCCCAACCCCCCCACCCCCCACCATCTCTTATGTCAGACGCCTCTGGGCCGGGACTCTTCAAAGCCAACTGCAGAATGGCTGATTGTGGTCATCAGTTTTTGATGTGGTGCGACTTATGACCGAAGCTGACAGAGTTTTGCCTCCAAACCTCATCAGAGATGAAACGCTGACTTGTAGGTGTGTGGCCAGGGTAGATCGGACTGTAAGCATATCAGAAACGATCGTCAGTCGCCAAACTGCATATCCTTTTACTGCAACGCCAGTAATGACGGCCTGCCTTTTTCCGTAATTCAGTAAACGTGTAGGTCTTGTAAAATCTCCAAGTTATAGCTGACCGGTATCTCTCACGTTACAGGAAATCGGCATCAGTGGAATGTCTTTATCTCTTCTTGTTGTGCAGGAACTTGCGGTCACGACACGTTTTGAGTGTCTTTGTGGTTACGGTGCTAACCCAGGCTGAAGCCTTGTGCGTCTCTCCAGCTTTTCTCTCCCCGTTTCTTCATGTTTTGGGTCATTCCCGGGATGTTCATTTGTCAAGATGATTTCGTAAAATCATGATCAGAAGCTGGAACCCAATTCTTAGCATAAAAGCTCAGGAAAATGGCGACAGGAAGGTCGAGATTGGAATTCCTCCAATTGACTTGATCGGTTTTCATTTAATCTGCTTATCCGTATTGGATGTCCGGTATTGTGAAACTCTGAGCATGGCGTGTGGGAACGTGGGTCCCAGTCAGCAGGAATTTAGCCTATGGCTCCGAGCCGGCGCGAGTCGACAGTGCACGTCTGACCCCGCCGGTTCCAGCCCGAGTCCGCCCATGTGACCCTGGTATGATTTACATGTCCTTTCTGGTATTTAATTTTGTGTTTCATTGCATTACCTCCACCACCACCACCACCCCCCCCAAGGCGGCGACAGTGCCTGATTCATGCCCGGCTGGCCACTGGCCCCCTTGTACCCGCGTCGTGTTTGTGCAAGTGACTCAGGCCACTATAAATATTCTCCTGCTTCTTCCACTCAGGGAGGTTGGAATAACACTTCTCTGTTTGGGTGACTGGTGGCTGGAGAGTGTGGCTCCCGTGTCAGGGTCTGCGTGGGGGGGACCGCGGTGGGGGCGACTGTGCGGGGTTCAGAGTGGAGCTGCGTATGTTTAAAATATGGCTGAAGGTTATGACGGGGTGGGGGGAGGGGGCCCGATTCTCGCCTGCATGCACCCCCTCCCACCACTACAAGGTGCAGTGAAAGGCATCCTCGCTACAGTGCTTAGGGTACTTGGTCCAGGATCCCGAGCTCAGGCTGGCCGCCTGACCGGTGCCGTGGGCTCAGGGGATGGTGCTGGTTTTGGTCCATTTTATTAGGCTTTGAAGGAGGCTGGGTTGGGACAGGGGGGGCACTCCTCACCTGTCTGGCTGTTTTCCTGCCTGTAGGTCCTTCACCTGTTGAGTTCCTATCACGCGGAGGCACACAGGAGCCATTCAGAGGTCGGATGGGGGGGTGACAGTGTTGTCATCGCCCTCCAACCACGACTGTGGCTGGCCACCAGGTATGCACCGCACATATGCCCCCCCTTGCACACAGGTTCGCTCTTTGTCCAACTTGGGCGGGCCCTGCTTTCATCTACCTCACCCTCCTTGCATGTAAAATCAGCCTCCTATAACTGTATAGGGCCCCCCCGCCCCCGCCAATAATCACCCGGCTTGTCGTCTAACTCTACCTGTGTTGAAGCATGTGTTGCCGTTGGGGGGGTGGGGGATGCATGGCGCTGCTCCCCGGAGGTCTGTCTGCTGTGCCATGATCGAGATCAACCTCCGGCTCCCATGGTCTTTGCTGCAGCATCAGGAGAAGAATGGCTCTATTCTCCCCCACCCCAGGGCTACGTGACCCCTGATCCCTGCCCCGTCAGGCTGTGGTTTCAAAGTCCCTCTGCAGAGCGATTACTCCACTGATGTGACCGAAACGCCACACACTCAACTGTCTTAAGGTGGCTGCCTGTGTGCCCTGCTTCCTGTGGGGGGGGGGGTGTCACAGTTTCAACCACAGGTAGATGACTATCGTCATCTTATGCACGTTACGGGTTAGATTCCTGTTCTTCAGCGCAAGCCATATCTTTCTTTTGATCCCCGTGAGGTAAATCCCAGTCCCCTCCCCCTGCCCCCACCAAAACCTTAAATTTGTTACCATGGGCAATTTCTCCCCCACTGGGGCTCTTTCAAAGGACTGACGTAAAAGAGTACGTGCTGAGCCTGAAGGATGATCGCTGACGATTATCCTGCAGATGAGATCCAAGCAGAGTTCCTGCTTGATGTCGCCGTTCTGAGGGATCGCTGCTTGCCTAGCCCCTCACCTCTGCCTGACCCTGGTAACCAGGTGTGTGGCTTGGCCAGTTGCTCTATCCCAGCTGTAGTGTGTCATTCATAACCTCCTGAGGAGCAGACCAGCCTGCAGAATCACAGTAGCCTGAGGAATAGCGGGGCCGTTGCACTTGAAAGGTGTTCCGAGGGCTGGGAGAGTTCTTCGGGAAAGGCCCAGGAGGTGCTGTGGGCCTGCTCTTTGCGTTAGTCATCAGGTCATCTGGATGTTCAGCTTGGAAGTGGTATCTATGTGAGCAAGAGAGAGGGATTGAAAGAGCGAGAGTGGGGGCGGCTTAGCACAGAGCACATGATATGGAGCACGAGGGCACCAGTGAGTCAGCCAGTCATGTGCCCCTGTGGGTGGGGGTGCTGTTTATGACCTGGTACCCTGCAGCCCCACCCATCCATGATCTGTCTGTGACCCCAGACTGGAGTTAGCTACCCCAGTTCCCACCATCTCTGGGTGCCACGCCCTCCTCTTGGGAGGAGGAAGTGAGTGTTCTGAATGTGTGTGCAAGTGGCTGTGACCCCCATGGTGTGGGATGTGTGGGCTCAGTGAATGAATGTAGTGGCTTTGGAGCAGGGCATTGTGGGTATGAATAAGAGGAGCTGGCCTGGCATGGGTGGATCCTACAGTGTTCCTCACCAAAGCCTAGTGTTGTCAGATGGAAATTACCTTAATATCTGGCCAGCGGGGATGAGGCCTCGCAGCCAGACAGTGGACCCTTGTTCTGGTACGGCCACCCCCGGATGTGTAGGACATCCGTGTCAGAGCATCGTCCAGCTACAGCTGCAGGTGGCGGGTGGGGGTTGCACAGTCCTCACCCGCTGGTGATTCTCCACTTACTCAGCAGCAGTTCTCCAGTGCTGGGTTGGGGGTA
The DNA here is from genome assembly GCA_026776725.1 of Gnathonemus echidnorhynchus. Classification (NCBI taxonomy): domain Eukaryota; kingdom Metazoa; phylum Chordata; class Actinopteri; order Osteoglossiformes; family Mormyridae; genus Gnathonemus; species Gnathonemus echidnorhynchus. The sequence goes on from JAODJU010000115.1 coordinate 450,419, forward strand.
GGGAGTCACATTTTACCGCATGGACTTTGTACCTGCTTTTATCCCCTTAGTCAGAGACTCGCCGTGACCTGTCAGCTGGGAAGTATTTCTGAAGTTGGTGGTGCTCTGCCATCCACACGTACGTCAGCTGACAGAACCCCCCCCCCCCCCCCCCCCCCCCCCCCCCCCCCCC
>JAODJU010000115.1:450690-462599 GCA_026776725.1 Gnathonemus echidnorhynchus
CCCCCCCGCACTTCCTTCCCATGATGCTTTGCTGTCGGGCTGTGGGAGGATGGCGCTGTGCTCTATGATGTGACTGTGCAGCATGTCTTTCATGTATGTCTAACCCCTTCCTCTGTCCCCGGTTTTCAGGACCAACCCTTGTCTGGTTACTCGAGCCTCTATGCTGGACCTTCTGGGGAGCCTTTGTGCATGGGAGAGGACCCCCGCTGATGGTAGGTGTGCCTGCTGAACGTCCTGCCCTGTGGGTGTACGGACCCCCATGGACGAATGGCTACATTTCCTCTTTGCTCAGAGCTTGGGCAGAGGCTGAGTGTGAGGGATGCTGGGTCTTGCAGAAGTGCTTAACCACAGGCAAAGCCGCGAGCTGGGGTGTAAGTGCCCCCCCCCGGGGCTTCCTGTATGTGCGTATGCCAAATGAGCGTCTGGTGCGAATGCTTAACCCCGCCTGCAGTGGGCGCCGAGGCCTCAGATCACACGATAAACACTCTTTTATACCTTTTTCACCTTCTTTCTGCCATGAGTGCAAAAAGTAAAATGTGGCTCTATGGGAGGGGCGGGGGGGTTATCTGTTTTTTCACTGCCACGATCAGCTGAGCAGGAAGTGGGAATTTATCGACCCACTGTGGCAACACACCGCCTTGATTTGGGCAGGGTGAAAAATGCAACTCTCTCCTTACCCGTTCGTGCCGTTTTTGATCCATCTGGGCTCATAAACCTTGGCCCCCCCCCACCCACCCCACTCCAACAGCAATGAACTCATCTTGGATCCAAATCCCCCCCCCCCACTGAGACCCAAATGGGGCTGTGTTCATTTCTTCATTTGGCTCGCCAGCCCTGTATCCCACACAAGTCTGGTGCCAGAACACGCTAATCCCATAAAACGGTCCACTTGCAGTGCCTTGCATTCTTACCAGGGTGCCGACTTGACCCACATTCGTGTCCTGCCTCTGTTCTGAGCTTCCCAACACACTGTACACTGAATTACCCAGAATGCTTTTCTCATCTCCTGTCTATCCCTCGCATTCTTTCGAATCTGGGGGTCTCGACTGTGACGGATGGCGCCATGAAGCCGCTCATTTTTCCGTGCAGAGCCGTGCCATCGGGTGGGGGTGTGGGTGGGGGGGGGAGCATCTGGAGAGCAGAGCCTCACGATGCCTGCTTTTTGCTTTTCACAGTTTTTCTAACAACTGTAGAGCGTGATGTAAAATGCAGCACTGTGGCTCTTCACTTCGGGAGGGTGGGGTCAAGCCCCATGTGTGTGTATGTAGCCAGGTGGTTGTTTGGGTCCATTTCTCAGGGGTATAGTTCTCTGCCTCATGCACTTGCCTTTCCCAACCCCCTGATCCAGTTCCTCTCAGTGCGTGCCACCCAGCCCCCCCCCCCCCCAAAAAAAAAAAAAAAAAAAAGGTCGTAGACTTTTATCTGATATGGGATTGGGTTTGGGGGGACAGCCATGAAGCAGCTGTTTGTCCTAAATCCAATTACTATTTTTACATTTTTGAAGTCCCCCCTCAAAATAAATGAATAAATAGGACGCATTCCATGATAGCAGGGTGGGTACTTTTAGATCCAAAACATCTACCCATGAGCCTCTAAGGTGCCCCCCCCCCCCCCCCCCACATATAAAGGTGTTACAGAGCCAGAGCTTGCCGGGGATTATGGGTACGTACTTGCCTTTTATTAGAGGCACATGTGATGGAAATGGGGGAGAAGATGCTGGCAGCCTGAAAAACGACTGCTGTGGGTTTTCCAGCCCAGTAGAATTATGGGAGCTCGGAGAAGCAGGGGAGCGTTGCTGTGTTCAGGGCGGCTGCTTTATTCCAAGCGTCTCACAGGGGTACAGATGGGCCTCTCCGGGTCGCCCGTCCTGGGATGGGCCTGATCCCGCCCACACGCCCCCGGAGCCGACTGCCTGCCGGAGGCACGGCCTCCATTTCCTAGATGGATAATATCTGTGGCCTTGGGACTCTCCTGGGGGAGCTATTTTAATAGGGGGTGTTATAAGCAGAGCACCATGCTTTGATGACGTCCCTCTGCTCTCCTTCCCTGGAAGCTGCAGTAATGAGAGCTGCCTTTGGATGCACTTGAAAGGGGGGAGAGTTTATTGACATGATTTTGTTTCCCAGCAGGTTTTGATCATTGTGTGTGTGTGTGTGGGGGGGGGGTGGGGGGTGTTAAGGTGTCTGCTTTTTTTTTAATTTTATTTTTTAAATACACAAGCTTGCTTTTCTGAATGCAGTACAGTGATGATCAACTCCGCCGGCTTTTGATAAAGACCCCCTGCATCCGGGACGAGGTGGGGGAACTTGGGGTCCCAGGAGGAGGCGGAGTCACTGAACATGACTGGCCTGAGGAATCATGCTCATGGGAGTGAGAGATTGGGGTGTAAAGGCATCCGACATGTCATGTAAAAACGCAAACTGGACTGTCTGTATACAAATCTCATCCAAAAGGTTCATGACCCCCCCAGGCGACTGCGCTGCTTAGGTGTGGGGTAACTCAGCCCTAACCCTTACCCTATCCTGATTCAGGCCTGGCTCTTACGATTTATGGCCAACAGCCTGGATGAAAGCAAAGATCTCAGGATGCTCTGCAGATGAGGCCCGTGTGGTGGTGGGGGGGGGGCAGCCCTCCCCCGGCACTAAAACCAGCTGATATTACCCTCATCCTCGTAATTCAACCTGCTTGAATCATCACATGCGGCTCGAATTGGAACAGACTGTAACCGGTTCTGCCCCCTCTGTGGGCAGAACCGCTTCAGAGGAGGCGACCAGCTAAAGAGTGTGGTGGTCAAACGGTCAAGGCTGGTTCTGGACTGGAATGACTTCTGAGACATTACAGTCCGCGGGGCAGCTGTAGGGCAGCTAACTGGGGACCTGTAATCCCCATCACGGACTTCGCTGTTGGAGTCCTACCGTCGTCAGTCTTAATGGATTCCATCTGTGCCGCGTTTGAGCATATAGGTCTCAGCCTTGTTGGGAACCGTACAGCATCTTTCAGTTGGTTTGTTTATAATAAAAACATCGCACAAATGCATCGGGAGAGTTGAACACGCAAAGGATGCTTTCCTGGTCTGGTTCGGCCTTGTCACGGCCCGCACGCCGTAGGAGAAACAGCTTTTGGAGGCGGAGACTGACCCCCTCCACTGTTCTCCTGAGAAGTGCTCATGAGAAGGGAGGTGTAGGCTGCTGTTCTGTGTATGGGGTACATCTGGCAGTTTGTTCCTCATGTTCCGTGTGTGGTTCTCTTTTCTCAGCTCCCGTGCTGTCCCAGCTCTGCGAGGAGGCGCTCTCCATCCTGATGGAGTCCGAGCTCGTCTCCACCGACGCCCCCGGTCCGCCTTCGGGCCCCGGGGCGGTGCAGTACCTGCTGAGCTTGACACGGCTAGCGGTCAGCGCGGCCTTGGAGAGGCCAGAACTCTGGGGGGTGGGTGAGCGAGGCCCCCAGCTCCTGGGGCGTCTGCTGCAGTGCCCGCATCACGAAGTGAGACTGCTGGTGCTGCAGGAGGTCTTGAAGGAGCTGGAGGGACAGGCGGAGGGATCCTCACAAAGACGCCCGGTCTCCACCTTCCTCGAACAGAGTGCCTGCAGCCTCACCACCATGGCCCTGCAGGAGAAGCACCCCCAGTGTCTGGAAAAGGTACCCCCCCCCCCCTTTTAACCAAAGGTAGCACATTGCCACTCCTCAGGAACACTCTTACCCACATGTTACCTCCTCCATTCAGGCACTGTTATTACACTCCACCGTGTTTTGGTTAATATTTAAACAGCTGCCTGTTTCCACCCTGTTTCTGGGTTGCGGGTGAGCAAATAGCCCTGTTTCTATGGCAGCGTGTCTGAGAGGGCAGATGCCAAATCAAATTCCAGTAGGCCCCCGTCCTGTACGTGCCCGGGTCTCCCAGAAGCATACCTGTAGAAATCCCCTTAGTGGTCTATGGGAGTGGACTGCTGTGGTCCTGCTCTGTCGTAGAAGGTTCTGGAATGGGTCCGATCAGCCTGACAGCTGCGGGTCAGCTAGATGTTTTGACGGCCCAGCCCTGCATGGAACGCTGTGTGTTTGCAGTCCCGGGGAAGCTGGAACGCGTGTTTCTGTGAGGCAGGAGCTCATTAAAGACGCCGTAAAACTCGCTGGTCTCTCTGGAGAGAAGGCGGGGGGGGCAGCGGCCTCCACTTTCATATCTGTTTGAAACCCGATCAGAAGCTGTCATGGCCGCCCCTGTCTCCCCGCCCGCCTGGCTGTCCCATAAAGCCCTTAATAACCTTTTCACGCTTTACAAAAAAAAAATAATAATGATCGAAATGTGCTCCAGGAATGTAAACAGCTCTTTGAGCCGGGTTTACGGTGTGCTGAAGGGGAGGGCCGTTCCTGGAGGTGGGGGGGACCCCTCGCTGGGTCCTCTTTAATGACATCGCTGGACCGTCACATGTCTGGGGGGTGGCAGCGTGGACCAATGGCTTATGGGTGGGCGTGGTGTCCCGCGACAGGTGTAGCAGTGGCTTAGTGGGAGGGGCTAGTTTTTATTTCTCTCTAAAGGAAGATAAAAAAACATCCCTGGCAGGGAAAAATATAATGGAGGTGCACAAATGTGCAGAGAGAGGGTGAAGAGGCACCCCACTGCCCCGTTCCTGGGTCTCACGTTTCAGGCAGCTCATCCTCCTCCCTCCAGGTGCCACAGGTGTGCTGATGGGCGTGCATCCCCCCCCCACCCCCCACCCCCAGGTGTTGCAGGTGCTGTCCAAGGTGACCCTGGCTTCGGTTCTGCCGTGGAGGGATGGCACGTCTGCTCCGACCCACGCCGAGGCTCTGGACGGGCTCCTGGAGCTGGCTGAGGGCTCTGTGCACAGGTTGGTGGTGTGATCCACAGGGAATCCACATGACCCTCCTTCCTGTAGACAAAGCCTGGCTCTCAGCCACTCTCATGTTGTCCCTGGGATGGATGTGCTGTCCCCTACATGCAAAGGTAGTGCGCCCCTTCCCCCCCCCCCCCCCCTACACTCCAGGATGAGTGTGCTGGTCCCAGGGGAGAGTTACCTTTCCAGGTGTGTCCTAGGTGTGTCCCAGCACTCCAGTGTCATGTCTCGCTGCCCCCTCCACCCCCCATGTCCCTGTAAGCACCAGCTCTCCTGTGGTTTATCCACTGTACCGTCAGTTAGCGTTAACTGCGAGGATCACATCACAAATCCAGTCTCCACAAAAGCTTTGCTGCTCCTGGCTCCAGGCTCACTGCCATGTTAAGTAACCGTTTCCTTGTCGTTCGTACCCTGAAGTACCCTCCCCCCACGCTAAGGTTTGAGCTACAAAGACCCCAGTCCGTCGCAGGTCTATGACTCAGTCTTACTTTACACTGTTTTTTTCTCGTGTTCCAGCGTCAATCTCCACTGTGCCGCCCTTGCGCTGACCTCTCAGCTGCTCCTCTACCTGGCTGAAGGTGGCTTCCAGGTAATTCTGTCCCCCCCCCCCTTCCCCTACGCACCCACTTGGGGAAAAGAAAATGCTCAATGGCAGGAAGAGGCTATCTGTACAGCTCAGATACACTGGGATGGAGACACCATGAGCCACGTTTGTTTTCCAGTTGACGTGAAAGGGATTCGCACTAAAACCCCTCAGTTCTGCGGGTTTGTCTTGCTCCATGTGTCAACGCATGTGAAACGTTATTGATCAGAACCGGCCGACGGGTTCAGGCGCTTATTGGTGCCTGAAAATGTGTAAGCATGTGGGATACAGGCTGAGGACATCAAGGTCGGGAATTTATTCAGTGTTAAATTCCCGTTCCCTGTAACTGTGTGTGTGATTAATATTAGAGTGTGTCAGATCCTCATAGACACAGGGCTTTGTGCGTGTTGGGGGGCCATTCTGCTCGACTGGGGGCATCGGAGTACTGGTAGGAGGCATGGCTGGTGTGGGTGTCTCTGCTTCTGCCCCTCTTGACGTCCCCGGTCCTGCCCCGCTGCAGCAGGCAGGTTCAGACGTGGTGCCCATAGTGGCTCGCTGGGGGGCCCTAATGAGCCGCTGCTGTGGTGAAGACCAGCCCGCGGAGGTGAAGCTGGCCGCCGCGGACATCCTCGTAAACTCCACGCCTGGCATCCTAGCCAGCGCCAGCCTGCCCCTGGGTGAGTGCCCGCGTGTGGTCGGTCCGCCGTCTTTCACCCTCGGCGTACGTTCTTGCTGGGCTGACTCCGGGTGCTTCCGGCGCCCTTCTGCAGGTCTGAGCAACACGGTGGCCTTGTGGCGGAGTCTCTTCACCCTGCTGCAGGACGAGGACCGGGAGGTGCGGGACCGGGCGTCTGGCTTTGCCACAGCAATCCCGCGGCACCTCCTAGATCCGGAAGGTACATGTCTCAGAACAGACACCCTGGCTCTTACTGCGTGCACACACGCACACACACACGCACACGCGCGCTCACTGACCCTCGTCATCCCCTCGGAACCGCAGGCACACTGGACTTATTCAGCCTGTGGCACCTTGAAGTGGGCCAGCTTGCTGGGTCGACCCGATTGACTGTTTTCCTTTGGCTGCTGATGAAGTGGAATTCTGACGCTGTCACCTTCATACCCCCCACCCCCACCCCCAGCACTCCGCCTGGCGTTGGGGAGGGCTGTGCTCATGGGGTCAGGTTTGAGGAAGGCGTGGGGGCATGGTTGACGCCATTTCTCGGTAACACTTGGGGGGTGCCTTCCTGGAAGTGCCGTTTGGAAAAGGAGGGGGGGTTCCAACCGCCGCAGATTAAGGATGGTCCACCCGGCCCTGCAGCGGCGACGGCGGTTTGGAACGTTAACCTGATAGAAGTGGTTTTCCTTCAGCGGGAGCAGGATACCGAAACTCAAGGGGGGGGGGGGGGTGTTACCTGAGCGTGGGTGATGGAACTGCCCAGGACTGGTCGTGTTGTCATGGTGAAGACGGTGAGTCAGTGGATTGGACGTTGCCCGTCTTGTTGTGTCTGCCCGGCTAATCTGTGCGGGGGTGTCTGGTAGGGGGGGTCTGACCCTGTGGGACACACGTGGTGAACACTGGCGTCTTTGCTCTGCTCGGCATTCCGCCGCGGTATCTGCATGTGTTCGGCATCCCAGCGTTGGCCAGGAGAATCATGGGAAGTCTTTACTGGAAAGTTCTGTGCCGTGGATTTCACCCACCCCCCCCCCCCCCCCCCCACATGCACACACATTGCCAGGGCTTTTATAGCGCAGACTGCCTGGGGGTAACAGAACCAGCTGTCTTTGAGGTCTGTGCCAGCTCTGCCTCTCCACCCGCTTTGGATCCAGACCCCTGTTCTGGTGGGAGTGGGGGCAGACCTGCACCCCGACCTGATCTTAGGGTAACCACAGTCTTCTGGATCCAGCATGATGCTTTTGCCCCCACCAACAATGTGTGCCAGGTGCCCCCCCCCCCCCCCCATGATGTTTATGGCTCTGAACTTCACTCTGGAGTGGAGGTAGGGGGAGCAGATGTACTGGGGAGTCTGTCACTTCAGCCCCTCTTCCAGGAGAGGGGGAGAGAGGAGAACGCGGGTGCATCACGTTTAGCCTACGTGCGATTAGCCCCTTTGCCCCACCAGATAGAGGGCAGTAGTGAGTTATTGGTGTAGCCATCTGGCCAAAAGGTAGCAGCCAGCCTATATGCATGTATATTGTGACATTTCATTCATATTAACTCTGATATAGTGCCCTCCCCTTGTGTGGGTGCCTTAGATGTTAACGACAACCCTGGGGGGTTGTGGGGGGTCGTGGGGGGTGGGAGCGGTGAGGTAACGGTTCTCCAGAAAGCTGAAGTCTCCACATAAACATTCTGCCTTTGAAATGTAAGTGGCTCAACGATGCATAGTTAAGTGGGAGGGGGTGTCTATTAACAGCTCACCCCCCCCCCCATTTAGTAGCCATTGGAGTTAATAGAGAAGCTCCTGCACCCATTCATCACCAACTGCTGGTAATGGTCTTCTTTTCACGCATTTCCCACTGTCTGACAGTCACTGTTTTCCAGTTAAGGAGGGTGTTTATTTGAGTTCACATTGCATTCTGGGTAGTGTAGGGTATGGCGACAGACTACTGGATCTCGGCACCGACCTCCAACAGAGAGCTGGGTTCTGCTGTGCAGCTTGTAATGGTGCCACCACCCCCCCGCCCACTCAAATAAAAAAAAATCTGTAATTTACCTGGAGCGCAGGGCGGGAGTCGAAGCCCAAGTGGAGTGGGTATCTGCGGACTCGACAGGGGCTTCAGAAACATCTCACTCACCTGGACGGTGGCCACCAGTGATCTCTGAGGAGGGTGGGTAATGCCGCCCTCCCTGCGCCTCTCCAGTTCACCACCGCTGCCGTCTTCTCCTTTATTTTAATGGAGGGGACCGAACCACATCCTCACAGCCTGAGGTGGCCGTCTAGGGTGGCATAACCCAGTTTCTCCCCCACAAGATGTCGTCCTCACTTCGTTTTAAAGAGCTGCTAGTTATTAATATTATGTCTCTTCCCGCTATGAAGCAGTCGCTCTTTTGCTTTCGAAAGCTCCTTTTGTGTTTCCTAGAAAGAGGGAAACTGAGCAACTGTATGGGAATTTTGCGGGTTTTTCAGTAAATCACGCCTCATCATTGTAATTACAGGCCAAATTGGGGGGGGTGAGGCCTCATTGTGAAGAGGAGATTGTTTTTCTTCCTCAGGCACCGGCGAAGTCTTAGGTTGCACCAGGGTTTAACGGACTTTTCCAGAACATTCTGAAAGATTTGTTTGCCATTCAATGCATCGGGACAGGAGATAATGCAGCACTTAACAGGACACTCTTGTAAAATGGAAGTGGCCTTTTTCATCTAGCCTTAGATGACGATGGCAGAATTTGGGCTGCATTTCTCCCTCCCCTCTGGGGTGTGATTTTATTTCTTGGCTTTGAAGGAGAACGTAGAGCTTAAGAGGTTTCTGAACCTCCGGCGATCCAGCTAGGCCACCCCAAGCAGCTGCTGCATCCCAGGTAATCGGTGTCAGGTGGAACCCAGCCCCAAACGTACCACTAGGGCCCAAACCACCTTTGTATGTGTGACCTGAGGTAACAAAGGCGCTGACTTGCCCATGGGGGTGTCTGTCGCAGCCAACACAGCTCACATCAACATCCCACCAAACCAAACTCTGTTCTCATCCAAAATATCTGTTTATAAGCCACAAAGATTCTGGGTAAGCAAAGTTCATTCACAAAACCGTCATAGTTTAAATTTGGAAATGAGACTGGTTCTGTACCACACGTTGCCCCCCTCCCCCCACCCACAGTAGCTTGACCAAGTGGATGGTAAGTAACCCAGTTTGCTATGAGGACTTGTCTGTTGTTGGTGTATTGGAAGGATGTTGCGTGTGCTGCAGTGGTGGGTATGGTCATATATGGCGGTGTGCTCTGTTTGAGTGAGCCCCCCCCGCCCCCTCCCCGGGCAAGTAATTGCCCTTTAAGGCTGGTTCGTGCTTCACGTGGACGTGGCAGTGGCGTGGTGCGCACGCCGGTTGTGACGTCGTACGGGTCGGCCTTGGACACTTCACAAGAGCACCACTCAAACTGAAACAACGCAGAGGCTCCGATGAGTGACGCAAGTGAATTTTGATTGTTCATTGGCCAGGGGAAAAGTAGCGGGAAGTCAGAAAGTATTCTAACCAAAGATTGTTTATAAACACCTTTTCTACCCTCTGATCAGAATGATAACTAATATGGCTAGCGGATTGGAAGAATGGTTGACAGAGAAAGTCCGGAAATGCCGGCATTTACGATTCCTTGCTACAGGATTATAAAGACTCCCCGATGGCTACAAGCTAAAAATATGCTTGCACTGCCATGACACATACCTGTGCATGTTTCTGTGTCAGGGTTACTTTCATTTTTGATTTTTTTTATATTTAGTTTAATGTTGTTGTTTTCATTTGAAATCCTTAGTTTTAGTTTTCGTTGTAGTTTCATCCGTTTTTATCAAGTATGTAAATCTTTTTAGTTGTTATATTTTGCTTTGGTTTTAATCATTTTGTTTCTAGGGATGGATGGAAAGTTCTAGGACTTTTCTGGCTTCTGCCGGATGGCAAAGTGCCATTGGCTATTTCTATGGTTAAGTCGCATTGCACGTGGGGCCCAACGATAAACAAATCATTACTTTAGCCAAGTAGTATTTTTAAAAGCAGTAACGGGAAGTATTCGCCATTTTATTTTATTTCTGTTGGTTCTGGAAACAATAGTCATAGTTCTCGTTTAGTTGTAATTTTTTTATTTTCCAGTGCATTTTCTTATTTCAGTTTACGCAAATGTTTTCAGTAATGAACGTAATCCTGCCTTGCGTAATGTTAGTACATAGTAAAGGGTTAGTTTTAGTTAAAATAAAATTCTTTTTATTCTTATAGCATCCATACCACACATGACCTTTAAGAGCAGCTTTGCACTACAGCGCCACCCCAGGTCTGATATCAAAGTTACACGGTTGCCATGACGCATTGGCGCTAGAAGTGTGAACGTTCAGGATGAGGGGCGGTCCGGCACCACTGTGTACCCGCTTTCGCGTGAACTCTGAATCGGCCCATAATCCTCCGGGGTGCAGTCGTTTGGCTGAACAAGGGTGGTTCCCCCCCCATTCAAAGCTCATTTTCACATCAATACAGAGTCCTTGGAAAGAGACATTGAACCCATTGACTGTCACCTGGGGCCAGACCCCGCCCCCTGACGGGATCTTAAACAGTGTGCTCTCCTCTGATCAGATACCAGAGCCTTATTGAAGGCCTGTGACATCATCGGTATGGCAGGGTGTTGGGGGTGTCAGTGCAAAGCTGTGGACGTTTACCTGAAAGGAGCCCCTGGGGAAATGAAGTGCTGAATGGTGTCTTTTTGTGGAATTCTCAGTGCCCACATGGTGTGGTTATGGGACACCACTGGGTGAGGGAAAGGTGTGTGGTGTTGGGGTGGGGGAGGGGGACGTCGTCGTCGTGCCCATGGATAGGAGCAGGATCTCCCCAGAAGTCCCAGCGAAGTGTCCTCCTGGTGTGCATGTGGTGCTGGTGGGCAACTCTCTCAGGTCTCTCCAGTTTCATGGCCCTGACAGCCCCCCCCCCCACCCTGGATACCAAACACCTTCCAGCTGCAGTGCTCGAATCCCCATGTTTGCCGAACACCAAAGCTCCCTCTGGTTATTTAATAGTTTTTAATTAGTTCCAGGCCAAAGCTCTCGCAGATCTGTTACGGGAATTAACTGTCCCTCTCCTGTAGAATTTAACTCCCATCTTGCAGAAATATCCCCACATGTCACCAAATTCTCCGCCCCCTAAACTCTAATCCAAAATTTAAAAAAAAAAAAAAAAAATCAGATGCATGAACATGCAGGACCTGCACCGTCAGCAAAGGGGGAAGCTGGAATCCCCACTAAGAAGGTCTCTCCTGATCCGACCTTCCGTCAAAATCATATTAAGTGCAGGAATGCAAAGCAGAACCAGCACCCTGGATGTGCTGCAGAAACACCAGCTTAGATCTTTGGCCAAGTTGTAAGCACGTAGGTTGGAGAGCAGAGGGTACAAATTTATCTTTATTAATTTCTTGTGCAGACAGTTGCTTCTTTCCACTGCAACTGAGAATTTTTTCCAACCCGTACAGCTGTCCTCTCTGATGACCTAACTCTAAGGTACAACAGTGCTTTCCACACTGGGATTTTTGGTCTCAACCTGCTGTGCTGATTCTCATATGTTGTTACTGTGTCTGAGAGGGTCTGATGTGGGCTTCGAAGGGGTGTCGTGTAGCCCTATTTGGGGGGGGGTAGTGGACTGTCCGGATTGGCACCCCAAGTTCGATCCTCCCATCAAAAAAAAATCCTGAATGTGGCCGGAAATAGCAGAATGCATCCAGTCATTGTGCCGGGATATAGAACAAACATGGAGGATTAGCTGTGATGACACTCCCTTGCACAAAAGCTGGGGGGC